>JAJEKV010000037.1:13654941-14188075 GCA_021234155.1 Isoetes taiwanensis
GAGTTGCGTCCTAGATTCCAAATTCAAATTTGGGAGCCCGTTGGAAGGCACAAGAAGGGCAACTTGAAGGAGCAATACACCGACTGCTGGGAGAAGAAGTGGAGGGCAAATCATGCTGATCCTCAAAGGAGGGAATTGGTGGAGTGTGTGGTATGGTCATATCCAACTTGTCACATTTCAAAGGACAAGACCCATAAGATTCCCAAAAGAGAGATGGACAAAGCCATGAGCAACCTCCATGCTATAGCACTGTATGAGGCTAGATAATATTGAGAAGCTTGAAAAGCTTTCTCAACTCGTGATTTGTAAAATTTATGAGGAAAACAAGTGACCCAATTCTTGGTGTATGATGTGTAATTCTATTCGAGCATTCAATTCAAATTTTTTTTTTTAGTATGAGTTCCATTTTCAATATGAGACCCAAACGTCAGGATCTAACCCACTTTAATTAAATGCGATTTCATTATTCTGAGCACAATAAGACGTGATCTTACTATAGAAGATATGTCAATAGCCCATGATTTACTTGATAATATGATTCACAAAGTGCACCCTCCATGATTGTTGACAAATTCAATAGGGCAGCCGAAACACATGAAGATGTTTGTAAAAAGAGCTAGGGTTGTGTTGGTAATCGTGTTGTTGGAGCTTCAACTCATTAGGTTGTGTAATTTATGATTATAAGAATGTATCGAGCATGTGTGTTTCTAGCCAAAGGGTCGATGGGTAAAAAAAAAATCTACCCCCTATTTGCTGGAAAGAACTAATGTGGCAACCAGTGTTAATCGAAGAGCATCACGTCGTGGGTCTTCTTATCTATTTTCAAGCGTCACATTTGAGAGCAATGAGCATGAGCATCTTTGTAGATCATGGACCAATCACATCCTGCCAAGAGAATCTTACGAGCCAGGTTATCACCACTAAAATAGCCACCTCCAAGGCCTTCTGATCCTGTCGACCAATTGCCTTGGTCTTACGTGGCAGAATACATCTTCTCAAAGCCATGTCCTTGCCACCTTTATATAAATAGCCCGCAACCATGATGAAGTCACAAATTTCCCGCATGAACTATTGATGATTGTTGCACTTTGTGCAACATTTGAGCAGAAGTTAACTTTAATCTAACATTTTGTGTGTTTTTGCATGTTAAATCATTCTCTAGAATTAGTTAGGAGTAGAAGCAAGAAGCCCTGGTGTATTGGAACACCGCTTGGTGTGTTTATGAAACACCTTGGCCATGAAGGAGTTATCATGGTGCAGAATTTATATAGCAGCCAAGCAGTAATTGTTGTGTTGCAATGGAAAAGAAA
The DNA here is from genome assembly GCA_021234155.1 of Isoetes taiwanensis. NCBI lineage: Eukaryota > Viridiplantae > Streptophyta > Lycopodiopsida > Isoetales > Isoetaceae > Isoetes > Isoetes taiwanensis. The sequence continues at coordinate 13,656,252 of JAJEKV010000037.1, forward strand.
ACGAGGAATGACAACATTGGCAAGATATGAGAAGGTTAACATATATGTAGCTCAGTAAGGCACAGGCAAATGGCAGAATTACTGTTGCTAGGTGTATTGTTTAATTATCTGAATTTGAGAAAACATGTTTTGGATATGAGAAAATAGGTTGTTTGCATATAGATCAGAAGGAGAAGAGTTCACATTAGCCTTTTAAACAGGATCTGTGTTATTAGTTCGAAATAAATGAAAAAGATGAGTGCATGAGCAGTTGATCTACTTCCCTGTTATATTTTCCAATTTTTAGAAGTATCCTACCTGAACTACGGTAGGTGGTAGGATTTTTTTTATTATGCTACCTGATGTTATTTAATTTCTATAATAATTTGGGTACACAAGATTTATTTGAAGCTGTAAAATGGGAATTAAAGAACAAGAAAACTACGGTGATGATCGCATTGGGTTTTGGAGACTCGCAAACCCACCATTTGGATTATCCAAATTTGTAAAGAATATTGGGAATAACTTGAATCAAATTTTTGGATCTAAAGAGAAAAACTATTTGAAATTCGTTCAGATGAAGAAGAAAGTATTGGGCAACATATAAACAAGTTAAGATCCAATCTGAACAATTGGTTGGGATCACACAAAGTAGAGGAAGATGATGCAAAAGCAATTTTATTCCAAAGTCTTTCACCTTCACTTCTGCTGTAATCACTTTCCAGATTGTAGAACGCCTTATCTTTGAGCAGATTATTGCCTCTTTATTGGAAGAAGAGCGCAAATTGTGGAAGTAAGAGCTTTCCTCTGTGGCATGTTTGTCAATGGAAAGGATAAACAATAAGAAAGTGGTGAACAAAATGATGGCACTAGCAATATGATAGAAAGAAAACCTGAAAAATAAAAATATTGTTGAAAAGCTGGCCAATCGAAAGAAGAAAAATGATGAATTAAAATATGAAGAATCTAAAGTCAAGAGCTTTACTGCAATAGTCAAAGATGGCAAAGACTTAAGCTACTAGAACTAGATCTATGAATGCAGATAAAAAGACATCACTAAAGGGTCTTAGAACCATCGACCAAATAGATCTTTTTCCATTAAATGGAACGTCATCTTGACTTGCCATTTGTGAAAAGTTTTCGACCATAACATATTTACTCTTGGATGGAGTATTCATTGTTTTCCCAATGATACTTTTGGAGGTTTAATATGAACCACAAATTTTTAATAACAAAATATCAAATTGCTACCAAAATAAAATTATGTTTTAGGCATGCGAGCAAACAAAAAAACTGTCTGGAAAAGGACAGCAATATTTCACTGGCTGGTCCCCAAAAGGTCAATCGAGGATCTACTCTTCTAGATTCAAGGCAATTCAAACTTGAAGGATTACATTTCCTCTTGCTTGATTTCTTCCTTGCTTGCAGAAATCTCCTTCTTCGTGTGCCCCAACACTTCAAGCTTAAGGATCTGATACCATGACAAAAGACGAAAATTGCGAAAGCATAAATTAAATTGAATGACTAGAACAGCCCCAGTCATGGCTTATACATATATATGATGATTCTTAAGGGGTTGTGTATGATCGTAGAGTTGCATCTCTTGGACAATGACCATTCAACCCAAAGGGCATCATGCCATATCATTGATCCTCACCAAGAGGTGCGGGATCATCCTGATTAAACAATGTTTTTTCTTTTCTTATTGCCGAGACAAAAAAGTTCATCTTTGTTTATAAGATCAAGAGGAAAATCAAGCACTTTCTAGTTTTTAGCATATTTACAAGCCTTTCATTACAAAAGTATACTTTCTCAACAAGGATGCATTGGATCAGGTCTCAATGGCACTTGCCTTTCCACTTCAAATAAGCAATCAGCAAAAACCTTACGTTATAGCTCCTAAAATTGACAAAAGGGATTTGCACATTTTGCTAATGCATATTTAGACAGATAGAACTGGTTTAGCTTCTAGAATTCCCTATCAATTTGATTGGTTTTACCTTTTTCCTTTGACCGTCATTTGAATCGGCCAAATCTCCTGAACCCATCACTATTTCTTCGATCAGATTTGTTAGACAATGAAGCCCCAAATCCCCTACGAAAAACTATCCAAAACAAGACAGACCTCTCCATAGAATTTGTGTAGAAGAGCATCTGAATAGAAGAAAAATGCAAGCAATGGCAAAATAATTTGTCCATTTTTTGCTTCTACCCTTTTTCCTTTAGAACATTTTTTGTGATGCGATGAAGTAGGGGCCGATGGATGCCAGTTCCGATGGATGTTGTGATGCCAGCAGAGCTTAGGCCTGATGGATTTGAGCAGTCAAGGGTGAAAGCATGTTGTGGTGGAACAAAAACGTGCATTTTAGCACCACATTTTTGGGTGCTAAGTGTGGTGGGAACTACCGAATTTGTAGTGGGAGAGGGAGTTATTTTTTCAAAAATACACATGATTACTTGTTCAAAATTTTGTCCTTTCAGTCTTATTCAGGCTTATTCAGCAACGTACACGATCATTTTCCCTCAAAAACTCTGATCACGCTCCCTTAATCCGGCAAGACCATTTCTGATTCTGAATTTTCATTTTTCCTCAAAAACTCTGATCACGCTCCCTTAATCCGGCAAGACCATTTCTGATTTCTGGCAAGAAGATCGATCACGAAATGGCTCTGATCATACCGGACTTGAATGCCACGGGATACACCTACAAGGAAATGTACAGGCAAGAAAAGCATTACGCCACACAAGAAGAAATCGAGTCCGTTTTGGGGACCGAAAGTATTAGGAAAATCCACTTACGGTGGGTTGCATTCTAGATTCGGGGATGCCCATGATTCTCTGTTGTTTAGAATATTGTTTTGTTTCATCATGCAAAGTTGAAGAATATGAGCAAGGAGAGGTATAATGAATATATGTGCCTTTACAAAAAATCACAAAGCGTGAAGTGTGCACGGGAGGCATGGCCTCACAGACTATGGTCATTGCGTATTACCTTCACACAAAAGGAAAAGAAATAAATTGGTTGAGTTTCGCAACAGCTTAAGAGAAAAAGGGTCCAAGCCTCTCCGTCCCCAACGTAAGAGGAAGCATGCAATCATTTCAAATAGTGAGGAAGCAGAGCAACCGCCACGATGATGCTTCCTCTCTTGAAATAACTAGGCCACAATTGAAGCCTCCTCAAGTCGTAAGAAGAATCTCTGGGAAAATCACCGAAAAAAATAGGTACTTTTCAACCCTCTTCTTCCGAACCACCATATGATGCAATTTAATATTGAACCTGTTATTTTCCAAAGAAGGTCTAGCAAGCTTGAACAATCGTGTACCCACTTACTTCTTCATTTGGGTGTGTTGTAAGTTATGTGTAGGAAATTTGTGCTGCTAGTTTCGAAGTTGTGGTGGATAATTTCAGTTCCACGATGAGTATGTAGCTCCAAATGTGTTACGAGACGGTCATATGGTGCCGCTTATATGTTAATAATGTAGTTTGTAGCATATGTAGTGTCACATATAGTACCAAACGTGGTACCTTATCCGAATAGTGAATTGGCTTCCATATGTTTCTATACTTAGTGTCATATGTGATGTTAGATATGGTGATACTTGTGAATGGTGGATTGTGCCGCCATATGTGGTGCCAATCTATTTGCGCTAAATATTGCACCACGCTATCTCCGCCACATATGGGGTGGTGGATGCCCACTTAGGATGTGGTGCCTTACGCGGCATTGTGGTGCCACATGTGGTGTCTAATGTGGCACCACTATGGATCCACATTTTGCACCACATGTGGTGTCTTTGGCGCCCATTTGTGGTGCGAAGCAATGGATTGCCATATGTGGTGCCTTGGGTGCATTGTGGTGCCATATGTGGTGTGGCATGTGGCACCAGTTTGGTGCCACATGCCACACCACATGTGGTGAATATGACGCCATTTGTGGTGCAAAGTTTGTCATGATGGAATTTGTGGTGTGTAAAGTGGTGCCTGTTGTGTCATGTGGTACTAACCTTGGATTACTTTCCGGATGAATTCAACAGACACCTTTGGGAGAATGGATCAACTCTACAAGATCGGCGATTCAAGTAAAGGCAAGGTTGCAAACTTGTGATCAAAGCCCGCAGTGCTACAAATGAAGGTTCAAAGAACTTGAGTTCCGCATCGAGAAGATGAATAAAGATTTAAAAAATGGGAAGGAATGATTAAGGATAAACCAAGTCGCGGCAGACGGTATTCTGGGCTATATGCCAAGATACGAGGGCCGAAATGGAAGGAACTATTACCGAAACTTGAGCGCACAAAAAATCGAGGAGCTTAATCTGGCTGTCGGCCGTGGGAAGCATTACACAACAAACATTGAAAGTGCCGGAACCAAGGTTAGAGAGGTTTCGCCTTGCAAGGACCGCCTTCCTTTATTTGTCTTGGATCCACTACTTCCGCACCTTGATAAGGCTGAAGATTATGGTAGTGGCTGTCCATTCTCGTGGCAAGATCCTCCGGTGGATGGGGAAACCACTACCAACTTTGATTGCCGAATGCGCTTACCAATACCATCTTCCATGTCCGCCAAACCTCTTGAGGTACTTCATAACAAAATTCTGAAGTGCTTAGTATAATTGTATTCTCATTGACAAATTTATGCTCACTTGCGGGATTTGTAATCACTGTTGCATTGAGAATTGTCGCCATGAATTTTCTACAAAGATGGGTACAAGCCTTAGGTGTGAGTAGGGAGGATCAAAAGCAACTTCAAGCTACCGAGGCACTTACGGTGAGCACTTATAGGTAGCTCGAAAAGAGAGTAAGCCCGGCTTAGTCTCCTTCGTTTTCGTTTATCGTTATCTAATTTGCCCCCTAGGATGACATCGCCACTTTCGGTGGCTTAATTAGATACCTCAAGCAGAAAACTCGAAAAAGGAGTAAGCCCGACATAAAACAAGATCCTGGTTGGCTTAGTCTCTTTTGCTTCTCCTCAGCGTGTATCTAAAGTGCCCCCGGATGAGATCGCCGCCATTTTAGGGGACACTTTAGATATATAAAAACAGAACATCATCGTAAAGAGAGTAAAAAAGTCCGGAACTTAGTTAAAAAACCAAAGCATAGTTACAATCAATTGTGATTCAATTCCGGTTTGCGAGCATGGTGCCGCTTTACTAATTCAGGTCTAATGCTCATACCGGTGGCAATGACTACGTGAGTCCATCTAGCACACCAAAAGGGAATTATTTTCTACCCTCAAAGGTAACCAAGTCTTGTTTGATGCAATTGGGATATGTAGCTTACTTCTTCATCCCTACTTTGTAGATATAGATGTACAATGTGGTCGGTTAGGGGACAAGACACTCGCACCCCTTCAAAGCATTAGAACCTGAGATAGAAACTCGGGCAAATCGGAAGATGCATCGTTACGTGAAGTCGGACAAATCGGTAGATGTCAACAAATCAAGAGGTGCATCAAGTCAAGCTCCGAAGAGGGTGCTCAATCGACAAGAATCTGCCAGATCAACGGATGCATTAAGTCATGCTCCACACCAATCGCCAAATCAGCCAGATGCATCGGGTTATGATCTGAACAAATCCTTTTCGTGGAATGTAAGTCACAAGGTAACTTCCAACCTTTTGTGCCCGTCTTCTTTTTAATTTGACCCATATAGTTACCGAATCATTAAATTTTTGCAAATACCGAAGTGTCTCGGAGAAAAAGCAAGAGCGTAATTCCAAGCAAAAGACACCTCCAAGACATTCTGAAGCGTAAGTTTCCATCCCTCGCATCGAATAGATGCTGAAGCGTAGTTTCCAGCCCTGCACCAAGAAATGCCGAAGCGGTTTCCAGCCCCAAGCACCAACTCTGTCCCATGCAGAAGACTACAAGGTTAAGCCCAATCCTACTTGTTTTTTTACTACAATGGAGTTCGGGTAGAAGCTATGACAAGAGTGAGTCCATACCCACCGCCAAAGAAGATGATGTTAAGTTGATCACACTTAACGTAACCAAGTCGGTAGTAACTAGACCAGTGGGCCGAGTTCATAGATTGGTGCGGTCGTAATTTTCATATAGCACTTTGGTCCAGCCCCGCGGGCTCAAAACTTGAGAGTCATAGTTAATGGAGCATTGATGAAACACGAGGACAAATTCAAGTTCATATGGAGTCGATCAACGCACCAACACAAATTTATTTAACAAGAAAAGCCAATTTTTTTGAAGCACCCTAAAAGGTCTACGGGCCGAATTTCCGTGTTTCACAAAAGAGAACGTGCTTCTCATTGATGACAAATGATACAAAGGGTACCTCAATGCCCAAACACCATGATCCGGTCCAAAAAAATTGAGCCCCTACGGAGTAGATGGCAATTTCCTCATGAATGATCTAAAGGTTTGGCTTCGTGGGTTCTTTGCTGGCGGGGAATGTGCAAAGTTATGTCGAAAGCAACAAAATGTCAATATGTTTGACAATCGAGAGTCAAATTTGTATTAATATGATGAAAACATAGAACTAAAGCCTAGAAATAGTATTATTGTGTATATGATGTAACCTCTCTTGACTTTTTAATATAAACAAAGTTTTACTTCAATTGTTCATTTCTTGGCTATTTCAATGTTCCTCAAGGTTTTCAATGATCTTCCATTTGCTGAATGTAAACTTACACCACCAAAGACGAGGACTTGCAGCAGTGTTAAGAGCGCACATCCCACCGCAACACTTGCCACTTGAAGTGTTTAAAGGATTGCGAGGAGCCTCTTGTGCTTGATCAAGAGGCAATCGTAATATTGGAGAAAAGTAGGGATTGGTTCGAAGGATAGTCCATTTCTTCATGAGGTTAGTAATTTAATATAAACAACTCAGATTTGAAGTCTTCGTTGTTTCTTAAATCATCTTGTTTTACCGCACCTTGACTTTTGGCGGTGTATGCACCAATTCAAGATCAAGCATGACATGGAACGAGGTTCCATTTCATGGATCCGCTCATTTACACATTATTGTCGAACGAGCTTGCTTCAAAGGACAAACCGTTGCACCCTCAACTTGCAATTTCTAATGTACCATTCTCGCCAAAGATGTTATCGCCAAAGACTGACGTTGTATGTCATTGTAGGTCTTGGAGGTCACCCGGTTAAATGTCGGCCCGGTGTGTACCATTTTGATGCCTAGAAATGTACAAGGGCTCGAGCACGTCATGAGTTTTGTTGAGGATGCAAACACAAAATTCCCAAGCACCATAAAGTCACGCCACAAGAAAATTACAAGTTCCCCCACTCGGTCTGATTGCTGGTCGTGTGGTCCTGCTATATGTGTCTTCGTAAAGAAAGTTGTGGCTGCAGTAATGCGAGACTTGGACATACTATCCCAATGCAAGGTGAGTTCATAAATTTGAAGGTATTACTCATCCAATGTGAGGCCTGATATGTTTGTTGCAGGGTGTACCAATTTCTAGTTCGCGAATGCTGGACACACGCAATGATGATTGATGTTGTGAAGCACGATTCTTTGTAGTAATGAAGCCGAGGTTGACGAGATCTATAGATCTTTACTTGTAATCACATGTTTGTATTATTGTAACCAAAGAGGTTATTCTTGTAACCTATTCTTTCATTGACACTCTAATGTACATTGTTGTATACTATTGTATACAATAGACTTTTCTCGCTGACCGAGCAACACTGGGGAGTTCAAATCTCCGAAAGAAATTGATGTATTCAAAGATTCATGACAATGTGGTGTTACATGTCGTGATAGATGTGGTGATGCAAATGGTGCATGTGGTGAATCATGTGGTGCATTTGGTGAACCATGTGGTGAATCATGTGGTGAATCGTAGGTGGCATGTTGGAGCTTACGTGGCATGTTTGACTTTCATTGACCAACATGTTTGGTGATGCAAATGGTGCATGTGGTGAATCATGAGGTGTATTTGGTGAATCATGTGGTGAATCATGTGGTGCATCGTGAGGTGGCATGTTGGAGCTTACGTGGCATGTTTGAGCCACCTTGGCATGTTGGAGCCTAGGTGGCATATTTGAGCCACCTTGGCATGCTTGAGAGCTTTACATGACCTTTGTTACATGTTTGACTTTCATTGACCAACATGTTTGGTGATGCAAATGGTGCATGTGGTGAATCATGAGGTGCATTTGGTGAATCATGTGGTGAATCATGTGGTGCATCGTAGGTGGCATGTTGGAGCTTACGTGGCATGTTTGAGCCACCTTGGCATGTTGGAGCCTAGGTGGCATATTTGAGCCACCTTGGCATGCTTGAGCCTTTATATGACCTTGGTGAATCATGTGGTGCATCGTAGGTGGCATGTTGGAGCTATTCATGAATGGCCAATTCAGGATAGATATATATATATTTTTTTTAATGTTTTTTAGAAAATAAAATAATGGTCCTTTCGAGGTTATTATTAGTTGCCTACTAAATCTTTAGGAATAAAGATGCTAATGGTACGAAATCCTAAAATCGTAGCCTACGAAATTAATTTCACGCCGGCCTTTATAGGCTATGGTCGTGAAGGAGAAGCATCGCCCAATTCCTTCCAACGAAATGTCGGCCGCTGCCGCCGCTCTCCCTCCAGCTCTGCCTCTCCCTCTCCCTCTCGCTCTCCCTCCCCCCTAAAAGCTTGGGAACCTGCTTTCAATTCCTTTGGCACGGGTGATGGCCAGTTATGAAATAGGATCTTGGCCAAATTACCATTTGCTGGAGCCCGAACCTGAGAGCCTAGTACCCGAGAGCCCTGAGCCTGAGAGCTCTGAGTCTCATTCCACCTCTTCTGAAAGCTCTGAAGATTTTTCGGAGCTTTCAGAAGAGGTGGAATCCTCCTCTAATTTCGATTCCTCTGATGAAGCTTCTTCTGATGATCAATTTGATTCTCAAGATTCTCGATAACGAATCGAGCGAAGACCGAATCCGGAAGAAGAAGAAGAAGAGGTAGAAGACGAAGAAGAACATGAAGTTTTTTTGGAACTCCAAAATTTTCTACAGAGTAAGTAGCATGCATGCATTAAATTTTTGCTTTCTTTTATGTATTCTAAACTAATTTTCTTCACTTTTTCTTACAGATGAAGCTTGAAGTCCCGGCTGTGTCACCTTTTTTTTTCTTTTGATCAAGTTAGTCTACGTGCCTTTTGTGCCTTTGTATTTTTTTTTTTTGAAAACAGATGGTATATAGGCCTTAGTGCCTTCATTTGATCTCACCCCTTGTGAACTCACCCCTTGTGATACAGTGCCTTAGTGCCTCTTTGTAATATATGATGGCCTTAGTGCCTTTTTGAATATATGATGGCCTTGTGCCTTTTTGAACCTTGTGTAAATTTCTAATTCAAGTATTCTCGTATCTTCGCTTTTAACATATGATGGCCTTGTGCCGACCAGTAATCCGTGCCTTGTGCCTTTTGTTTAATCGAGAAAATAGTTTATAATGGCTTTGTGTCTTGTGTAAATTTGTGCCTTGTGTAAATTTCTAATTCTGTTTTACCACATGCCTGTTTCCAAAAACAGATACCACAGGCCTTAGTGCCTTTCTTTGATCTCACCCATATGTCTAACAGGCCTTGTGCAAGTTTAATTCAGTTTAATTCAGTTTAATCCAGTTATACCTTGGAATTCATTCAACATTCAAGTACAAATTTCAGAATCAAGCATAAAAATGAGAATGCAAAATGTAAACTTCTTTATATTCATAAAAGTTTCTATACAGTACCCTTTACACAATTGCCACAGTAAGTGGATTTTCCTAATACTTTCATATCAATTCAGGGACCTAATTTGGGATCTGAGAGCCATTCCATTTTCTGACCGGGTCAAAAAATGGTCAATGCCCCTGGCTGATTATGGTGAAATCTGTGGTGAAAGCCGTGGTGAAAACTGTGGTGAAGCTGTGGTGATGCAAACGTTGTTTTTATATTTCAAAGGGAGAAAAATACATATGGAAATCTACCATACCCGGTAAATAGTTCATACTTCTTATGAAATGAAGTATGCGAAAAATCGTGGAAAACTATAACCCCGAGCTTCTAGTATTATCAAAATGCATTAGAGATGACATACGCTTCTCGGGCCTCAATCGATCCCGCATTGTGAGATCTCAGAACTCTTCTTCTTCCAAGTACGCTCAAGACTTCATCAAGTGTTTCTGCTGAATAGTTGGTGTAATCCAAAGAACACTAAAACATGAGCTTCTTCGCTTTACCTCCCACTTATGATACTGATTCATAAAGTATTGTCTCAAGTTGTTGTGTCTCCATGCATCTGGCCTGTCGAGCACTTTTTTAATGGCTGAAGCATGGATCATTTCCTGCTTTAGTTGGATGAACATATCCGCTTCCTCAAGCTCGGGAGAGCCGAGAACTCATCCTCGAAATCATACACCACCCCCGGAACCCCGCGGCCGCACCAGCTCTGTTAAGTCTCCTGATTGCATCTGTGTAAACAACATCATTTGTGTAAAATAACATCTACTACAAAGAAAGGCAACCGCCTATCAACGCCTTTGGCTTCTAATTCTTTAAGCCCATCGTGAATTAACCTATGTTTTAAGCCTAGAATACCTCGGAATTCATGGGTCCTCCGCCCTCTAATATCCGCCTCTGTTCGGGTTTATTTGCTCCAAAGATAGGTCCTACCGGATGCATTTGCATTTGAACCGGGTGAAATTGTTTGTGCTCGTGTTCTCCTTCTGTTTTCTTCCGCCATAGCTGGATTGTGATAAGCCAATGTCTGCATGCAAAACTAGATTTATGGTTTTCCCCCAATGCTTCCTCCACAGCACAGCCAGCTTTTGAATGATTGACCTTGCATTTGATGTGACAGATTTCCAATGATTCTCCGTCCCATTCTCATTCCATCCTTAATGTAATTTTTCTCAGGTCACTTTCACCCCCGTCAATTAAACAAAGAGATTTCTATTAAACATAGCATATATTACAGACATTCATCTTACACCTCGTTATTCACCACACTAGGCACCACATAGAATATATTACAACATTTATTTTACACCATATTTTTAACCACACTAGGCACCACACTAGGCACCACACTGACACCACACTAGGCACCACACTAGACACCACACCATGTTATTCACCACACTAGGGACCACATAGCATATATTCACAAAGATTTATTTTACACCATGTTATTCACCACACTAGGCACCACAAAGCGTATATTTAGAGCATTTATTTTACACCATATTTTTCACCACACTAGGCACCACATAGCATATATTACAAAGATGTATTTTACATCATGTTATTCACCACACTAGGCACCACAAAGCATATATTGACAAATTTATTTCACACCACGTGCCTCACCACACTAGGCAAAGACATATCATATATCACAAAGATTAATAGGCACCACACACCACAAGCAATCACTAACCACAAAGAACCACATATCACAAGCAATCACTAACCACATACCACATTAACAATAAAAAATGTGGTGAAGATGAAGAAATGAAATAACCTGTGATTCTTCCAGATAGTGAGTGGCATGATCCTCTCTTACATTTCGTTCCAATCTTCTGAACTTAACATCCTTTGCATTTGGAGAGACCCTACTGTTTTCGGTCCAAAATTGCTGCACAAGTTCTATGACCTGCTCTTCTAACTCTTTTGTACAAAACCCATTTCCCCCCTTTGCAATCTATCTCTTCCCTCTTCAATTTTGCTTTGGTAAGATTCCTAGGATGAACACCCAAAGAGCTTACCAAAACCCGAGCACCGCGGGATTAGCACTTTCGGTATTAATGCTTCCTCTTACGGCCATAGCAAGGCAACTACTCTTGGCTGCTAAACTGTCATTGCTGTTAGACTTCTTCACAAGTTGAATGGAAGCCCTGAGGTTGCTGACCACAATGCTCTTGGCTTGCAAATCTTTCAGCTCTTCGCCAAGTACGCTGTCCATTGTGTCATCCTGCAGATAATCTAGTAAAACCTCTTTCTTATCGCTGTTAGACAAGCCTTTAGTGGTGCTATGAAATGAAGATAACAATTTTAATACCATCCGACGCGTAGTAGGCCGCTCGTGGATCCTCCCTCTATTTGGTGCAATTTTTGCTAATTCTTCTTTAGCTTCCCTTTGTCTTTTCCTTTTGCGCCTTTTATGATCCCGTTCTTGTTCGAGTTCTCTTTCTCTTACCCGTAAGCGATTTGCTTCCAAATTAAATGATTGAAGGTATGAACCGGATTGATCCACAACCGGATTAAGCGCCATAGCCGTGTGCTTCAGGAAAGGCGCGGGTGGGTCGTGGGTTTAGAAATCGGTTCGGTGGAGATTGGAATGGGATGGGTGGCGTAGGAAATTGGAATGGGACGGGTGGCGTAGGAATCGGGTTGTTGTTGAATCCGGGCAGTACATCACTAGGCGCCAAACAAACATTTAAAATCGCACCACAAATTTGATATCTCCCACCACATTTTTAGGAGGACAGGGGGGACACCCAGGGTGTTCCACTACAACATGCTTTCACCCTCAAGCTTGTAAAAACTTGAGCAAATAATAAAAGCCCACAATCACAAAAATAAGACAGGGTTTTTGCTCTTTGTTAACATTAATGGGGAATCCATATGAGACCTAAAATCAGCAGCAGTCGGAGAGCTGGGCGTGATCAGTTGTCCGGCAACCCTCCAACTGGAACAGTTTCGTTGATGGGTGTATGCGGGACTACTACAAAATTAGGAGTGCTACAATGGAACGTGCAGTGCTGCTTTGAATGTCACATCACTTTACAGCTGGCTTTTTTTATTATATCCATATGAATCCAACATAAGATGCAAATCCATAGACAAATGGTCCATAGCTAATCAATCAATCGCCAAACCGCCAGATCAATTGCCCAAGAACGAGCCCCGTATATGTCGGACACCAATGTGCTTTATGGGTCCGGCTGTTTGCCCATGGGCTTCCGTCACGATGGATGCATATCCATGCCTGCACACTATGGATGCATAACCATGCCTGCACACCCGGATCTAACATACCCCTGCATTAACGACAGGCATGCATACGGTAGACAGAACCATGGCATGTTTAAGCCAAACATGATTAAGCTACAGAACGAAGAAGAAGAACATTGGAGAATTTCGAAATAATGCTGGAATGATAGGTTTTGAAATGATGTTGCTCAAAGGAAATCCTGGAAATGATGCAAGGGGTCGAGATGATGCTAGCCAATTTCAAATGGAGCAGCATTTTCAAGTGAGTATCTGTATTTCCTCTTCCTTTTTTGTGCTCCTCAAGGAATCGCATCTCCCTTTCCCGATCCACAGCCCTGCTTCTCATCAAAGTTATAGAAGTTCAAAGCCTGAGTAAGCTTAGGTTTTCTTTAAGTGCATTGGGCTTACCCCAAAAGGCTTGGCCACATATGCCACTAGCCGGCTTCAGGGTTTCCCTTAAGAGGCAAATATTCGCTAAATTGCTATATTTAAGGTTTTTTTAAAAATTCGAAACGAATCGTAGGTAGGTTCCCTATTTATTTCTTTCTTTATATTTAGCCAAAATTTTATGGTGGAGGTTACCGCCGAGCCCGAGTTCGCCCTAATGACGATGGCGGCATTCTTTGGATTCGCCTGGATCTCTATGCGAGGTCTATCGATTCTACTTCGATTCGCCTCTTATGAGTACCCAGACGGTGTTCCTGCCTAGCTATTTTTAAGAATAATTTCTGCTAAAGACTGCAAATTTGTCGACAGGTATGAATTGGATCCGACCTACTACTCTGATTATATTTTTTGATAACTTGGGGCACATAATGATGGAGTTTCTTGAGCTTCTTGCTCATCTTTAAGTCAAGCTACAAAAGCGATGGTTGCACTTATGTTTTTTCAAGTATAGAAAACAATGCTTCCACATGATTCTTACATTTTTTATCTTTCATTTGTCTTTGTAGATATTCTAGAAGATGCAACGAGCAGCATAGAATACTCAATAAGAAGACTTATGGATGTAGGATTAGCATATAAAAGATCTTGAAGAGGTAAGCAAGTCATTTTAACTGCTAGGATGTTCTATTAGTTTTCCACGCGTGTGCAATATATTTTCAAGCTGATTTACAGTTAAGCTGCAACAGTAGCCGCATGCATTAGCATAATCACTACTGTTGGTTGCAAGGCCCTCATTGCATTAACTATGTATTTGACCCTGCATTTTATTTTCCTTTCTCCTACATTGTGTTTTTTTATACAGATGAAAGAACTATTTTCTATTGTTTTAACAGTAGCAATGCAAATGTAAACTTATTTATATTCAGTTGGGAATAAAGATCGCTACAATGGACACTAATATTATGCCAATAAAGGCACGCAAGCCTTTCCATTGGAATTAGAAGTAATCTCTTAGAGCAGAGCCTGCACACATCAGTTCCTTTCTCCCTTACTAGATCTTAGAGGAGATTATAACTTTTGCGAGAAAACAAGTGGAAAACAAGAGATCTAAAGTTAAGAATGTCAAGCAAGAAAATAGAGCTAGGACGATGGATATATTATCTGTAGCAAGGTAACTTTGCTTCTGTGAAATGCAAATGAGTTGTTCAAAAGTTGACCACTTGTTTGCCACCTTCTATGATAAGTACATCTGAAAATAGCTATTTATGACGTTGAATATAATTTGGAGACGGTGTTTTGTTTGCATATATTACCTTTTTAACCATTGCAAGTTATAATTCCGAAGCCTTTTGTTCTAGGATCAGATGATAGAATGTATCCAAGCAGTTCATAGTGGCAGCAATCATTTGGGTCTCTTCTGGCTAAAGTGGCCACTCTCTTCCTCTAAGTAAACTGCCAAACATGTACGCCTTGAGCCCTTATGATAATCATTTGTTATTAGTTATTTTGTTGCTTGCATTAACTTTCCTCTTACAGATATTTTATGAAGCGTCGATCTGTGGAAGAAAATTCTTTATGTTAATCACCCCCTGCCATTGGAAACTCTGGAGCAAGTAAATGCCATTTTACATTGCAAACCAGCATCTTCAAGTCAAAGTGATATTATGAAGCAAACTGAGTTTCTGTTTCTTTTGCTTTGCAGTCCAATGGCTATACATGCCCATACATGTCTCAAAATTCTCTTTTAATGGAGGGTACCGAGATTAACAAGTGACAAAATCTGGTTAAGACCCATTTTACACCTCTTTTTGGTCTGCTCAATTAGCTTGCTTCGTGTTAGCACTCTCAAGTGATTCCAGATGATACATAGCACATGCCAGATTTCCATGGGCTGTGCTAATATGTATTGTACAGTTTGAGGCTCGGGATTACAGCCAAAGTATTTGTATATATACAATGTTGAATGTATATTGGTTTTATCAGAATTATTGATATGGTCAGATATAGTGAATGTTAGTTTCTCAAGTGTGCCCCCTCTGTGGTGCGCATTTGTTATCCCCATCGTGATTTGCTTTTCCCCACAAAATTACCATTTTGGCATGTGATTGAAATGGCCTTGCAGCAACCTGGCATGGAATCCTAATGGCCTTGTAGTGCCCTTTACACAATTTTTGATATTTGAATTTCGAAATTTGTTTACTCTCTAAAACATTATACATTAAAAATTCAAGTGAATTAGAATGGAGACAAATGTTCAAGGTCTTTGAGTTAATACAATTTTTTGGTGTTGCATGATATGAATAACATGAGGGAAATGTTTGTCTAGCTACTTGTGACACATAAGTTGCCTTGTTGGAGTTGAGTTATACGTTGTAGATGACAAATTTGCCTTTTCCAATTACCAATAATGAGACATCAAAGAATCCCATGCCTTAGAAACATTTTCCATTTCGAATTACCAATAAGAAATGCGACATCAAAGAACCCCATGCCTTAGAACATTTTCCATTATGTTGATCGAAAATTCGCCTTCAACACTATGTCAAAACATAAGAAAACAAAATATTCGCCACTATTAACTAACCTTCAAAATTGAAATTCGCCAAATGTTCTAAAGTTACCCGCTTAAAAGTTTTTCTTAAGGGAAACCCTGCCCGGCTTGGTTGA
This sequence comes from Isoetes taiwanensis, assembly GCA_021234155.1. Taxonomy (NCBI): domain Eukaryota; kingdom Viridiplantae; phylum Streptophyta; class Lycopodiopsida; order Isoetales; family Isoetaceae; genus Isoetes; species Isoetes taiwanensis. Next base: position 13,672,226 of record JAJEKV010000037.1, read on the forward strand.
AGCCTCATTGTGAGCTGGTGATACGTTTTGTGATGGCAAAAATGCAACCGTGCTGTTGGTATTTTGCCAAACACAAACATAAATGAGTCAGATCTGGTAATTCAGAAATGTGATTATCTATTTGTAGACCAAGCTCAAAATATTTGCATCTTTCTTAGTGGATACGAGGGGTCAGATTTATGCCGAAACTATGTGTAAGACGTGATGTTCCAGATCATGGGTCAGATAAACAATGTTGGGCATTCGTGTGTGATACCCTGGTGGCATATCTCATATCTCGGTTGCTTGCTATGCTTCAGAATCCTAAGGCCGATCTTACTCAGGTTTTTATAATTCTTTGATTTTAAAGTATTGATGATATTCCATAGTTTTGTTTTCTTAAAGATATGGATAGGCTATGTAGGTGATTGCAACTTGATACGAATTTTGATCTATAAGGTTTTATGGAGTGTGCAGTCATGGTTTTAGTCAGATTCATAGTGTCTAGATTCATGGTGTCTAGCTGTTGTAGATATAAGTGGGGTGATTCTTGATGGTTGCGCTTCTTGATTGCAAGTTCTTACTAGTGGCTTCTCATGGTTTGTTAGGTTGCTCGACTAGTGCGTGAGAAGTTGCTTTGGGTGGTTGTCATTTAGACTGATATGTTTCAAGGCTTTAGTCTTAGTTGCAAACAGCTTATGTTCTTGTTGGCTAGGTTATTTTATTTGCCTAGATGGTGCTGGTTTTAGGGTCAAGTTGCCTTTGCTAGGAAGACAGACTAGCGAGCTTTTTTAATGTCATTTTTGTGCTTATAGATTGTTGGTCTATATCTTACTGCAGAAATTAATGTGGTGGTTGGTTGCCCCTGCTTTGGGATTGTCAGGTTGCTGCATACATCTGAAGGGGCCTTGGTGCTACATATCCTTTTCTCTAGGACATGGCCTAATTTGGATCTTGGAAGGGGCTATCTGCTCATAGGGATTGATCCCTTTGCTGCAAAATTCTATTACAAGTTTTTATGGCTTGATTATTGTGTTGGAGTGGGGCTGATGTTAATGTGTAGGTGATGCTAATGTGTGTATTGGTTGGATGCAGGTAACATAAACTACATCTCCTAAGAGTTAGTTTGATTCTATTGGTGTTACATATTACGATGTTGTGAAGAATTGATTCTGGATAGTGCTAGAATTTGGTGAGATTATTCCTTATCGGATTTATGCATCAAACACGTGTGTGGTATTTGAAATTATAATAAATAAAGCCAATCTGTTATTGGTTTTTTGAAAAACGGAAACGTGCTACTCTTTTTTTCAAATATTGGGCATATTTGCATGTAGGCTCCAGTGTTATATGCAATCTGTAAACTTGAAAGTCATTAGAGTTCAGCAATCATTCTTCCACACAGGTTTAAATTTTGGAATTCCAAAAAGCGCTCGCCGTTGGTTTTTTCTTTGGTTTTTCTTTGGCCTTACATTTGTGGACGACAGAAGCAGGCCCCTTCCCAATTCGTGCAACATCATGAAGATGTGCGGATCTGCACATGGGTTTCCAGATTTGTCAGAGCCAGATGGCAAACTATATCTTCCAGTTCCTGTCTTGGATTTGCTGGTCTGTGCTGCGGCTTGCAAATCAGCGCCATCATGGGCCGGATGGTCTTTGTAAATGCTTCTTCTTTCTGCTGTAAACGCTTCCTCTGTTTAAGCTTAGAATATGCAGATTAAAGTACCCAGCTGCCGAATGTCGCTTTGAATCGTTGCAGAAGCTCTTAAATGAAGCTCTTTTCCAGGCCCTAGAAAGCACCAATGGATGGGGTATTTAGATTTTTGATGGTTTCAAAGATGGCTTCTTCTTGCTATGGACGCATGGGCTTGCCTCCGTTCTGCAAAAAGCATGCCTACGTTATGCAAAAATGGGGAACGTTTTTATTTAATCAGTTTTTAGTTACAGGTCTCCAGCTCCTGAGTCTCTGCGCCTCTCCCCATGAATCTGGATCGTGAATCTAGATCGTGCATATAATCTCTGCGCTGGCTGGAGCATGGAGCTCCTTTTGATTTGGGTTTGGATTTTACCACGTGTACAGTGTGCAGCAATATCAAACGGCTGGGCGATTTTTAAATTTTTTTTTCTAAACCCATTAGAGTTCAAGACCCATTAGAGTTCAAAAAACATATGGAATGGAGTTATATCTGGTTATAGAAGCACTTAACTGAAAAAACAGATTGTGGAACATATTATAAATTTTACATTGTTATATAGTTGTTCCTGGTACTTTTTAATAATAATAATAATAAAGTCTATAAATGTCCACTGGAGCCCGTAGGCTATGGGACAAAAACAGTGTACAATACATTCCAAAAAGATATTTGTGAGATATCATTCCGGTATTAGTGACTTTCAATGGTGTTCAAAAGCTCCCGGAGGTAACTCCCCAAATGTGGGAGTGTGGAATAGTCTTGAAATATCTCGTCCATAGATAAACTCCAGTCTATCATAGGATACCTAGCTCGTAAGGTATCATGTCTATGGCACATATAAATAGCATGCTTGTCATTTTCTATTCCTTCCCTTGGTCTTCTTCAATTTTCAGCCACCTCCCCTTTTCAATCATTAGACAATGGGAGTTCATACGCATACGTGCAATCGCTCGTATCTGTCCAGGGAATATACTCTGGAGGCGTAAGTATGTCTGTATGATATGTTTGCGCTTTGGGTTAAAGTCCCTAATATAATATTGCAATTTCTTTTTTGAGGATGCATCACAATATGCTGTGAAGGCATACTCTTTGAATTCTTTTGTATAAGGGCAGCGCTAAGGGCCAGCCGCACCAGAGATTTATCATCTGCTTTTTTCTTTTGATCAAGATACTTCAGAGTGTTACTCATTGAATTTTTAATTAAATATGTGAAATATGGTCGGGTTAAGATTGTCATGGAACCAGGAATAGCCTACATGGAGCCTTTTAAATACATGTCATATCCATTTATACCATATGTAAAAGTCCATGAACCTAGATTGCATATTAATCATTGACATGCTTAAAATTTCTAATCCTTTTAAGCCTAAAATTGAAGTTGCGGTTTCCTATGTCCGTTCAGAACATTTAGCAAACACGTAACTTGCACCCATGGCAGCTCAATCTATAATGCGTACATACATGCAATCTGTCTACACCATGTAGGCAGAGTTCAGATCGTTCTGAAAAAACATGTGATTGACAACGTTGTAGACACTAGAAATCCTTAGCTCTGCAACCTGTGTTACCATCCTTCAAAATAACTCCCTTATTCAATCTCAATTTCAACTGGACGAAAACGAGAAAGAATGGTATAGGAATTTCTTACTCAGTTGCTAGGAGGGCTGGAAGCATCAATCTCAATTTCAACTGGACGAAAACGAGAAATAATGGTATAGTAATCTCTTACCCAGTTGCTAGGAGGGCTGGAAGCATACATATATTTCCAGACGATGGGCCATGGCTCTGCAACATTGGGCCATGGCTCACCCCATGCTCTGCATCATTAATGGATGTGTTCCCATATAGCAACAAAGGATCATATACACAATTATTCATAGTCATAGTAGTGAGCAACCTATAGATCTCTAAAACTACGCATTCTTTACCTACCAGGTTACATTCTTAAGATTTATAAAACTGCTCGTGAAAACAGACATTTTAAGAAGACTTAGTATTAAGGAAAAACACACACACACAAAAAATCCCATTGTAGAGGGGGAAAGAACTACAATGAAATTCAAAGATTTACTATGGGGCAAATTCGTATGAAGAAATTAGATGCTTTTGTACCTTGTCCCTGAAAATTTTTATATTAGCTGTTTTAGAAGACAGGAAATTTGTTATTTCACAACCATTTGGGCTAAACATCCTAATGGACCTTAATGGACCTTAAGAGGCAGTTGAACAAACTTCTTGAATAACAAACCATTGTTTTTGCATCACATAGTATTACAATTATCAATACATCCACGATATTTTGTAGTTAAGCTGAAGTTTTAGTTGATGATGCAGTATAAATTTATACCGAGGATACAAAAGTTGAAGTAATGAAGCCCTCCTTTTTTATTCTCGGAGATGTATTTTTGAATGCACATACCAATCTACAACATGGTGATGCTCAGGAGATAGTCAATCTCCTTAGCAATGTTGAGCATATTCATCACAATTACGTCATCTGTAGCAGTGGGCACCATGCACATTTCTCTGGCAGTGAAGTATTCGTCTGCCTTACCCTTTCCTAAATATTTTGTAAATAAATAGGTAAACTTCTGAGGGGTTGCTACTCCTCGCTCCCCTCTGGATAAACCACGTGGTTTCCTTCTAGTCAAACACCTGTGTCACCATAATATTTTGGAGTTCTTTGCCTTTAGTAGCAATTTTTTAGCTGCCTGAAGTGAAGTTCGCATGTATGTAGAGAAAAAAAAGTAGAAATAACAACATGATTCGACTACTTTATGCTCTAACATTGTATTACAAGCTCAGAAATTTTAGAACCGTTTTAGAACTTTTTAGACTAAAAAACTAAGAAAAGTGTGTTAAATTATCCCTTATGTGTGTTACTTTAGTAGTTTTCAGTTGCCAAACCCTCTGGCGAGTAAGAAAGACCCCAAAAGATTTTACACGATATATACTTTACCTTTGGACTGCATATATTATCCTTTCCGCCACCAAATTAGAGTAAAATTTGGAGTATGTGTGTTTTTGGAATTATAGACTTTTTTCTGGCCGTCACTTTCCGGCTCAAAGCACGAACGGGGCTATGGCGGTTATGCTAGCTTTGCAAAAGCAGGTAAAATGAAGGGCGCAGCTTCGGCGCTTCTGGCCTTGACCACAAATTCAATCAGATTGCTTCCAAATTTCTCTGTCGCCATATCTATACATGCTAAGCCCCATAACTTGCAATCAAATTAGGACCTTGAATAAAAAATGTGGATCTACCCACAGATCGTTGGGGGCGCTCTTCCGCCTCTTTCTCAGTTTCGTGGTTCTCTGGAGTACCAAAATCATGTGGATAATTCGGATTCTTACTGCCACATCCCTGGGTGTATCGCCCTCCCCTCTTCCAGAGCCGGATGCGTATTTGTCATTGGCAGATTTAAACAGGCCCAGCTATTCAAGCGGCAATGGGATTTCTAGTGGTAGGGCGCCCATATTTGTTCAAAACTATAGATAATTTGGACTACCATCGTTTGCGAGATAAACTACCTGAACCCTGGTGAGTAATTTGCATCAAGTTACGGATTGCGAGGTTAAACCTGAATTGTGACCTCGCACAACTAAGGTCAGGAAGCACAGGATTAATCAGATATTTCTAATTTATTTTGAGTTGTACCATACTATTCCTTTTTGCAGGTTCATTTACGCTTTCTTTGATATGGGCATCCTAGTTATTATTGTGACCTTCCTTGGGCACATTGCTGCTGAGACATCTACTGGGTGCGGTTTATGTTTTGTTGCACGTTAAGATTCTTAACATCTCTATAGTATGCAATCTTCCTACTGCTACTTCTAGTGGCACAAGCAACTCTTGCTGGAGTCATATTTTTTGATAAACATTGGGAGCAGCTGGGTTGAATTTCTTGCTTCACTATGTTGATATTGTTTTGATCCTTGGCTGATGCAATCATATGCATGTAAGGAAATGCCGGAGGACCCTACTGGAGAATTTGAAAATATTAAAAGCTTCGTTATGGATCATTTAGATGTGTGCAGGCGGGTTGCTCTAGGAGTTGTCATTATATAGGTATGCAAACTAATCTGTTTCTTTCTATCATAGTTGCCAAATTTTAGTTTCTTGACAGTGATTTGATGACTATAATAGGCAGTGGCATTGTTTCTGGCCCTCCTGCGGTCAGTCACTATTGCTGTTCAGAGAGTCTATGATAGTGATGATGAGCTCATTGTCCGTCAACCAACCCAAGCCAATCTTGCCCCCATAGCACCTCCAGATAATCGCCCTCCTCGCACTGATACATGGAGTACTAGAATGAAAGAAAAGGTATGCTTTTGTTGGTCTGCAATTGTTTCTATATTACATTATTGTTGTTTATAAATCCTCCTTTTCTGGCCTTTGTCAGTATGGACTCAATACAACTCAGTTCTCATATAACCCATTAGAAGGTGGTGCACGAACACAACAAGCTTCTTCTATGCCTGAAGAGAAAAGCAGATGTGTAATTATGCAGTGCTTTTTTGTATTGTTGCATTAGTGATATTATCAAAGCCAGTAATGATGTCATTTATATGTACATTAAGACGTTTCTTTTCGGGTGATTTGTATATCTGCATATACAGTTCTTTGATTAGTATTAGAAATTTTCTTTGTTGTATCCCATGTGGACCATTCAAATGCAAGGAGGCAAATAAATATACACAGGAAGCTTTTTATTTTAATTGACTATTCTACGGAAGGCTTTAGGAAAAAGACATGCATGGGGAGATTAATATAATTGGAAGCTGTTTTCTTACTGGCGAGAACACGCTGCCATCATTTCAGGCATATGTGTCTGCCACATATCAGCAGATGTTGCTACATAATCACTTCTGGAATGCATGGAAATTCTCAGGTGCCTTAATCTCGTATGATAAAGACCAACTCTGGCTACAGTAAGCTGACTTTTGGCTATGGGAAGCAGTAGATGCAAGGAACTTTTATGACTGTGGAATTAACTGTTTATGCAACGGGGAACCCATGACAGGATGGGTGCTTGGAGCCAGGCATTGGTTTTTTTAAGTGGGAATGAGTTAGATATCTAGTTTGGTTGACGCTATTTATGGTAAAAGGTACAGTGTGAAATATTTCTGTCCCAATCTTGCAAAGCAATATTTCTGTTAATATATTCTTTGCAAAGCTTGAAAACTGCTTTTGCATTCCCGTATGCGTTGTAAAGCCTTGCTTTTCCCTGTTTCGAGCCAAGCTCATGGATAACTTTTATTTTCCATGGTTGTAGGCAGCAAACGCAGCTAAAATCTTAAAATAAAAGTGACTGTAAATCCTGTAATGTGGCTCCACCTTTAGACACCAATAAACCTCCCTTTTCTCTTCCCGATAGACGCATAAGAGAGGCTTAGAAAAGCTAACTCCTTCAATGAGTCTGTTGATTCGGGAGCCGCGTGAGGACAGAGTCTATCAGTGCTGTCAACAGGGCGCCATTGAGGATGAAAGTCACGCCCTCCAGGCCTGTCCGGCGTACGAGCATATCCTTGCTCGGTATGCTCGGTTAGTTGTGCCCCATCAGGCCTTGCATGAGCTATTGAGCACGGCCTCTGTAGGCTTGTTGGGATCGTACCTCCGGGAGGTAATGGATACGCGGACTCAGTTATGCCCCCCTGTCCGACATTAACCTCAGCTGTACTTGTGATTATGTATATAACTGTGCAGTATGTCAGCATCCTTATTGCTACTAAGGTTTTTCCCCCGAAAACCCTTCGGGGCGGGGGTTTTTTAATCCTGGTAGTAATACGCAATCCAGTTGGATGCTGCCTAGTGGCGTGACGTTAAAATACTATCTATCTATCTATCTATCTTTGTACTTGGGTCCCATAGGCCAGTTGGTCTCCGTGGACGATAAAATCACATTCTATTCTATTCTATTCTATTCTTATTCTCAACTCCTGAATGTACTGATCCGGAATAAGAGGAATTTGCAAAGTGTTTATAAGGAGCTGATTTCTGAATAAAAGAAATAAGTATTTATAAGGGCCAACACTGCTTATTCTCAGCACCTGAATGTATTGATCCGGAATTTGCAGGGTGATTGCAGTGTTTATAAGCACCGGCGGAAATCGACCGCTCTTACAATTCCATGTGTCTGCTTAGGAGCGGAATTCCAGCCCTTTCAATTAACTAAACGGTGCTTTGTGCACATGTCCCATAAAAGTACACCATTCCGCTCGCTTTGGTGCTCTGTGATTGTTATTTTTTTCTCGTCTTCACCCTCTGTAGCCTCTAAGATAATACTTATAGGATCATTTTGTAGCCTCTAAGGTAATACTTATAGGAACATTTTTTCGGACATGGATAAATACGTAAATCTTAAAATATATATAGTATAATATGCCCTGCCCTAATATATGCATATACTATGGTGCTATGATGGTTCGTGTGGGTGGGGAACTCCATTTGTTGAAGACAGACATGTGACATTCCTTAGTGCATTTGTTATGTTTCTAGCTTAGATAAATAAGCATTCCTCAACATTGCATTTTTATTTTATTTTCGTAGGCTATTCAAATTGTGTAATGCGCATTCGTTTCATTGGATTCCCTCAATTCATTTTTCTTTTGCACAGATTTGCGTTCAAGCTTTTAAAATTACATAGACTTCACATTACATTTTTTAGATTTGTTTGCGCGTCAAGCTGGACAGCTCTGTTTTCACCCATGGTTAAAATTGTAAGCCTTTGGGCCATGAAGGGGATTCACTAAATAATAGATTTTACAACTAATCATTCGTTTCCACATGGGGGAGCAATCTTGCGCATGGGATGCTAAAGTGGTAGGTTACGTTGAATTTAAAGAAGGTTCTTCAAAACAATTTGCTCAATTGTTTCATTTAACGTTTACATTCTCTTATCTGTTTCCCTTATGCTTTAAAGACATTCTCGTTTATTAGATATGACCTCTTGGCATGTGATTATTGTATTGTAATTCAGTGAACATTGTGATTTAAATGTGATTATTGTATTGTAATTCAGTGAACATTGTGATTTAGATAACTATTGTATCTTGGCCTACTATGCTCTTATCTATGTTTTACATGTTGTTCTTGATGACTTTAATACTTGCTTTCTACATAGATTGTTAAATTTGTGCCCTCAACTTCTACAATTTATATATGCTATTGATGCTAGAGTTCAATCTACTGCACGTTTGGCTCTGCACGTTTGGCTCTGTTTGCCATGTTGGCAAGCCATTCTAATCAGTGCTTTGCATTGTTTGCCATGTTGGCAAGCCATTCTAATCAGTGCTTTGCAGTCTCAGTGTTCTTGAATAAAGTTTTTCCTCACTATATAATCCTTTTAATATTTTAGAAAGTTCTTAGAATTCCCAACAATACTTGAGAAATACTAGAACTTTTAGAGCAAATTGCTTTGATAGAAATGCGTGTAAAGCTTGGGAGATGATTTTCTTCATGAAGCTGCATGCAGGAACAACAATAAACCAAGTCAACGAGAACTATGTGAGACACCTAGTTTAGCAGTAGAGATGATGTTTAGATTGAAACTTGGCACCATATTCTTGCCAATACTTGGCAAAGAGTATTCTGGATTGAATCCATCTCCTAGAACCGCTACTGCATGTGTGCAAGCAGTGGCCTCAAAATGATATCTAATTAATATCCATAGTAAAAAAACAATGATTATGCACAGATTCACCTTATAAGACTGTATCGTAGGTAATCTTTACGCACATGCCCATTAACCGGAGACAAAATTTAAAGTCTTTCTAAAAAAAACTGGCCATTGCACGAATCTGCACTAATCTGCTACATATTCCTAATGCCGTTACACGCATTTCTGTAGCTGAAGGGGTAATCGATCTTTGGCCAGACTGCTGCACAATGAAGCTATTTTCTGAGAAGTGAACCCATATACACAATTGATCATGGAAGTAGATTCTCAATTTGTTGAAGCAGCTGCTATGAATAGATGGGAGCCACAAAACCCAGAACCGATGCTCAGATTTTTGAAAGCTTGTAAAAAACTTCTGGAAAGAAAGCCCTAAGAGGGCTTCCATCTTACACAGCCGATAAGGCTACAAATTTTGGTCCGTTTATACATATTATAGAATGGGGACAAAAGTAAGAGGCAGAACGTTTTTTGGAAGCCTAGCGGAAATTGCCTGGTGCCTGTGGTGGAGCAGGAGCTCCTGCTCTTGCATTTTCATGCTAGTTACTGAATGGAGCTACTATAATCCAAAAATTACATCTAAAAATCCCAGATGCTTCCAGATTAAAAATTTCGAGGGAGTATAGGCTAAAAACATGGAGCAGGGAATTCACTGCAATAAATGATGAGTAAACAGAGAAAACACTACCGGATCTTCAATTGTTGTTCCAGTAGAGGCGCGGTTTCTTCAGAAGATCCACCGCCATAGCCGAGATCTCAAAACAAAAAGATGATGACTCAAACCTAAATACTGTTGTTATGCTATCTGTAGCAAGCCATGATGCTGTTGGAGGACTTAAAGGAAGCCAAGTCGGCGCCCAAAAATCCGGCCATAGCCCTGCTTCGAAACCCTAAGAATCTGCCGACCTTCTCTGCCCTTGCAACCAAGAAGAATATATTAACAAATCCCTGGCCAGAAGCTATGGCGGAGCACAATCTAGCTACTGCCTACCATCCACGGCCTCCATCAGAGCATTGCCGACATATTCTAATGGAAGATTCACATGAGCTCCTAAAATAGCAGCAGCAAGGGCGGTGGGCGTGACCGGCGGTGCAGCAGAATCGATTTCTCTTCCAGCTGCTGCAGTTTCGCTGATGGGTATACGCGGGACTGCTAAAAAATTTGCAGTGCTGCTATGAAATTCGCAGCGCTGCCCAAAATGTCACGCTCTGTTGCAGCCAGGGTTTTTTTGCTTTTTATGCATGTGAATAGAGCATAAGGAGGAGCTGTGGGCTCTTCCTCAAGTCCGGCGAGAACAGGGCCTTCCTGCCCCTTTTTTTTCCCCTATTTTTTTAATTTTTTTTTGCCCTATTTTTTCCTCAGAACGGTACGTGGCGGCTTTAGAAATAAGCATCTTAAAAGAATATGCCAAAGGAATTTTCATAGGAGAGTTATATATGTTAGATAGATTCAACCTACTCTATATTGTTGCCACAACTTTTGTTTTGCTCTTTTCTCAAGTTCCTCGTGACAGAGTGGAACATGCACCTAGATTTATGATTTGTTTACAATGGTATGTTGCAAGATGGTGACCTTACACATGCTAACATAAAGTCAAAGCCATGAGATCCCTAGTGGACCCTAGAAAATGTGCAATTCTCTAATCGTAAATTTATCCTCACCGCACTGTGTACTGAACGCCCTTACTCTCTTATTACGCATACACCTAGTTCAACTTCTAGAAATGCACGAAGCACCGGCTACAATATACGCATCTGTGTATCTGCAACATACGAATCACAACATATACACCAGCCCTTGATTTGAGATCATGCTCTAATTTGAGACCATGTATAGTTGGCCAGGGTGGGTCAGATCCCTAAGCTCCTAACATTTCCCATCGAAAAGTTCCAAGCTCTCTTGAAAATGATAAATTTTGTTCCTTCTTATTATCAACAAGTAGACATGCGATGTCTCTTCTAGCTCAAAATGCTAATTTATTGGATGCCGGAGGAGATGAGCACACTCCAAAGCAAGTTGTCGCTATGCCCAAGGATGTTCTAAATTCTAAAAATATGAAACATGTTGCATAGCGAGGCCTATTCCACAGTTGAGAACAAAAATGTAAAACTAAATTCTTAACATTCTGGCTCCCAAAACATGATGCATAACTATAGTTCTTCGACGCAATAACAGATTTTTAGGCTCATGGAGGTGTGAAATGTTTGACGCATGTCACAGACTCCCTCACCACATTCTTCCACTTTCAAATGTTACTACTTCCACACATTTGCACTTGGGCCTCTTCCTCCTCCTTTACATACTAACCTACATCTTAATGACACTTCATGGACGGCTATATTATTATTTATCATTGTTGCCCCGCAATATATGCGCAATTAACCTTTATGCCATTCAAATTATGGTTTCGTCTTGCAACAGTTTCATAGAGCTTTTTCTGCATGTGTTTATGGCAGAAGAATACACATTAAGCCTCTATTTTTAACAAACTTTTTCCATCCTTGAAACCTTGCAGCCATAATCAAATGAAAAATCTGCAATAATAAAGCAATCTTCATCCCATTCTCATTTTAAACATTCTATATAAGTGGAATATCCATAGCCTAACACATTGCACTTTCTATGCTACCTATATTTGATAAACTACAGGAGCACAGTTTAGTGGCTCATGTATTGTCCTTAACAATTCATCTCTAATACACCGCTATCATGAGTAATCCGTAACTTACAAAATAATCATAGACTATTTACAATTAAAGGGACATACGCATGTTCATCGGTTGATATTCACATCTTTCGCAAGTTCCCAGCATCAAATCTTTATTTTAGCCTTGAGCACTTGCAAAATACAGTTTCTGAAATTATAAAGGGTGCATAAGGCGCCGGTTACTGCGCCTTCATTACTTCTTAACAACACTTCATGGATAACTATATTTTTTTATTTTTTTTTTGAAGGCAAGGTTGGTGGAACTTGCACCCACCGTCGTCTCCACCCGATGGTAGCTAGTGGGTTTTGAACCCTAGTGGGGGTCACCCCAACCCAAGGCCTTACCATTAAACCACCACCGCGATGGGCTGAAAACTATATTATTATTTATTATTGTTAACCCACAACATATGCACAATTAAGCTTTATGCCATTCAAATTATGGTTTCTGCTGAATTTCTGCTGAAGCGACACTATGCGGGGGGACATGAGCGCTTAGTGGATCCTGCCACAGCTCCACTTTCCAACCAAGAAGTCATTGATGCTCTGTTTTGGGTCAAGACTGAAGTTATCAGTTGTATAACCTTTGAGAGGCTGCTGGCAGACGAAGACATCTGGAGGTTTAATCAGGAAATCAAACCATACTTTCAGGCCAAAAAGAAAATCCATGAAGAGGCCCGTGACTCCTGGATTATGCACCTGCTGGATTCCACTGGTTATGGTCCAAATGAGCTAGATGACATGATGTTCATCTACACAGATGAGGCCTTTGCAATTATATCACTGGAGGGAGTGCCGGATATACTGTAAACAGTCGATGGAACAGTAGTCTCTGTTTTGAGTAGATATGCTTCTGAACTTTAAGTTTAAAGTGCTTTCTATTTTGAACTCTGTTTAGTGCCCTCCATGAAGGGTCTATGATAGCGAATAGCTATCCACTTTTTCCCAGAAGTAGTACTTCCTACTCAGGGTTTTTTGTATGATCATGTAATTTTCCTATACAGTAATACAATCTCTGCCGTTTCCTAAAAAAAAAAAAAAAATTTATGGTTTCATCTTCCAATGTCAACTCATCTGGATACATTAAAAAAACAATAAATTCCCTTTATTTTTCATTTCTTCTTCCTTACAAATTAATCTTTGCAGAGCTTTTTCTGGACCTTCATCCCATTTTCATTATCCATAGCCTAACACATTGCACTTTCTATGCAACCAACCAACGAATTTAGTTTTTGCATGAGGAACTCCAACAATTGGCTCAACTTTTCCTTTCGAACCACGACAGATTGGATGTGCCGGATCTGGGCCATACCCAATCTTCCTCCATAACTGAGGCCTACATTCCACTATCTCAGCCATAGTTGAAGGGATAAATCAAAATGCCATATATGAATGATGCTATTGTTGTAGATGAAGTCGCAAATCATAAATTTTAGTGATGGGAAACCTTGCCCGGATGATGCACAAAAATTTGCCACCTAGAAAGAATGAAAAATAAGCAATCGTTCCAAATATTCATCTAAAGTTCAACATGCAATAAATGTCTATGCTCTATTCTCTGCTCGAACAGGATGCTATCAAGTTCATCCCTAGTAGAATAAGCATTCGAAAATCCATTTCCTCGAACTTTTAAGCCTAAAGCTCATGCAACACATCTATTGTTCATGCAGATGTGTTGTACTTAAATGAAGTGCAAATCATCTAGACGCATTGTTCTAACAAAAATCTATTCATTTTTTACAAACTATTGTGCATTACTACAAATTTGGTATCATCAAACTAGAGAAGCACCCTTTAGTGGCTGGTGTATTGTCCTTAACATTAGAGATCTTAATATCTTTAATACACTACTATCATGATGATCATGATAAACTTGCAAAATAATCATAGACCATTTAGAATTAAAGGGACATACACCTGTTTGTAGGTTGATATTTACATCTTTCGCAAATTCCCTGCATCAAATCTTTATTTTAGCCTTGAGCACGTGCAAAGTGTAGCTTCTGAAACTCAAGGGGTGCACAGAGCGCCGGCTCCGCCGGCGCCAAATTCTTGTATATATCAGTTATATATATAAAGGTATATCATAAAACTTTGGTATATAATGTGTCTGATTCTTACATGCCCGGATGCCGTCTGTTTAAGGTGGGGCCAGTGAGGTGGCAGCATCAGAGCCATCCATTTCTTATGGGCATGCATGGGTCATGCATGGGGGCATGCACCACATTCCCGGACCGTTGGATCGAAAGGGGAGGATAAATCCTAGCCCTTGATTTTTTGTAAGGAAGGTGCAAGGAAGGTCCCTTAAAGTAGATTTGATGTAGCAGATCTTAGCCGTTAGATCAAAAGGTGAGCATAAATCCTAGCCATTCACTTTTTAATATTAAATTGATTTTTTTTTTAAAAGGAGGTGAGGTGTCACCCTCATTAATAAAAAGGTAATGAGGTGGCAAAACATTTATGAGTGGACTTTCTAGGAAGCTTCCTTCTATTTAATCGCCTTCAAAGGCACGTAGGTTGCAGTAGAGGGGTCGGATGAAGGTGGGACCCACGCCGTTGGATTCCTCTCGTCGAGACCGTTTCAATGAGTGGTGCTTTGACACTATTTCGTCGCAACTGCAGCCAACGTGATCGAACACTAAGAGGAATCTAGGGAATCTTCAGAGATGTTAGAGAATCTAGAGGAATTCCAAGAGAATCTTAGGGAATCTAAAGGGAATCCATGGGAATCTCAGGGAATCTAAAGGAATCTTTATAATACGTGGAGAATCTAGAGGAATCTTGAAGCAATCTTGGAGAATCTAGAGGAATCTTTATAGAATCTATAAGAATCTCAACAGAATCTTTGGGAATCACAAGGAATCTCTTGAGTAACTAGGGTAATCTTGATGGAATTCTGAAGAATCTTTGTAAAATAAAGGTATATCATAAAACTTTGGTATATAATGTGTCTGATTCTTACATGCCCGGATGCCGTCTGTTTAAGGTGGGGCCAGTGAGGTGGCAGCATCAGAGCCATCCATTTCTTATGGGCATGCATGGAGGCATGCATGGGTCATGCATGGGGGCATGCACCACATTCCCGGACCGTTGGATCGAAAGGGGAGGATAAATCCTAGCCCTTGATTTTTTGTAAGGAAGGTGCAAGGAAGGTCCCTTAAAGTAGATTTGGTGTAGCAGATCTTAGCCGTTAGATCAAAAGGTGAGCATAAATCCTAGCCATTCACTTTTTAATATTAAATTGATTTTTTTTTAAAAGGAGGTGAGGTGTCACCCTCATTAATAAAAAGATAATGAGGTGGCAAAACATTTATGAGTGGACTTTCTAGGAAGCTTCCTTCTATTTAATCGCCTTCAAACGCACGTAGGTTGCAGTAGAGGGGTCGGATGAAGGTGGGACCCACGCCGTTGGATTCCTCTCGTCGAGACCGTTTCAATGAGTGGTGCTTTGACACTATTTCGTCGCAACTGCAGCCAACGTGATCGAACACTAAGAGGAATCTAGGGAATCTTCAGAGATGTTAGAGAATCTAGAGGAATTCCAAGAGAATCTTAGGGAATCTAAAGGGAATCCATGGGAATCTCAGGGAATCTAAAGGAATCTTTATAATACGTGGAGAATCTAGAGGAATCTTGAAGCAATCTTGGAGAATCTAGAGGAATCTTTATAGAATCTATAAGAATCTCAACAGAATCTTTGGGAATCACAAGGAATCTCTTGAGTAACTAGGGTAATCTTGATGGAATTCTGAAGAATCTTTGTAAAATCATAAGAATGTAGGAGAATCTTTGTAGAATCTTAAGGAATCTAAGGGAAGGCGAAGGGGATCTAGAAGAATCTTCATAGAATCTATAGAAATCTAGCAGAATCTTGGGGAATCTATAGGAATCACGAGAGAATCTTTGAGAATTTAAGGGAATCCAAGGGAATCTTTATAGAATCTTTAAGAATCTAGAGGAATCTTGATGGAATCATGTAAAATGTAAGGAAATCTTCATAGGATCTTAGAGAATCTAGAGGAATCTTAAGAGAATCTTTGGGAATTTAAGGGAATCTTTGGGAATTTAAGGGAATCTTCTAAAAGCTTTGAGAATCTAGTGAAATCATGATGGAATCTTGGATAATCTTCCTATAATCTAAAGGAATCTAGGAGAATCTTCATAAAATCTTGGAGAATTCAGTAGAATCTTAAGGAATCTAGGGAAATCTTCATATAATCTAGGGGAATCTCTATAGAATCTTGGAGAATCTAGGAGAATCTTTGTACAATACGAAGGAATCTCAAGAGAATCTTAAGGAATCTATGAGAATATGAAGAGAACTTCTCTGAATCTAGGGAGATATAAGGAAATTTAGAGGAATCTTCATAGAATCTTGGAGAATGTAGGAGAATCTACATAGAATCTTGAGGAATCTTGGGATAATCTTTGAAAATCTAGGAGAATCTAAAAAGAATCTATGTGAACATAGGAGATCTAAGGGAATCTTTGTAAAATCTTTGAGAATCTAGGAGAATCTTGATAGAATCATAAAGAATCGAGGGGAATGCTTATAGAATCTTCATTGAATGATGCTGCATTGGCTTTCGGTCGAATTTGTACACTCCCTCATAGTATAAATACTTGTATATATATACATATATATATATATAAACGTTTTATATATATATGCAATTCGGTATAAATTTATACCGTTTCTCCGTATAGATTTATACCGCAAGAGTTCTCTTTTCTTCGAATATATATATGTAAGTATGTATATATATTATCATAGATTAAACTGGGGAAGCCTTGGAGACTCTAAGACTGTTAATACAAAATGCTTTTTACCATAGAGAACTACTTGATTAATTACTTAGAGATGATTATGGAATTTTTTATTTCTTTTCCCAGAACTTGTTAATTTTTTTTGCAAAAACATATTCTGCTATGTTTACTTCTTTTTTATTCTTTTTTATTCATGGCTTGATCCATTTCTATTTTAAGAAACAATTCGTATCATATGCAATTAATCATGTGTAAGATTATGTGTTTCCTATAAAAAACCTTATTCTGCATATCATTCCTATCTTTATATCATAACATTCCGAGGATCACATATGCTGCTAATTCTGTAATGTGATTAACCTTCCAGAATTACATCAAAATTCATATTACCAGTTTATAACAGTCATCTGGCTACCTGTCTTTTGTTCTTTGTGCTCAGAAATTACAGCTATGAGCACTCCACTTTTTTTTAACCAAAAACCCGAAAGCAACAAGTAATAGAATGTTACCTTTGCTTTTAGTAAATTTTCAAATGTAGATAGAAAAACATGAAATGAGAAAGAGTCTTGTGATACTTGCAGCCACTGGTCAGCTAATTCTTCATGTACTTAATGTCCTCAACAACATCCAAACATCCAAAATACAAGGAAATTGGAGATGTAAGACTGGTTACCTGCAATCCAACCATTCAAATGTTAGCCATAACTGGGTAAATCTGAAAGGGATTGACAGGTAAGCAATAGTCCCACATGGCTTAACGCCCTTCACCAATTATACATTAAATGTAAAAACATCATTTATACAGAATTTTGTTTACTTTCTTTCATCAATGAAGATATGTTATGTAGCACCTATTACTGCTTTATCTACTTAATCAGTTATTTGCAAAACATCTAGTACTTATTGACACAAAACCTGGTTAAGAAGAAGCTCCTCTTCTTATGCATTTTCATCGTCAGTATCTTCATTTTTCTGAATTTCAGAGGATTCGTCCATTCCAGCAGACTCAACCACCTTGCTAATATTCTGCTTTCTATTATCTTTGTTGTAGTTGGACCTTTGTGAAATATATCATCAATTCCTCCCTCTTGATCCTTCACTTTTCTTGCTGGTATGTGATTCCACAAGGTTAAATTTCTCCACTATCTTGTGCAAGAACATCTTAGTTGGCTGTGCCAGTACCTCTCCTTCCTTCTTACATAGTGCAGGTAGATCCAGGCCTGCGCCTTTGATTAGATCCAACATCTCCTTTCTTGTCAGCTTATTTTTCATCACCTGAGGCGCCATAGCAGGCGCTCTTAGAGCAGCCCTCAGGAACTAGTAGTGTCTAGAGACATCCAGTCGGGATTAAATCCTCATTTGTCTGCGGTTGGCGTCTAAATTGTTCCCCATTCTGCTACACTTATTTCTGCCATAAGCTCTTCAGGGCTCTAAAAAGGTAGTTTGGCTAAAAAAACCAAATCCTCTATCAGACTAAACATGTGGAGTGGTTTACCTTTTATTTCTCGCCAAGTATGGCGGATCTCCTTCTCGTTTCATGATGCATGTATATTCCTGTGCTAAGTACAGATTTGTCTCCTTACTCATTTCGTGAGGTGTCGGAATATTGCTTGGCGGTCTAGTGCCGGATCGCTTTGCCGGATTAGGTCACGAACCCTGTTTATGTTAGAGGCCTGAATTTTTTCCAACCCTAAGTCCTATATGACGTAAATACCATACCATAGGGCATACTTAGGCCCGTTAATGAATAAGCTTATTTATTTTTAGTTCACATTATTATTTTAAGCCTCAATCATAGATAACTTTTATCAAAGGCTGAACCATGGATTACTTTCAAATCATATGATTTTACCATAGACTTTACCTCCATACTAATACCATAGTCCTCCACCATAGATTACTTTTACTAAAATTTTAACCATTGATTACTTTCAATACTTAGACCTTTACTGTAGAGCTCATGTTCATGGCTTTTAGAGTCCCTGTCGCCGTACCTTTGCAGGTTTCCTTTACCACTTTCAAATCCACCCGTTAATTATATATATATATTGTTTGATATTGTGGAATCAGATAAAAAGGACCTGGAAATGTGTAAGCAAGTCCTTGAGCAGTTCAAGGACCTTAAACTGATTAATGGAGAATTATATCCCATGTTAAAATGTGATGAGAGGACTTCTAATGTGGATCCAGATGGATCTAATCCTAAACTTAAGGGTATTACTCTTGATGCAGAGGCACAAGCCATCTCTAAAGAATACGCTGAGGAGCAGCTTCAAAAACAGAATAACCCTCTTTTATTTTTTAAGAGGTTCCCTACTCCACTTGTACCAAGAAGATTGGTTGAACAATGGGCTGGAGATAAGGACAATAAAGTGTGGAAGCTCTATTGCTTCAACTTACTTGCCCCAATACCTATTGAGGCATATAGTTATTTGGGAGGAATAGAAGCTGATAAAATCTCTTATGCCACATTTAAGGATAAATATGCTAACTTTGCTAGCATGGGTACAGTGGTATGTGATAGGGAGACTAGTATTCAGAAGTACTCTTTGGCTTCATTTGATCCTTATAAATGTGCGGAGGAACCATTAATTGCCATGGTAAAAAAGGATCTGCCTACGGGTGGTAAATCAAGGGGGACTGACTATGAAATGAAATGGCCTAACTGGAAAAGGCCTTATTGCCGTTGTCCTCACCCCCAAAACTCATGTACCTCAAAAGGAATAATGTGGTTGGATCATGTACTGTGGTTCATGATGAATCATCTGGATTTATTCTTCAAAGGAGATTCCATTGTGTCTAGATGGAGTCAGTTTATTATTTGGACCTCCAATCCTGGGATTGAGGCCCTGATCCAGCAATGCCTGATCTTCCATTTTATTAGAAAATTTATGATGGAAGGGCTCCTGGAATATGTCAATAATCCAGATGCAAAACTATTTGGTAACCACAATGCTAATGGGCTGAGATACATTGAGAGATTGATAAAACCACCAAAATTTTCAGATTTTAATACTCCTTTGATGAAAAGACCAAGAGATGTGGAAGAAGCCCCTCCTGCACCGGATAAAAGGAATCGTGGAAGAGGTAGAGGGGAGCATAGAAATGCACCAAGAGGTGGGGGGAGAAGTAATAGAGGCAGGGGAAGATATGAGCAACCCCATAGAGGGACGCATATGGATAGGGGCCCCCCAGTGCCAAGAGGAGGGAGATACCCACCTGGGAGGGGGGTTTTTATTCCTAGTGAAGGAAGAGGGGGCAGAACTTGGACTAGTAGCTCCTCTGAGAGTGTCCAGATGGTGGGGAGCACCCCTATGTCTTTGGATCAGCAGCAAGATCATGCGCATTCACCTTTAGTGCCCAACAATTTGAATTATAGATGGGGCAATTGATGGAAACATGACATGTGTTCTAGAAAAAAGTGTGTACTTTCTGTCTTTAATAGACTTTTTTATATTTCTTGCAGGAAATGCAAGTTGTTTCTAAGTCTCTGTTGTTATCTATGGGAAGATATAAGATTGTTAAAGATAAGACTAGTGATACCTTTTACATACACTTATTGTATGTAAATAGGATTATGGAACTGGTCAATGTGAAAAAATTATTTATCACTTGTTGCCTAGAAGGCCTTGGTTTGGAAGATCCCAATGTGTTGGATAATATAGTATATGGCTGGAAATATCTTCCTAGTGTTAAATCCTCGTGGTATAAACCAAAGGATACTTTTTGCAATTTCTCATGCTTGACTAATTTAAACTGTCAATGTGAATACATAACATGGTTTGAACCCTTCCTTCAGGATGGAGAAGATGCTAGTAAACATGTTACTACATTATCCATTGACATATGTCACTATACAAGGGAAGATATTAAATTTGGTTTAAATCATATTCACCTTGAGGAACCTAATGTGGGACTTGTCATTATTGAAATAACTAAAGCATGGGAGTGTACTGTTCAAAGATTAGAAAATATTTATGGGGTGTTTCATACCTCGAGGATGGAACGTTCAAAAATACTTATTAGACAAAAAATCAAACAATTGGTGCAAGATGCAAAATGTGACAAAAGAAAGAGGATTAGGATCCCAAAAAAGACCTATTCTTCGGAATGCTATGAGGAGAAAAAATGGTTACTTGAACACTTGTACATTTCTGGAGCAGATAAAGCAGAGAATACTCCTGTTTTTATCTGCAAGAATTATATACGAAAATTGGCATTGAAAAGGGTACATAGCCCAGATTTTGCAATATGTCAAGATGAGGACAATTACCCAAGCTCACCATTGGCAACCAAATTTTCATGCATGTATATGATGAAAAGATTTGCTAATGTGGACATAGAAGAAAACTTAGGGCTTCCTTATCTTATGGCAATATATAAGGTGCATAAAAAGAAATTCAGGTGGTTAACTAATGCATCCTCTTGTATTTTTACAAATATGGCCAATTGCATTACCTCGATTATACAAATATTAATTCCTGTCTTCAAGGAGATGTGCTGGTCACTAGACTCAAAGATTAAAAGATTTATGGGAGTGGGTACTAGATCATTTTGGTGGATTGACTCTACTATAGATCTAGTAATCAATTTACCTCAAACTATTAGACATACATGGGTCGCAGATATAGCAAGATGCTACGAGTCTATACCATTATTTGAAGAAGAGGGGATTACTACCATTTGTGATAAACTCTTTCAAAAAGCATTCCAGATGAAAGATCCACAAAAGTTATGTGTCCAGTATGTGGCATCACAATATAAATGCTCATGGAGGAGGAATATTCCAGACTCGGATTTTTACTTTGAGATCACCATTGGTGAACTTATGGCCATGAATAACTTTTTGCTTACGAACTGCTGTGTACAACTGGGAGACAGAGTATGGAAGCAAATTAGAGGAATCCCTATGGGTTTTTCTTGCTCCCCATTATGGTGCAACTTGTACCTTTTGTATTATGAATACAATTTTATAAGGAGATTAGCAAAGCTAGGGAAGACAGACCTTTTAGCTCTATTTGAAGGAACTTTTAGATATATGGATGACTTGGGGGTAATAAATAATCCAATTATGGACTTATTTATTGACCCGTCGCAACCAAGACATGCAGATAATCCATATTGGATCTACCCATTAGAGTTCCTGGAAATTAAGAAGGATGACACAAACCAAATGTACTTGCAGTATGATTCTGCACTTCCCAGATGTAATTTCCTAAACCTGCATATTCAAGTTGTTGACCTAATTGAGGGTTCGTATATTACAACAAGGTTTGATAAAAGGAGATTGCTCCCATTTAAATGTGTACAATTTATACGACTGGCGTCTAATAGAAAAATAAGCCAGTGTTACAACCTTATGATAGCACAAGTGATAATATTATTATATCTATGTAATTGCCCACAAGAATTCCTATCGGAATTGGGGAGAACATTGACTGTGTTTGTTAACAATGGCTTTAGCTTGGATCGGCTTAAGTCCATTGCTATAAAAACAATGGAGAACGCCTGCACCCCTGGGGCACCCATTCAGAGACATATCGGCTATAAACAACACATTTTAGAAGGCCTGAGACAAGTTAATGGGTAATTATCTGGGTATTCGTTCTACTTTCCATATGGTGATTTTAACACCAATGTTCCGAAACCATCAAGTAACTTTATAATATGGAATGATCTATAGTATGTTGAAATTTTTTTTGGAAATAGCATGGAACAATTTACCTTATGGAACCGCCTATATTGGATTATATGGGGCCGGATTGATTGAAATAAACTGGTTGCAGAACAGACAAAGGGCATAAGTCGCTGACCTGGGCGACATCGTACTGGTGGGCTCTATGCTGCCGGATTGGATATTATCGGCCATATAAGGATCGGATCCCCGGATTTCGTTAGCTTGGGTCGGTACTCTGAGTTATTTGCCAGCCCGGTTTTGCTGCCCTGAAGGATTTTTTCAAAACGGTGCTTCTACAAAACCAGTTTAAGGTATAATATGGTATTATGTTGATTATCTATTGATAAGAAGCATGGATTCGGTGCCCAGACTTGATAAAATCGGCCCTATATGGCCCTGATTTTCAGATTTGCATTCAGATATAGGCTTGGGTCTGCACACTAAATTATCGGCCAGCCTGTTTGCTGCCCAGAAAGATTTTTACAAGCTGTGCATCCACAAAGCTAAGGTATTATCTGCAATTTTGTTGATTATCCATTTATATGTAGCATGGATTTGCTGCCCGGAATTGATAAAATCGGGCTTATAAGGCCTGGATCTCAGTAATTTTGCTCAGATATAGGCTGGTGTTTGCACACGTGTTATTTATTTGCTAGCCCAGCTTTTGTGGCTCAAGGATTTCTCTAAGTCAGGCAACACATCCGAAAATCCGTTTTTCCCAATCGGACTCATGCAATATCGCAAAATATAAGGTATTGGCATGCTTAATTATTTTCTTCTACATTCGAAAATTATTTCCTTCTATACTCAAAAATTACATCGGTTGGATTATAAGATGGTGGAGGAAACCGAGAATCTAGTTTTATGGAAGTAGAGGACGAACCGCATTACACGACTCAATGATAATCAGGTCGATTATTTATATATTTATTATTGGGCTTGTCATAATGGGAGGTGAAATACTGCTTATAATGTTCTTGTTCTGGATTTGTTTATTTTCTTTGTGTCGCTCATAAAGAGTCATTAAGAAAATTTGTGGGTTCTATTTAAGAAACATTAGGCATGCATGATTGGGACTAGACCTAGATTTCCCTAGATTCCTCGACACCGATAGCAAGGGGGGTTGTATAAAAAGCATTGACACCTGTCTTCCACATGCTGGCACCTGTACTAACACGTGTTCTGTCTTGTGACGGTGGCAGGTACCAGCTTTTCCCACTTGGAGTCGGGATTAATAAATCTTAGGACTAGTCCAGAACGCCATCATCATGCTATTTATAGGGTTCTATTTTATTCATTATTTTTTATTATTATCAAAATTTGTTAGATTATCTCCATATTCCTAGATGATAGCATGTTTTAGTAAGTATCATGATTATAGATCCTGCATTGGGAAGGTTGCTATGATAAAAGCATATATATATACATATATATATATATAGAGAATTAATGCCTGGTCTAGTGGTTAGGATGAGGGGCTGGGGGGTTAATGACCAGGGTTCGAATCCCCCCAATAACATAAAAAATTTATAAAAGCCTTTAAAAGGCCCGAGCATGCAATGTGAGCCGTAGGATCTTGGACCAAGGATTATGATCAATCTGGACCGTAGGATCATGTAGGATATATCTAAAGCAACGTGAGCCGTAGGATCTCGGACCAACGGTCAGGATTAGATCAACCTGGACCGTAGGATCGCTTACATATAATCGGTCACAATCTCCCAAGCCACCTGGGCCATAGGATACGTCCCAAAGCCACGTGAGCCGTAGGATCTCGGATCAACGGCCGGATTCAAGAGGACAAACATAAGAACATATATATGTTATGATATATATATATATATATATATATATATATATATATATATATATATATATATATATATATATATATATATATATATATATATATATATATATATATATATATATATATATATATATATATATATATATATATATATATATATATATATATATATACAAGTCCAGACCATTTTCCTTGGTCCAGACATCTATCCATGCACAGGCTCTCCTGACATGTATAGACTTATCAGCTCCTTTTTTTAGAAAGGAGATAAACAATGGGAGACACTATACAAAAGGCTATCCAAGCAGTAGTTTATTACTATGTACAATCCCTAGTTTCACTATATCCATTAGTAAAGAAACCAAGAAGGCAAAGCCAAAATCATTATGTCTTTAGAGCATTTGTCACCATAACTCGTATACTGACCTCTTTTTTATGTCCCTATTTTCAACCTATCTTCATGCAAAAACTTAACCACTTATATTCTGCTGGGTTGTTTCAGATAATAAATCTCCAAGCGATTTCTAATTCTGCATACTATTATCATTCCTGTGACTACATCTATATGCATACTTTTTTTTCCAATATACCTTACTTTTTGAAAGCTGATCCATGAAACCTTATTCTAAGCCTGAAAGCCGAATTTAGCAAAAAACAAGAGCATAGATAGTCATAACTTTCTTTTCAAAATTGTTTTTTCATTTTTTTGGATTTTCAACATCATAGAGTAACCAGCATTCCATCAAAGGTTCCTATAAGTAAGCTGTTTTAGAGTATATTAGTCATATCATGAGGGACTTAAAGTAGTAGAACTTAAAAAATAATGTATAGGCCTAGATCACATCTGACAGTTTGGCCAAAAATTCCTGCTCAACTTCCTCAGCCATCTGCCCGATTTCACATTTGCAACACTGGAAGCCAGGGTAGAGATACAACCTGTATATTTTAAACAAGACCTTTTGATCTTCACATCTAGCATCTTTTTTTCTACAGATGACTTCATTGAACCATTTTTCTTTGCTGATTATGCACTCCCTTGAATGCTTCATTCTTGAAAAAACATTAAAGTAGGTAGAGTAGAACCTGGTTACCTGCAATCCAAACAACCAATCATTAGCCAAATTATGGGTAAAGCTGGAAGGGATTAGCAGGTAAGCATTAGGGTCTACTGGCTTAACGCCCTTCAACCTAATCAACATGTTATGTCATCAGAATACACATTTTATTTTACTATGCAAACTGGATCAGAAATAGCTAGAACTTGCATCAGAAAATTGGTTTAGATTACTTCCTGTTTTTTTGGTAGCAGTAATTGGTCCAGGTACAGTACCAATTTAGTTCAAACCAATAATTATTTTGCTGTTTTGAAGTTAGAAAACCTGCTATACCTTATGAGCAGTAGCCGAAATATCATCCTATGATTGCAATATACCTGTTACCTCTTCTGGAATTCATGTTACTGAACTAGATGCAGTGGTATATGTTTGCTTCTTTTAACCTCTCAACATTAAAACCCCTTATTTTTCATGTCCCTCTATGGTTTAAAACTATAATTTAAAGCCACTAACTAATGTCCATTATGTAAATCGAATAAAGAACCTGATTTAGTGGCATTGACTCATCGTCAAAGAGCTCGTCTCCTTCCCCAGAAATATTGATGCTGCTTCCAGCTTCCTTATTTGCTGTTTTCTCTATTCTGCGTGCAACAGTTGCCAGGCAGGCTTCTATGCTTGAACCCGGGCGTTTTCCTGTGATGGATCTCCTGGCTGATAGATCGATCCCAGCCTTCTTGGCCATTTCCACCAACTCTGATTTTTTCATAGATACTCCATCATTCTTGCAATCTATGCCCTTCTCTTTAAGCATGGCAATAATGTCTGCCTTTGTTGGCTTAACATTAGTTGATCCTTCTGGCCTTGTCATAGCAACGAAGCTGAGTTTAGGCGCCACAACAGTTTGGCCTCAGGAATGGTGAGAAAAAGAGCCCTAATATCCAGATATAAAGGATTTCCATACTTGTTTAAATCAAATTTTTAGAACTTACAGCTGGTTCGCCTTCTCACGAATTTAGCCTATGCCCCTGCTCTTAGCCTTTTCAGACCTAAACATGCATGAAAGGAAGAAGAAATCTGGCACCCGAACTTGCATATCTTTCAACGGCTACATGGTACCAATCGGCGGCGTGTTCACCACTTTGAGTTTAAAGAATTTTCTCAAGAATCGGTCTATTCTGCTGTACCCCATCGTCAGTGCAAGATGCGAACCCTAAACCTGTAGCTTACTATACCAAGTGAAAGCCTATTCCCACGTATTACTTTCCAGTATATCCCATCAATACAGAAAACGTACGTATTTCATACTCATGGAGATTAGGTAGCATTAAACCTTTTTACGGTTTTCTCCTTTACCTAGATACTGCTGGTCAGACCCTTCGCCTATCATTCAATGCTCCCTAATATGGTCAAAGTCTGCCTCTTTATTTAAAAAAAAGGATAAAGTCCTTCCCCCAAATAAACTTAAATTACATTACTTAATTCTCCATGCCAACTATCTTGTTATTTAAGTACTCATTTTGCTTGACTCTCATTCAGCATTTCATAGGCCTTGGGCTTCCTGGGGTATCACAAATAAGGTTTGGCCATGGGGTCCATTACAATCCCTCACATGCTATCCTTGTGTCATACCAGTGAACCATAAACTTGGTATATGGGAGTGCTTACTAGTGTGCAACTATAAGGTCAAACATGACATAAATCCCAAGAGTATTATTAATTCAAGTAAATGAGGGTGTGTGCCTTAGGAAAGTCTATAATTTTCTATGGATCAAGTAAACCAAGTAATGACTGTTAGCCCTTTGGGCTAAACATATGTATGAGTGGCATAGGCCACATGTATTTATCACATTGGACCACTTGATCTAGGGCCCAGATTTAGCCCACATATGTGGTAGGTGGCATAGGCCACATGTATTTGTCATATTGGACCCCACAATCTATGGCCCAGATTTAGCCTAGATCTGTGGAGGGTGAGATATCATTTAGGGTTAGGGTTTTGCTCTACTATTTAGAGAGAGCATTTCCTCTCATTGTTTAGGCTTTTGCTCACGTTTTGGAGCACCTCCTTTTGGAGCATCAATATGATTCAGTTTTGTTCATTCTTTCATTTGTTCTTGTTCTTGGAGTTTCTTCCCATCTTCTTTTGTTGATCCATGAGCATTTGTGGCAGCCTTGTGGCATCCGGCAGTCATGGACTGCTGCTGCAAGGTGATGCCAAGAACCCCAAACATCAACACTGGCGCCTCATGCCGGGGTCTTTGGGCTCATGATCAAGCTCTGTTTTTTATTTCAAGTATCTCCAAAAGTTTTCAAGAAAAAAATTCGTTCTACGTCGACACTGTTTTCAATCCTCATCTCTGGTATCTATCTGCCCATGTTTTAAAAGGGGGCGAACTACGATTGTTATTAGTCACATTTGGGTTCATTGTCCACATTGTTTTTGCTATCTATACTCTGTTCTGTTCTGTGTCAAGCCATTTGTTCTATTTATTTGGGTCCCTCATCGACACATTTTATTTTTGTTATCCTGTGTTATGTTCTGTCTATCCATTCAAGCCAAGGAGCACCATCTCTCCTGCGACATGATTGCCTCAGTGAGAGTGAGACTGGTTCTTCTGCCATCGGTCCTTGATTTTCTGCCAGCACAGATCTTCTGCACAGAGGCCCAACGGCTCTGCACAGATTTTTTTCCCAGCACAGAGGCCCAACGGCTCTGTAATTTTTTTCTGCTCAACGGGTTGCAGACGTTTTTCAGCTATGATCACAGCCCACCAAAGGGATCTTTCTTTTCACGAATATCTGCTTCCAAACTGGGCAAATCATCATTATCTTGCAGTTTTCTACAGCCACAAAGCATGTCTTCGGATCCGCTTGTGACATAGTCTGGCCTGGCAATTTTCAAGTGATACCTGGGGCTCTGTTTTGCACATAGTTCATTACAGTCTCTCTGTTCTTCCATACTTGCAAAAATTGCAAGGCATTTGTTCTTCATCGACTTCTTCTCTGTCATTTTTGGATGTGGTCTTGCTTGGACAAGCAAACCATCTAAGAAGAAGCCCAACGGCTCCTCTGCATGTATTTTCGCAGCCCTGTATTGTGGGCAGAGGCTCTGTTTTTTCGTAGAGCACATGCATTCTTATTCTAACATATCCTTTATCTCAGAAACTTGCTGAGAAACTGGCTGAGCAACGGGCAAACATTCAATACAAACTGGGGCAAAAGCCCCATCATTTCATTCCTTCCCAACGGAAAGCAACCAGTTATTCATGGCAGATTCTATTCATATAATTCTGTCGCAGATGTTACAGTTCTTGTGCTGGAGATGCTCTTTGGGTCTTCAGCCTGTTCTTCATCGACATACTCTGTGCTTTTTGCCTAATGGTTTCCTCGAACACATGTGGCTTTGATCAATTCAAATTCCTATACCAGATCTATCTCAAAAGCAGCAAGCAACTCCATTTTCTTGGTGCAGACTGCAGACCCCGTATGGGCTCCAGATACAGCAAATCGACTGTGCTTTTGCACAGATCTGTCTACCACCAGTCCGAGATCTGCAAACAGACCCATTTTTTGGGCTCATTTCTTACACACAGAGTTGCAGACTCTGTATCCGGCTGCATAAGGCATTCCATAGTCCAGCATAAGGCAATCTTCTTTCCAAACTGTATGCAAGAAGAGCCTTAATGGCCAGACGACATCGCCCAAGCAAAGGGGTATCTGCATAAAAAGATATGTGGCTGCCATATCTGAATCAACTTCCCAACAGCTTTCTCTGCTTCTTGAGGAATTCTTCTCAGGTAAATCATGATACACCATCTCCAGTCTCGCACTTCACCACAATCAGCAGCTGCATTTGGTCGCTCATTTAGCCTGAAGCTCTGTCTCAATATTTTCGTCAAGCAATTTACCTGCTATGAAGAATCGGTTGCAACATTCGCACTGTATCAGACAGACAGGACTTGGATTTGTACATTGCCAAGCAAAATATTGAAGCTATCTTTGAGCGGCATAGGCCTAGCAGCAGCGGCGATGCACATTCACTCCTGCAAAGTATTTTCGTGGCACTCAAATGCCCTCTTTTCTGCAACAACTGATCTTCTCGCAAAACTTGGGCACGAATTCTGTGCATCTACTCAAGCCTTGAAGAAACCCACTCCACGGCCCTCCACGGCGTGGACCAATCTATGACTTTTTTCACAGAAGTGTGAAGCCCACCCACGGCTCTGTGACCCCAACAATTTTCAAGATATCACTACTTCGCCCTGTCGAAACAGAGCAAGCACTAGAGTTTTGCCTGTGTTTTTTTTAAGGGTTTGGTCTGCACAAAAGGCCCACGGCCATCACGGCGTGGCTTCTCAAATCTTCCACCTTCCCTGATCAACGAGCCCACGGCCATCACGGCGTGGCTTCAATCTGCAAAACCTTCACCGGCGTGCGTCTGCCCAACCTTCCTAGAAGCCCACGACCATCACGGCGTGGCTTTGCGTCTCCAACATCTTCCCAGCGTGGATTTTGTGCGCTCACGGCGTGGCTTCACAAAAATCTTCGATTTTTCTGAAACTCTCACGGCGGCAACAAGCTTCAGGGCCGACAAAGGTTCTGGCCCCGTAAATTCGGGCGTGCTTCTTTCCTGGCAGCGTGCCCTCCCACGGCAGCGTGGCCTCCCACGGCGTCACCGCATCCACGGTAGCGTGGCCTCCCGCGGCGTCACGGCCTTTCACGGCGTGCCACCATATTTTGCCTTCGGTGCATCCACGGCCTCACACGGCGTGGGTCCAGGACACAGCCCACGGCCCATCACGGGCGTGGCACCACTTCATTGCGTGGGACGCGTGACCCACACCAAACAGAAAAAAAAAACATGCAATCAAACATTCTTCAATATCCACGGCCCCACGGCGTGGAAAATTTTGAGTTGAACTCTCTATTTGTCAACACATTGTCACAAATTTTTTGGGGGGGATATTTTTTACGCTTTTTCTCTCCTTTTATAGAGAGACTTTCGACGACCATTCAAGATGGGCCCATTTTGGTGTTTTTTACCCCTTTTAATGTTGAAGCCGTTTTTTCCCATCAAGTCCTACCATTATGCCTTTAGAGGTAAAATTTCATGCAACTATGACTTCACACATCACAGCCCAACGACGTGAGTTCAACCATCTGTCACGGCCCCTCAAGGCGTGATTTCAAGCACAACGTTCAACCATCTGTCACGGCCCCTCAAGGCGTGATTTCCAGCACAATTTTCAATCAACTTTTGACGCAAGAAGTATCTTGAGCATATTTTTGGCACATTTTTGGGGGACGCCTCATCTTTTGCCCGATTCTTAGATCTGCTTTGCACCTTTGTACCAATAAATTTCAAGTTCTTGCAATGGCGTGAAGATGAATTCTGCCTTCCGCCCCTTCATACATCAACCTCACATGGCCACATGGTGTGTGCAGGCCAATTTCAACAATTTCTCTTTGGTGTCAACTTTTTCAAGTTCAACATTTTGATCAACCACATCCGTCCATAATACATGGCAGTCAAGCCTCTTTCAAGTTCAACAAATGGCGTGAAGATGACTTATGCCTTCCGCCCCTTCAATTTCAACTCCTTCAAGTTCAACTATCTGCTCAAACTCATTCCAGTTCCATAAATGGCGTGAAGATGACTTAGGGCCTTCCGCCCCTTCAACAATTTTTGTTTCCTCATTTTTGTTCAACTCATTACAAGACACTTTGATTGGCGCATGTATTCGGAGCTAAGTGGCAAGCTCTATGAGTGTTTGGGGTCTGGGTTCGGGAACTCCTGGAAGACAGCCCTCTGTGAGGACCCGTGGATCTAACAGGAGAGTCCGGGGGACTATGTCACGCGGGATTTGCTGAAAGAGAAGAAAAGGAAGAGAACAGAACAAATGAGAGAAAGATGATAAGCTTCCTTGATATCAATGATGAAAATACATGAGCTCTCGCAATAGAGAGAAAACTGAAAGGAGACAAGACTCAAAACTCATCTAAAAACTTATGAGCTAACTCTACTCATATATATAGTACAATGGCCTTGGGCCCAATATAGACACTCTGACTGATCTCGGTGCCGACTCCTGGAAGGAGGCCTGATTTGCAGGAATGTTGGCGGTGCCTCTTGAAGTGCCTAGAATTACGCTGACGCTGACGCGGGCGGTGACGGGCCGTCACTTGTCTGAGCGGCGCCTCTTGTTGACAGCCAAAGGCTTAGTCTTCTGCGGAGGCTTGGATGTCTGACCCGTGGTTGACTGAGGATCTTTGAGCTTGACCTGGTCTGACGTGTGCATGAATAGTCCTGTACCAGGAGGCACAGGACTAACAATGACCATGCACTTATTAGAGTGATGTTAGTACCCTATTGATGTTAATAACTTTTCAATATCCAAAAACCTTCATTCTAAGTTAGTGAATATGCACCCATTGGGTTTGTGGCGGCTAGGTCCTATTTATGCACTCAAGTGGACATTTCGTTAGAGATGATGATAATCTTGACAAGGAAGTTATTTCATTGCCATATCCAACCCTTTGGATATATATATGTATATGTATATATATATATATGCAAAATTTTTAAGCCTACCTCCTACCGGGAGGTGTGGAGGGTCCCAAATTTTTAAGTATATAGGGATGCGGAAGGATCCCTATATACATAGGGACCCTCCACATCTCCTATTAAGAAAAGTTAAATTTAAAGAAAGCATACCAGCAAGAGGTACCTGTATTTTTTAAGCTCGTTTCTTAGTGTTCCAGTGTCATACTGCAGACCGGGAAAGTCCATATTCTTGAAAACTTTGTACAATGATTTCCAGACGTCCTTTTCATTGAAGCCTTTGCTGACAAATGTGTTGACTAGTTTATACAGATCTTCTGCAGCAAGCATAGGGTTACTATGTACGTACATGTATGGCATGACCTGCGACATAATCACGTTGCAGGCCATTATGTATGGTCTGCACCCACTTGCATGTATGAATTTGGTGGCCTCAAAGGGTAAGTTGTCCCTTTTGTCAAATCTATATGTGCAGTATCTTCCTTGGAAACGATTGATGACCTCTATTGTCATGTTAAGAAAGTTAACTTTTCTGCCTATTTTTGCATTCTGATCCAAAATCCAGTATTCCGTCTCATCCTTGATTTTGAGTATGTCAAGATCATATAACAGTTCATATTGCATACTTTCGTTTTGCCCATTATTGTTGTCCAATCCAAGGCACGGTCTCATGTAATAACTGTTGATGCCAATGAGATCATCCATGTACCTATAGGTGTTACTGAAGGAAGCAGCCTCAATCCTTTTACCTTTTCTAGCTAGATTGAGTATAAATTTTAGCTCGAACATGGCGAGATAAAGATTACACCATCCCGGGCTGCAAGCGAAACCCATTGGTATACCCTTACATTGCCTCCAGATTCCTTCCCCCATGTCTAGGAAACAATTGTTCAACAACCATATGTTGATTCTAACAAACCGTTCTTGATCCATCAATGTCCACTTTTTTCCTTTTGGGTCGACGTTCTTCCATTTAACCTCAACCTTATCCTTACCTTTGAAGCTGTACCACATTTTATTCTTACTGTTATTAATTAATTGGCTTTTCCAAGCTAGATTGCAGACCTCTTGTATAATAGATCCAATACCTTGCTCGCCTTTTAATGGTATATTCTCAAAACATTTGGTGATGTCACAGACGAATACATCGTCTATCTGCTTAGGCAAGTTACAAATCAAGTCATATATTGAATTAATAACCCATGACGCTTTAATTTTTTGCTGGCCAAAAAGGTTAAATATGGCGCATTTCTCATGGCAGACCCTTGGCCATATCTCCAATATGGTGTTCAATCCAGCAGCAACAAGAGAAGCAATACTAGAGAAAATAGTATTGTGTGCGTTCGTTATCCATCTGTATTCCTTCTTATGGGCTTTGTAGATGCCCAACAGGTATGGAAGCTCAGTATAATTACAATTGTTTTCCTCAATCATTGCTTTAATTTCTTTTTCAATATTATTAGTGATATCCTTAGGACTGGCCTCAATCTTCTCAAAGTCGTGGCTGTTTAATCTTTTATAGGCTTCCTTTCTAATGTGTACAGGGCAAATAAATGAAGCGTTATTAGCTGCCTTGTCGATGCCAGATATGTAGAAGTGTTCTTTGAGCCATTTGACATTTTTTTGCACCTCATCATCTTTTGCCAGAAATTTGCATTTGCTGTCCATGTTATCACTAATCATTTTTCTAGCCTCATGCTTGGCTTCTTTGAGTATTTCACCCTTACATCTTTCAATCAGGCCAGACTCATTGTCTCGAAATGAAAATCTGTGTAACATGAAGAATTGATCAACGGTATTTCTCATTTCTCTTTTGAACTGTTGTAGGGTAAATGGCTGATCCGGAATGTGATTCAAGCCTTTGATAAAGCATTCTCTTAGAGATACATTGTGTACAATGTCCAGGCAAGTGGTTCTAATATGGCCAATGTCGTGATCCACAAATTTTGCCAAGGTGGGATTATCACATGGGCAAACCAGTTCATCCGTCTGTGCAAAAATGACTTTAGGCCTGTAGAATATACTTTTTAAATTATCAACGTATCTCCATCCGAATGTGGAGTTTTCGTAGAGGAGTAATCCTTTCTCCCCAAAGCATACTTGCAGCTGATTACTAAAGAACAGGCTGATTTTCAGTTTGCTGACTAACTTAGAGAAGTAGCAGAAGTGTATAAATTTCTTTTTGTCTTTCTCTTTGGAGAGGGTAAGCCTCCATCTCCCTTCCTCATTCAGAACCAGTGTTCTGGTCTTCATCTGGAATATATTTTGTATCAAGTGATCAATAAGATCAGTTTTCATATGTAATGCCATTAAAGGCATTGTACCAAGATGTATGTTCTAGGAGTATTCCCTTGCCCCCTTTCATGTTGTCAGTTATTTTCCTTTTTATTAAATGAAGAAAATATGCTAAAGGGATCATACAGTAGCACTAGTCATGTAACATCAAAATTTGAAGTAGTATTTTAAAGACAGAAAGAATGTAAAGAGGCTGCAAACCAACAGAATAGTTTGTATTCATACCTTTAAGTCCCGCTTATATGTCAAAGTCCCTATTCTCAACCTCATATGATCTGCATATCGGCGTGTACGTCTTTGTAACAGATTTGTTGTCTTGACTGGAATCATCAATTTGTATAATTTCATTGTCATGGTTACCGGCCACCAAGCAGCTGTTAGATCCGGGCATTTTGTATAGACGGGGTGGCATAATAACTGAACAGCTTGGGCTGTCCGGCTCACTGCTTCGTTTCCTGCTGCTAACAGTCAGCCCTGGGCTGTTCAACTCCTGTTGCTTTCCAATGAGAAACTTCAGTGGCTTTATAGTTTTTTCCAGAATGTCAGTGAGTCTAGTGTTCCCGAACTCCATGTTCAGATCAGTACTTGGATCTTCCGAATATTTGACCGTCATTTGTATCATTGTGTCTCTTACCCTGAGGTATCCTAGAAAGGCAATAACAGCATTTTGCAGTGGTTTAGTGGACAGTAAGGAACAGAAAAATCCAAATCTGACCATGGTAGGTAGTTTAGGCCAGGCCATCTCTAGATTGTTCATGAGAAACCAAACACCATGGTCCAGCCATATTATGGTATCAGGGCAATCCCCGTTCTCCTTGGCTACTTTTCCACATGTACACTTAATAAATGGGCAAAGTGTCCTCCACATTTTTTTAATGTAGAAGTCGTGCCTTTTTTCATCTATTCTGGCCTGATGTCCCTTCTGGCCAATGCTTATGGTCATGCTGCTGCTACATTCCAGCCCGAAACATTTTGCTGGGAAAGGTAATACCACCTCAAGCCTATCCACTTTTCTGATACAGTTGTCAGCATCTTCAAATGCACGTTTAATATCATCATCAGATATATTAGCAAGTTTTTTCCATGCTTCAACACTTATAGGGGCAAGCACACCCAGATTTTTGCTTTTCCATAAAGCCTGCTTGAACTGCTCACCATGCGATTCAACTTCCCTTTGAGACATTACTGGAAACCTCCCACAGTTAAAGAGATTTAGCATTGCAATTGGAGGTCTTTCATCTTCATCTGCGGTCATGTTGGTTTTTTCTGGTCCGTTACTGTCATTGTTGGTATTAAAGGCGTTCCTATACTCCTCTGGTAGCATGTTAACACTGAAAAGACAGTTATTGATTAGGCTGCCAGTTACCACAGTAGCTTGTGCAGCAGGGGCTTTGCTGCGAGCTTTTTTGTTGTTAGATGGAAAGGTAAACTTCACTCCATTAGCCCTTTCGAGTGCTGTAAGACACTTAACGAATACCTTCAGGTTTGCTGCCTCCCTTTCAGTGGCCTTAAACTGTGCAATGGGCAGTCTGCTGTATCGGCTATCAATAATCCCTTTGCAAGCTTCCATATTGTAATCACTCTTTGCGAAACCAGCTACCATTGTAAGGAAATTGCTCATACCCATATGAATAATGGCCGAATGGTCACTGTTAGGAACATTAACTTCCTTTTGGATAATATATTGATGCAAATCCGAACTCAGAATGCATGCAAGCACTGTTTGAACTGCCAGGTTTGGAGCCGGGCGTCCCAATAGATTATAACCATGTGCTTTAAGCTCAGCACACCATTCATTAGGGGCATTGGTTACCTCCATGCTGCTGTTATTTGCTATCAGGGGTCGCATAACTGTATTTGTGTATCCTTCCTATATCATCAAATAGAGTCATTAGCAGTATATACAAAAATAAGCAGCAATCAGAATTTTTATGATTCATGCATGTGCTTCTTGTGTAATCCCTGCTTTTATAGAAAGTGCAGCCTTAATAGCTCATTGTATAGTGCCGCCCAATTGTTCACTGCCAGTTAAACCAGCAAACTGAAATCACGGAATATATACAAGTCCAGACCATTTTCCTTGGTCCAGACATCTATCCATGCACAGGCTCTCCTGACATGTATAGACTTATCAGCTCCTTTTTTTAGAAAGGAGATAAACAATGGGAGACACTATACAAAAGGCTATCCAAGCAGTAGTTTATTACTTATGTACAATCCCTAGTTTCACTATATCCATTAGTAAAGAAACCAAGAAGGCAAAGCCAAAATCATTATGTCTTTAGAGCATTTGTCACCATAACTCGTATACTGACCTCTTTTTTATGTCCCTATTTTCAACCTATCTTCATGCAAAAACTTAACCACTTATATTCTGCTGGGTTGTTTCAGATAATAAATCTCCAAGCGATTTCTAATTCTGCATACTATTATCATTCCTGTGACTACATCTATATGCATACTTTTTTTTCCAATATACCTTACTTTTTGAAAGCTGATCCATGAAACCTTATTCTAAGCCTGAAAGCCGAATTTAGCAAAAAACAAGAGCATAGATAGTCATAACTTTCTTTTCAAAATTGTTTTTTCATTTTTTTGGATTTTCAACATCATAGAGTAACCAGCATTCCATCAAAGGTTCCTATAAGTAAGTTGTTTTAGAGTATATTAGTCATATCATGAGGGACTTAAAGTAGTAGAACTTAAAAAATAATGTATAGGCCTAGATCACATCTGACAGTTTGGCCAAAAATTCCTGCTCAACTTCCTCAGCCATCTGCCCGATTTCACATTTGCAACACTGGAAGCCAGGGTAGAGATACAACCTGTATATTTTAAACAAGACCTTTTGATCTTCACATCTAGCATCTTTTTTTCTACAGATGACTTCATTGAACCATTTTTCTTTGCTGATTATGCACTCCCTTGAATGCTTCATTCTTGAAAAAACATTAAAGTAGGTAGAGTAGAACCTGGTTACCTGCAATCCAAACAACCAATCATTAGCCAAATTATGGGTAAAGCTGGAAGGGATTAGCAGGTAAGCATTAGGGTCTACTGGCTTAACGCCCTTCAACCTAATCAACATGTTATGTCATCAGAATACACATTTTATTTTACTATGCAAACTGGATCAGAAATAGCTAGAACTTGCATCAGAAAATTGGTTTAGATTACTTCCTGTTTTTTTGGTAGCAGTAATTGGTCCAGGTACAGTACCAATTTAGTTCAAACCAATAATTATTTTGCTGTTTTGAAGTTAGAAAACCTGCTATACCTTATGAGCAGTAGCCGAAATATCATCCTATGATTGCAATATACCAAGTACCTCTTAAGAATTCATGTTACTGAACTAGATGCAGTGGTATATGTTTGCTTCTTTTAACCTCTCAACATTAAAACCCCTTACTTTTCATGTCCCTCTATGGTTTAAAACTATAATTTAAAGCCACTAACTAATGTCCATTATGTAAATCGAATAAAGAACCTGATTTAGTGGCATTGACTCATCGTCAAAGAGCTCGTCTCCTTCCCCAGAAATATTGATGCTGCTTCCAGCTTCCTTATTTGTTTGTTTTCTCTTCTCAAGGCGTTACAGCTTGCCGAGGCGGGGCTTCTATGCTTGAACCCGGGCGTTTTCCTGTGATGGATCTCCTGGCTGATAGATCGATCCCAGCCTTCTTGGCCATTTCCACCAACTCTGATTTTTTCATAGATACTCCATCATTCTTGCAATCTATGCCCTTCTCTTTAAGCATGGCAATAATGTCTGCCTTTGTTGGCTTAACATTAGTTGATCCTTCTGGCCTTGTCATAGCAACGAAGCTGAGTTTAGGCGCCACAACAGTTTGGCCTCAGGAATGGTGAGAAAAAGAGCCCTAATATCCAGATATAAAGGATTTCCATACTTGTTTAAATCAAATTTTTAGAACTTACAGCTGGTTCGCCTTCTCACGAATTTAGCCTATGCCCCTGCTCTTAGCCTTTTCAGACCTAAACATGCATGAAAGGAAGAAGAAATCTGGCACCCGAACTTGCATATCTTTCAACGGCTACATGGTACCAATCGGCGACGTGTTCACCACTTTGAGGTTAAAGAATTTTCTCAAGAATCGGTCTATTCTGCTGTACCCCATCGTCAGTGCAAGATGCGAACCCTAAACCTGTAGCTTACTATACCAAGTGAAAGCCTATTCCCACGTATTACTTTCCAGTATATCCCATCAATACAGAAAACGTACGTATTTCATACTCATGGAGATTAGGTAGCATTAAACCTTTTTACGGTTTTCTCCTTCACCTAGATACTGCTGGTCAGACCCTTTGCCTATCATTCAATGCTCCCTAATATGGTCAAAGTCTGCCTCTTTATTTAAAAAAAAGGATAAAGTCCTTCCCCCAAATAAACTTAAATTACATTACTTAATTCTCCATGCCAACTATCTTGTTATTTAAGTACTCATTTTGCTTGACTCTCATTCAGCATTTCATAGGCCTTGGGCTTCCTGGGGTATCACAAATAAGGTTTGGCCATGGGGTCCATTACAATCCCTCACATGCTATCCTTGTGTCATACCAGTGAACCATAAACTTGGTATATGGGAGTGCTTACTAGTGTGCAACTATAAGGTCAAACATGACATAAATCCCAAGAGTATTATTAATTCAAGTAAATGAGGGTGTGTGCCTTAGGAAAGTCTATAATTTTCTATGGATCAAGTAAACCAAGTAATGACCATGCACTTATTAGAGTGATGTTAGTACCCTATTGATGTTAATAACTTTTCAATATCCAAAAACCTTCATTCTAAGTTAGTGAATATGCACCCATTGGGTTTGTGGCGGCTAGGTCCTATTTATGCACTCAAGTGGACATTTCGTTAGAGATGATGATAATCTTGACAAGGAAGTTATTTCATTGCCATATCCAACCCTTTGGATATATATATGTATATGTATATATATATATATCATAATATATATATAGAAACTCATGGGGGTGGTTACAAAATAGCACATCGTATATAAATCTTTGATCTTGGCCCTTGAATAAAAAAGTTGATGAGGTGGCGTAGCTTAAGCCCTTGGATTTTGATGGGGACATGCATGAGTCATGCATGGGGGCATACACCCCATCTGTGAACCGTTGGATCAAAGGGGAAGGCAAAATCCTAGCCCTTGATTTTTATGGGGAAGGTGCAAGGAAGGTGCCAAAAAGTGAATTTGGTGTAGCAGATCTTAACCGTTAGATCAAAAGGTGAGCATAAATCCTAGCCATTAACTTTTTAATATTAAAGTTTTTTTTAAAAGGAGATGAGGTGGCACCCTTATTAATTAAAAAAAGTAATGAGGTGTCAAAACATTTATTAGTGGACATTCTAGGAAGCTTCCTTTTGTTTAATCGTCTTCAAAAGCACGTAGCTTGCGGTAGAAGGGTCGGATGAAGGTGGGGCCTACGCCATTGGATTCCTCTCGTCGAGAACTTTCCAATGAGTGTGCTTTGACACTATTTTGTCGCAGCTTGAGTTGAGCCGACATGATCGAACATTAAGAATCTTTTGGAATGTTCGAAGTTTCAAGGAATCTATGGTAAGTTGAGGGAATCTAGGAGAATCTTTATAGGATCTTAGGAAATCCAGGAGGAATATCATGAGAATCTTAGAGAATCTATGGGAATCTTAAGAGAGCATCTTTGAGAATGTAAGGGAATCTAAGGGAATCTTGATAAAATCTCTAAGAACCTAGAGGAAACTTGATGGAATCTTGGGGAATCTAGGGGAAACTTCATACACTATATGGGAACTAGAGGAATCTTAAGAGAATCTATAGGAATCTCATGTGCTTCTTTGGGAATCTAGGGGAATCTTGATAAAATCTTTAAGAACCTAGAAAAATCTTAATGGAATCTTAGAGAATGTAGAAGAATCTATGAAAATCTTGATAGAATCTTAGAGAATCAAGTGGAATCTTGGGGTATTCTTTTGGAATCTAGGGGAATCTTTAGAGAATCTTAGGGAGCCTCAAATGAATCTTTGGGAATCTAGGAGAATCTAAAGGAATCTAAATGAATCTATGGGAATCTTAATGGAATCTCATAGAATCTTGATAGAATCTTGGAGAATCTAGAGGAATCTTGGGGTATTTCTCAAGAGAATCTTTGGGAATCTAGGGAAATCTTCCTAAAAGTTTAGAGAATCTAAGATATATATATATATATATATATATATATATATATATATATATATATATATATATATATATATATATATATATATATATATATATATATATATATATATATATATATATATATATATATATATATATATATATATATATATATATATATATATATATATATATATATATATATATATATATATATATATATGTATATGTATATGTATATGTATATGTATATGTATATGTATATGTATATGTATATGTATATGTATATGTATATGTATATGTATATGTATATGTATATGTATATATATATATATATATATATATATAAGCTAACCCTACCGCCTACCGGACAGCAGGGGAGAACCATAGTATGTATAGGGAC
This sequence comes from Isoetes taiwanensis, assembly GCA_021234155.1. Classification (NCBI taxonomy): domain Eukaryota; kingdom Viridiplantae; phylum Streptophyta; class Lycopodiopsida; order Isoetales; family Isoetaceae; genus Isoetes; species Isoetes taiwanensis. Next base: position 13,713,017 of record JAJEKV010000037.1, read on the forward strand.
AGGAGGATCCCTATACCTAGGGACCCCCCTGCCGACTGTACTCAATGCATATTAAACCTAGAAAGGATTACCTGTATGTTTTGAGTTCCATTCGAAGAATAGCAATGTCGTATTTGAGTCCCGGAAATTTTCCAAGGTTTACTGTTTTGTTGACCACGTACCATACATCTTCCGCTTTAAATCCTTTATGAATGAATGCCGTAATGAGTTTTGTATATCTGCAAATTGCATCCATCGGGCTCTTGTTTGTATACAAACATGGCTGTATTTGTGAAACAATAACATTTCTGGCCATTAGATATGGTCTGCACCCTGACGCATGGCCGAATTTTGAAGCTATAAAAGGTAAGATATCCCTTTTATCATACCTATGGGTTTCGTAGACTCCATTTATTGGGTCTCAGAATTCAATAGCCATATTTAAAAAAGATAGCTTTTTACCTATGTATGTATTGGTGTCTCAGAGGGATCTCAGATGTCGCCTCGCCTTTGATGGTGATGTACTTGAGGTTATATATCTCAGACCTTTGTCACCTTGTGTCTCTAGACCAAGATATTTCCCGATGTATCTCATTATTTAGGCTTGTCATGTCATCGATATATCCTCAATGTATCCCTAAATGCAAAGAGCCACTTCCATTTCCCCATTATTAATCGGTTTTATAATGAAATTCAATTCATGCCATGCTAAGTACAAAGTTGCACCATGCGGGCTTGATGCAAAGCCCATGGGGATTCCCATCGTTTGTTTCCATAATCGCTCCCCATTTGCAAATAACAATTTTGCAAAGAACCACGAGTTCATGCAAAGAAAAAATCGGGTTTCATGGATACATACCCATTTCTTGCTTTACGGTGTGGTGGTCTTCCATTCCAAAATCACTTCTCCATTATCTTTTGTTTTATACCACATCCGGTAGCTCTTGTTCCCGGTTTTTGATATTTCCGGATCATTTTAGCCATTTGGGTCATAATATTGCAAATGCCATCTTCTCCTTCAATCGGGGTGGTTTCATAGCATCCGGAAATGTGCGCTCACGAAAAACTTCTTTGATCTTTGGTGGTAGATTACATACCACGTCATATATTGAATTGACCGTCCAGGATGCCTTAATTTTATCTTTTCTGAAGAAATTAACTTTTGCCAATCTGTTTTCACATATATTTGGCCATGCCTCCGAAATGTGTTCGTGGCAAAGACCATGAGAGAGGCTAAATTTGTGAAAAGATGGAATCATGAGCACCGGTGATCCATCCAGAGGTTCCTTTATGTGCCTTAAATACTGCTAGTAGAAAAGGGAAATTATCATATAATATGGGCCAGTTCCCAATGAGTTCTTGAATTTTACATATCAGGGTCTTCTTAATGTCCAAATACTCCCCATTAATTTCTCTAAAGTCATTGCTGGCCAATCTGATCATGGCCTGCTCTCTGATGTACTTGGGACATATAAAACATGGGTTGTTTGTAGCCTTATCTACACCTGAAGTGTAGATGTTTTTAGCCATCCACTCAATATTCTTAATGACAGTTTTGTCCATTATATGAAACTTTGTCTGCCCTGGAGCGTTATTCTTGATAGTTGCTCTTGCTTGTTTAACAGCCACCTTGACTATCTGTCTTTTTGTATCAGTGATCACCTTGTTTTTGATGCCATATAAACTGTATTTATGCATTTCAAAAAACTGTTCAACAGTTTTTGTGATCTCGTATCTGAATTGGCATATAGTAAATGGTTTGTCTGGTATATGGTTAAGTCCAATCTTTAACCATTTTCTAAGGGCAGGACTGTGCACAATCCCGAGGTCAGTGGTTTGAAGGTGTCCCGTCTCCGGGGAAATAAATCTTTTGAGAGATGGATTATTACATGGACATGAAGCCTTATCGACACCGCAAAAAACCTCTCTTGGTTTATAGAGCATGCTCTTCAAATTACTAGTATAAGTCCAGCCAAAAGTCGTATTCTCCATGATATCCTGTCCCACACTGCTGAGTTCTTGACTTATAACCTCAGAAAAGATCTTCCGTATTTTTACTTTATCTATAATCTTTGAGAAGAATCTAAAATGTACAAATTTCTTTTTCTGTTTAGATTTGTAGGTCCTGATGGCCCATCTCCCTTCAAAATTTCTTTTTTTCAGACCACATCATTGGCTGTTGTTGTATAATATTAACCAGGGTTAGTATTTAAGAGATTACTAATGGCTAGGGATGTTTTTCGGATGTATCTATGATTTGTAAGCAAGTAATTGCCTTTATGTGTCATGCCCGTAGGCTACTGTTTGTGACCAGTGAGGTCGTTCTTAGGACTGGTTTGAAGTATAGGAAGTCTACCCAGTTCCGTTTATGATAAAATATTTATACTGTAATCTTTATACATGCTGAAAGAAAAACATTCATAATTCAGCTGAATATGGAAATAACTTACTTACTTGCATGTGTTCAGAATGAGATTTTATTTGGTTCCATGTCAGCAACCCTGCTTGGTCCAGTGTGTTGTTTGTTGACTGAAATTTCAGTATCCATTCCTATATCCAGAATTTCCACAGATACTTGATCAATTTCTATGGGTGCAGAAGGAGTATTGCAGCCACCCGTACTTCTCGGTCGTTTTGGAGGCAGGTATACCTGTACTTCATCCTCTTCAATAGTCACCACCTTCTTCTTATATGTTCCCTTGAACGTGTTGCCATCTGCATCCAGAGGGGCAGCCTCAGCTAGGAAGTTAGCATTCTTAATTGTCTTTTCCAGTATATCAACCAGCTTTGTGTTGCCAAACTCTGCCTTAAAATCAGATCTTTTGCTCTCTGCCATTCTGCTAGTCATTTTAATGAGTACTTCCCTGACCTTGAGGTACGCCAGGAATGCTATTGCACCTTTTCTCATAGTTTTTGAGTTCATGAGGTTATAGAACTGGTGGAACCTGCTCAAGCAGCTGTCATTAGGCCAGAATTTATCTGTATTGTTCATCATAAACCATACGGCATGGTCGAACCACGTTATGTTGTCATTACATTCCGTGTCATTAGATCCAGCAGATTTCTTGAATTTGTCACACTTGCATTTCAGGAATGGACAGAAAGTTCTCCAAAGTTTCACCATATAGAATGGGTCCCTCTGTTCTGTTTTCTTAGCCATATGTCCTTTTTGTCCGAGGAAGATTCCATTGTCTTTATTACATTTCTTACCAAAGAATTTTGTATTTTTGCACGGGAGCTTAACCTCTTCCTTTCCAATTCTCCTGTTGAAGTTCATGGCATCCTTATGAGCTTGTTCCAGTTCAGTATCAGAAATATTACAGAGTTTCTTCCATGTGTCTGAACTTATAGGGGCCAAAATACCAAGGTTTTTAGCCTCCCATAAAGCTTGCTTGTATTTGACTCCATGTAATTCAACCAGTCTGAGTGACATAACTGGGCATGTGCCACAGTTAGTCAGCGTGAGTGCTTTGATATTATAGTCCTCCAGCAGACTGCTGGTTTGTTGGACTTTTTCATCTGCTTTTTTGTTTGTATCAGGCTTAATAATAGCCTTTCTTTTTTCCTCTGGAAGTTTACTAATGTCAAACAGACAATTAGTTAGCCTTACTGGTTCATCTTCCTTTGGTGCTTCTTTGTGTACTTGTTTGTTTCTCACCCTTGGGTGTGAAACCTTGAACTCATTGGCAAGTTCCAATGCTGTAGTACATTTTATAAATGTCAGGACATCCATAATTTCTTTGTCATCTGCTTCTGCATGTGCTGCTGGTAATGCTTGATACGTTTCATCTATGATTTTCATATATGCTATTTTGTCGTCCCCAGTATTGTTGATCTTGTTAACCAGGCTGAACATATTGTTAATGCCAAGAAAGGTTATGGCAGAAATTTCATCTTCACCAATATAGGCTTCTTTTTTGAGAAAATAGCTATGAACCTCAGTATTGAGTAGGCATCCCAGCACCATTTGTACTGCATTGTTGGGTGGTACTATTCTGGAATATCCATATCCATACTCAGCAACCTCTCTATACCATTTAGAGTACCATTCAGATGAAACAGGTGTATATGCTTGTATGCTGACCAAATCAGCTTCATTACTTCCTGTTTTCTGGTATCCTTCCTGTAACATTTCAACTTTCATTTAGTTCTCAATATTATATCCTTAATTTAAAACAACCTTTTTATTTGTAACAGGAGTACTTTTAAAAGAATTATTCTAGAGCTCCAAGGCCCACACCAGTTATACTGGTGTACTGAAATCGGAGAATATATACTTAACAAAACCTTAACCATAAGATTTAGTCATTCCAGAACTTTACTTCTAGAACTTATCAGTCCCCAGATTAAACTGGGGAAGCCTTGGAGACTCTAAGACTGTTAATACAAAATGCTTTTTACCATAGAGAACTACTTGATTAATTACTTAGAGATGATTATGGAATTTTTTATTTCTTTTCCCAGAACTTGTTAATTTTTTTTGCAAAAACATATTCTGCTATGTTTACTTCTTTTTTATTCTTTTTTATTCATGGCTTGATCCATTTCTATTTTAAGAAACAATTCGTATCATATGCAATTAATCATGTGTAAGATTATGTGTTTCCTATAAAAAACCTTATTCTGCATATCATTCCTATCTTTATATCATAACATTCCGAGGATCACATATGCTGCTAATTCTGTAATGTGATTAACCTTCCAGAATTACATCAAAATTCATATTACCAGTTTATAACAGTCATCTGGCTACCTGTCTTTTGTTCTTTGTGCTCAGAAATTACAGCTATGAGCACTCCACTTTTTTTTAACCAAAAACCCGAAAGCAACAAGTAATAGAATGTTACCTTTGCTTTTAGTAAATTTTCAAATGTAGATAGAAAAACATGAAATGAGAAAGAGTCTTGTGATACTTGCAGCCACTGGTCAGCTAATTCTTCATGTACTTAATGTCCTCAACAACATCCAAACATCCAAAATACAAGGAAATTGGAGATGTAAGACTGGTTACCTGCAATCCAACCATTCAAATGTTAGCCATAACTGGGTAAATCTGAAAGGGATTGACAGGTAAGCAATAGTCCCACATGGCTTAACGCCCTTCACCAATTATACATTAAATGTAAAAACATCATTTATACAGAATTTTGTTTACTTTCTTTCATCAATGAAGATATGTTATGTAGCACCTATTACTGCTTTATCTACTTAATCTGTTATTTGCAAAACATCTAGTACTTATTGACACAAAACCTGGTTAAGAAGAAGCTCCTCTTCTTCTGCATTTTCATCGTCAGTATCTTCATTTTTCTGAATTTCAGAGGATTCGTCCATTCCAGCAGACTCAACCACCTTGCTAATATTCTGCTCAGTATTATCTTTGTTGTAGTTGGACCTTTGTGAAATATATCTGTCAATTCCTCCTACTGATCCTTCACTTTTCTTGCTGGTATGTGATTCCACAAGGTTAAATTTCTCCACTATCTTGTGCAAGAACATCTTAGTTGGCTGTGCCAGTACCTCTCCTTCCTTCTTACATAGTGCAGGTAGATCCAGGCCTGCGCCTTTGATTAGATCCAACATCTCCTTTCTTGTCAGCTTATTTTTCATCACCTGAGGCGCCATAGCAGGCGCTCTTAGAGCAGCCCTCAGGAACTAGTAGTGTCTAGAGACATCCAGTCGGGATTAAATCCTCATTTGTCTGGTTGGCGTACGAAATTGTTCCCCATTCTGCTACACTTATTTCTGCCATAAGCTCTTCAGGGCTCTAAAAAGGTAGTTTGGCTAAAAAAACCAAATCCTCTATCAGACTAAACATGTGGAGTGGTTTACCTTTTATTTCTCGCCAAGTATGGCGGATCTCCTTCTCGTTTCATGATGCATGTATATTCCTGTGCTAAGTACAGATTTGTCTCCTTACTCATTTCGTGAGGTGTCGGAATATTGCTTGGCGGTCTAGTGCCGGATCGCTTTGCCGGATTAGGTCACGAACCCTGTTTATGTTAGAGGCCTGAATTTTTTCCAACCCTAAGTCCTATATGACGTAAATACCATACCATAGGGCATACTTAGGCCCGTTAATGAATAAGCTTATTTATTTTTAGTTCACATTATTATTTTAAGCCTCAATCATAGATAACTTTTATCAAAGGCTGAACCATGGATTACTTTCAAATCATATGATTTTACCATAGACTTTACCTCCATACTAATACCATAGTCCTCCACCATAGATTACTTTTACTAAAATTTTAACCATTGATTACTTTCAATACTTAGACCTTTACTGTAGAGCTCATGTTCATGGCTTTTAGAGTCCCTGTCGCCGTACCTTTGCAGGTTTCCTTTACCACTTTCAAATCCACCCGTTAATTTTATATATATATATATATATATATATATATATATATATATATATATATATATATATATATATATATATATATATATATATATATATATATATATATATAAAAGCTAACCCTACCGCCTACCGGACAGCAGGGGAGAACCATAGTATGTATAGGGACAGGAGGATCCCTATACCTAGGGACCCCCCTGTCGACTGTACTCAATGCATATTAAACCTAGAAAGGATTACCTGTATGTTTTGAGTTCCATTCGAAGAATAGCAATGTCGTATTTGAGTCCCGGAAATTTTCCAAGGTTTACTGTTTTGTTGACCACGTACCATACATCTTCCGCTTTAAATCCTTTATGAATGAATGCTGTAATGAGTTTTTGTATATCTGCAGCTGCATCCACTGGGCTCTTGTTTGTATACAAACATGGCTGTATTTGTGAAACAATAACATTTCTGGCCATTAGATATGGTCTGCACCCTGACGCATGGCCGAATTTTGAAGCTATAAAAGGTAAGATATCCCTTTTATCATACCTATGGGTTTCGTAGACTCCATTTATTGGGTCTGTAACTTCAATAGCCATATTTAAAAAGATAGCTTTTTTACCTATGTATGTATTGGTGTCTGTAGAGGATCTGTATGTCGTCTCGTCTTTGATGGTGATGTACTTGAGGTTATATATCTGTACACTGTTGTCACCTTGTGTCTCTAGACCAAGATATTTCCTGATGTATCTGTTATTTAGGCTTGTCATGTCATCGATATATCTGAATGTATCCCTAAATGCAGCAGCCACTTCCATTTCCCCATTATTAATCAGTTTTATAATGAAATTCAATTCATGCCATGCTAAGTACAGGTTGCACCATGCAGGGCTTGATGCAAAGCCCATGGGGATTCCCATCGTTTGTTTCCATAATCTGCTCCCCATTTGCAAATAACAATTTTGCAGCAACCACGAGTTCATGCAGCAAAAATCAGTTTCATGGATACATACCCATTTCTTGCTTTCTGGTGTGGTGGTTCCATTCCAAAATCACTTCTCCATTATCTTTTGTTTTATACCACATCTGGTAGCTCTTGTTCCTGGTTTTTTGATATTTCCAGATCATTTTAGCCATTTGGGTCATAATATTGCAAATGCCATCTTCTCCTTCAATCGGGGTGGTTTCATAGCATCTGGAAATGTCTGCTACGAAAACTTCTTTGATCTTTGGTGGTAGATTACATACCACGTCATATATTGAATTGACCGTCCAGGATGCCTTAATTTTATCTTTTCTGAAGAAATTAACTTTTGCCAATCTGTTTTCACATATATTTGGCCATGCCTCCAGAAATGTGTTCAGGGCAGCAGCCATGAGAGAGGCTAGCTGTGAAAAGATGGAATCATGAGCACTGGTGATCCATCTGTAGGTTCCTTTATGTGCCTTAAATACTGCTAGTAGAAAAGGGAAATTATCATATAATATGGGCCAGTTCCCAATGAGTTCTTGAATTTTACATATCAGGGTCTTCTTAATGTCCAAATACTCCCCATTAATTTCTCTAAAGTCATTGCTGGCCAATCTGATCATGGCCTGCTCTCTGATGTACTTGGGACATATAAAACATGGGTTGTTTGTAGCCTTATCTACACCTGAAGTGTAGATGTTTTTAGCCATCCACTCAATATTCTTAATGACAGTTTTGTCCATTATATGAAACTTTGTCTGCCTGGAGCTGTTATTCTTGATAGTTGCTCTTGCTTGTTTAACAGCCACCTTGACTATCTGTCTTTTTGTATCAGTGATCACCTTGTTTTTGATGCCATATAAACTGTATTTATGCATTTCAAAAAACTGTTCAACAGTTTTTGTGATCTCGTATCTGAATTGGCATATAGTAAATGGTTTGTCTGGTATATGGTTAAGTCCAATCTTTAACCATTTTCTAAGGGCAGGACTGTGCACAATCCCGAGGTCAGTGGTTTGAAGGTGTCCCGTCTCCGGGGAAATAAATCTTTTGAGAGATGGATTATTACATGGACATGAAGCCTTATCGACACCTGCAAAAACCTCTCTTGGTTTATAGAGCATGCTCTTCAAATTACTAGTATAAGTCCAGCCAAAAGTCGTATTCTCCATGATATCCTGTCCCACACTGCTGAGTTCTTGACTTATGACCTCAGAAAAGATCTTCCGTATTTTTACTTTATCTATAATCTTTGAGAAGAATCTAAAATGTACAAATTTCTTTTTCTGTTTAGATTTGTAGGTCCTGATGGCCCATCTCCCTTCAGCCTTCTTTCAGGACCCTGTCATTGGCCTGTTGTATAATATTAACCAGGGTTAGTATTTAAGAGATTACTAATGGCTAGGGATGTTTTTCGGATGTATCTATGATTTGTAAGCAAGTAATTGCCTTTATGTGTCATGCCCGTAGGCTACTGTTTGTGACCAGTGAGGTCGTTCTTAGGACTGGTTTGAAGTATAGGAAGTCTACCCAGTTCCGTTTATGATAAAATATTTATACTGTAATCTTTATACATGCTGAAAGAAAAACATTCATAATTCAGCTGAATATGGAAATAACTTACTTACTTGCATGTGTTCAGAATGAGATTTTATTTGGTTCCATGTCAGCAACCCTGCTTGGTCCAGTGTGTTGTTTGTTGACTGAAATTTCAGTATCCATTCCTATATCCAGAATTTCCACAGATACTTGATCAATTTCTATGGGTGCAGAAGGAGTATTGCAGCCACCCGTACTTCTCGGTCTGAAGGTTGTCTGCGGTATAAATTTATACCGAGAGAGCTGTCACGGTATAAATTTATACCGAGAGAGCTCTCGCGGTATAATGAGGGAGCTCTCACGGTATAAATTTATACCGTGGGAGCTCTCGCAGTGAATCGAGAGAGCTCTCGCGGTATAAATTTATACCGCTCGAGTCCTCTTGCGGTATAAATTTATACCGCTCGAGTCCATTTGCGGTATAAATTTATACCATGCGAACTCTCTGGCATGTTATATCCACACAGCACTACCTATTGTGGTATAAATTTATACCACCCAGAAATTTATTTTGAAGACGTTATGTCCACGCATTGTCATCGCGGAAGTCTATAGCAAGACGGATGAGCAAATAAGAGCAAGTATATAAGACGAAGAGCGAGCGTCTTCGATTCCAACTTGCGCTTCAAAGTGTAAGTTTGTTCAATGAGGCATACTTTCATGTGAAAATGTTTGCTTCAATGAGGCAATGTCAAAATGTGTTGCATTTTTTACAGTTCTGTTCATAGTTTTGTACTGATTTTGAAAACTTTGAATAAAATACCTTTTTGGCACTTTAGTGTGCTTGCTGTTTTTTTCAATGTCTATTTTGTTTAGTTTTTGAAAATATTACTATTTCTCAAACCAAACTAGGGGGGCCAAAAAGGGATGTCAAACAATTTTGAATGGAAGCTAAGTTCACACCCCCCCTCAAAAATGATGCCTAAAATTTTCAAATTGTCACACTTGTCACAAATATACCATGAAAAGGGACCTTTTTGGGGGGATTTTAGGGAATCTTTCAAAGATTCCTTTTGAAGTGCGTTTTGAGCAAATTAGTGTGTTTCATTTTAAACTTTGTTAACATGCAAATTTGAAACAAAGATATTAAAACCACTGAAGAATTTACCAATTTGATCCCAATTTCTGTCATAAGAGTCAGCAAATTTACTTTTGTGAGCAGTAACATAAGCTTCTAAGTCTAATTGGAAACTCATCTTGATCCAGAAAGTTGAGAATTTCTTATGACCATGAATAATCCTATTTCTGGATTTCCAAATATTCTAGAGAGCAGTGAACATGACAGTATTTTTGAAAGCATCATTACTTTGGATACAGTGTAGCAAATTACCTCGATTGTTGACATTGAAATAATGACCAAATTTACTATAAAACCAATTCCAGAAAGTCACCAATTTAGGACAATTAAAAATGTGCTGCAAGGTTTCACCTTGAGAACAATTAGAATGACATGCTGGCACAATATTTGGGTTTCTCTTGGATAAGGATGCAAGATTAGGAAGACTATTTTGAGCAATCAACCAGATGAAGTAGTTGACTTTTGGGGGGCAGTAAGAATTCCATGTATTCCTGAACAGAATTTTACACTCATCTACAGAAATAGACCATTTAATTCTAGCTTTGACAGGAGTGGCCTTGTAATTAATTTTGGCATAAACCTTACTGACCTTGTATGTATTAATGCCATTGATTTTCCAGAGAAGACTGTTGTCACAGTTATCCAAATTAGTACAAAGAGCAAGGATGTTTTTGAAATGAAGGAAAATAACTTTATCAGTCGAGGTGCCATGAATTAGCCTCCTTAAATTTGTCCAGGTAATTAATTGACCATTAATGTATAGATTCCTGACAGAAGTGATTCCATAGGAGCTCCACTTCCTATAGGTCTTTGGGTGCTTCAGAGCCAAAATATTACCATCACAGTCCTTGAAACCAGCAGACCAAAAAAGGGAAGATTGCATGTTATGCTCTTGCAAATCAGGATCCTCAAAGCAGTGCTGAATAACATTCCAAGCTTTGATTAAGTTGTGCATAAGGGGAGAAGTGTTTTTACCTGGATGAATAATGCAAAAAGCTGACTCAGGCAGAGAGTGTTTAATGGAAGGGTGCCCTTGAGGATAAGAACATGAGATCCAATATCTAATGAAGATGGAGGCCATTGAATTATTACCAGCCAAAGTTCTCCAAATGAACTTGCCAGCTAGAGCACAAGCTTGAAGATACAGATTTTTGCATCCTAATCCACCTTCACTTTTAGATCGAGTGAGAGTGTCCCAGTTGACAGAGTGATTTCCATTCCAGATAAAATTTCTAATAGTCTTCTCTAACTCATTGTAAATAGATTTAGGGGCCACCAGAGCAGAGGAGAAATATATGTGAGATGCTGCCAGAACAGAATTTGCAATTAGTGTTCTACCTGCCAGAGAAAGAGTGTTTCTAAAAATGTTCAACTTTTTCCTGATTCTCTGCAAAATAGGATCCCATAAGCCCTTTATGTTAGGATTCAGAGACAAAGGCATACCAAGGAGCTTAGTAGCTTGCATTTCATTCAGAACTTTGATGCCACATAAAGAGTCTCGATTGTAATCTCCAATGATAACACTCTTATTAATATTCAAATAAATTCCAGAGGCAGCTGAGAATAAGTCAATGATGCTTAGGAAATTGGCAATATTATCAGGCTTGGAGTCAAGGAAAGCAAACGTGTCATCAGCATATTGAGAGATAATTAAGCTGCCCTTATTGTCAGGGAGATCAAGTCCTTTAATTTTGCCACAGTCTTGATTAAAATCAACTGCCCTAATAAGCAATTCAGCCACCACTAGAAATAAGTAGGGAGCTAAAGGGCAACCCTGTCTGACACCTCTGGCAAGCTTGAAGAAATTGGATGGTGAACCATTTATAAGAACAGAGGAGTTGGCCATAGAGTTTAGACCAAAGATAAGGGAAATGATTTTAGAGTTAAAGCCAATTTTGGTCAAAGCAAACTCAAGGAAATTTCAGTTGACAGAATCAAAAGCCCTTTTAAAATCCAGCTTAAGAAGAACACATTTCTGAGAGGAGACTTTGTTCCAATGCAATCCCTCCATAGCTATAATATAATTATCAAGAATAAATCTATTTGGCAAAAAAGCAGATTGTTTGATGTCAATATGCTTTTGGAGGAAAGGCTTAACTCTGTTGGCAATGATCTTTGCACAAAGCTTGTAAGTGGAATTAGTTAAAGAGATAGGTCTCCAATCAGAGAAAGAGACAAGCTTATCAACTTTAGGAATTAGGGTGATGAAACCAGCAGAGATAGAAGAGTGTAGATGGTCTGCCATCCAAAAGCCATGAACAAGCTTCACAATATCCACCTTTAATAAATCCCAGAAATGCAAATAAAATTCGGGTGGAATGCCATCAGGACCTGGAGATTTCCCTTTACTGAAGCTCATGAGGACACTGTAAATTTCAAGCTCAGAGGGGAGTGCAGCTATTGAATCATCCATAAGGCTTTGATTATTTGGAATGATATTGTTTATCAAGGAAGTGAACTCAGCACTCTTTAAGGAAACATCAGAGGAATCAGGATTTTCACTGAAGAGAGAAGCATACTGACCATGAAAGTATTTCTTAATCTCAGAAGGGGTGTCAATGGTAATGCCATTCTCAGATTGGACATGCACAATCGAGTTATTTAGCATTCTATTTTTGGCAGTCCTATAGGAAAATTTAGAGCTACCTATATCCATTTCCTTGTTATATTTTATTCTGCATTTGATGGCATAGCTCTTGGCCTCAGACTCTTCAATGGATTTAATTTGGTTCTCTAAGATCTCCTCACCAATTTGGAGATTAGGATTATGAGGATCATTCTGGAGATGAGTTCTAATATCCCTCATTTGAGCAAGAAGATTGTCCTTATGTCTAGATCTCTCTTTAAAAGAGGACTTTGACCAGTTCTTAATCCAAGATTTGATCTGCTTGAGCTTGGAGTAGAAGTTTTTCATAGATTGGGAGCCATAGGGAGTGTTAATGTCATTTTGCCCATTTTGCAAATTCAAATAGAAATTCTTGAAGTCTAGACAAAATTGCTCATTGTGGAGGAGGGAACAATTAAATTTAAATGGAGTGTTCCCATCTTTAGGCAAATTTAGCAAGTGAGTAGTGTGAAGAAATTGAGGCTGATGGTCAGAAATGGAGGTGGCCTCATCACTAATCACATAACAATTATCCCAAAATGACCCTGATGAATTTGAGACATAAAACCTGTCTAAGGCACAGTAAACACTTTTGGAGTTTTTTTGTTTATTTGTCCAAGTAAAATTTGAAGTTGAAGAAGGAACATGAATGAGATTGGTATCTGAGATTAAAGAATCCCAATTAACTCTCTCGGCAGTGGACATATTAATTTTATTACCTAACTTCATATCCCAATTTAGAGTATTATTAAAGTCTCCAGAGACAACCCAATTCATTATGGGCTGAGAAGAGATCCAAGAGTTAATTTGAGGCCAAATATTTTCTCTCTCCTTTGGGCAAGTGGGAGCATAGACATTAACAACTCCAAAATTAGAGTTGTTAATTTTAAAAATAACAGCTTGCCAGCATCTACTTGGGCTATTATAAAAGGAGACATGAGACAAGGATTTCCAAATAATGGCTAATCCCCCACTAGTACCATTGGCTTCAATCCAAATGGAAGAAGAACCCGGGTAAATCCACTCAGATAAATTTGAGCTCTCAAATTTAGGCAATTTGGTTTCCTGTAGCATGATAATGTCAGACTTATAAGATCCGAGCTGGGAGATGGCTCTCCCAAGCAATGTAGTGTGGTGTGTGGTGCGTGACGTTAAAATACTATCTATCTATCTATCTATCTTCTCTTGATAGGGCCTTTAATCCCCCTAACATTCCAAGTAATTAACTTCATCAGATGAAGAATAAGTCAGAATGAAAAGAAAGAGGAGGAAATTATCTATTTCTCCTATTCTTCTTGCTTCTTGTATTTCCAGCAGGAGTTTTGTGAATACTAGGTTGAATATCTGGCTTGGATGAGGTCTTCTTTTTTCTCTTAGATTTGGAACCAGAATTTGGCTTATTAATGCCATGGGAAATGTTTAGGTAATTTTCCTTTCCCCAATTTTCCTTGTCACTCTCACTATCATTGTTAGAACATCCACCAGGGATAAATTCAAACATATTCAAAGAATCGTCTAGCTCATCAATTTCACTTGAGTTATAATAGAGAGGTACTTGCCTTTTTGAAGCATCTTCATTGTTCTCTGCAATAGAGTTGTCCAAGTTTGCTGTATCCAAGCAATGCCAGGTGCCATCAGAGCCCTCATCCGAAACTGTATCTCTAACTTGGTATGGTGTCTCTTGAACCATAACATCTTCAGCTGTTGGAGTAAGAGAACTGACATTGGCAGTTTGCATGTCTTGACTATTGGAGACAAGTAGCAAACCATCTTCTAGGGTTGCCAATTGGTCTGCAATTTCCTTAGAAATGGGAGAGGGGGTGTTTGGTATGGAAGAAGGCAATTTATAGGTCAATTAATGACTCGACAAATGGCAGCTAACAATCAGAAGTGTTTGTAATGGGAAATGAAGAATTTTCATGCCCAATTTTATCTGCTATGTTGCTCAATAACAAGTCTACATTTTGATCAACATTCAAACTAGCAAGTACCTGGAATTGATTGAAACAATCAATCTTGTCCACCACATTAGTTTCAGCTTCAGGTTGGACTTGGAAGTTTGAAAGTCCCTTCACTGGTGCAATTCAATCTGATTCCTTTGTAGCAGTGTCTTGATTTGGTGGAGCCAGTTGAACTGTATTTTTAGATTTGTCTGTTGATGAAGTTTCCTGAGGTTTGCAAGCTGCAGGTTTAGTGGTAAGTTGACTAGTATCATTGTGCATGCCCTGTGAGGCATTGTGTGCAGTTATTGAATTCGTGGAACATATATTTTTAGAAACTTCCTGAGCCTTAATGGTGTAATTGTCTGCCAATATTTGATCACATATCTTCAAGCCTTTGAGTATGGCTGGTTTCTGACTTGCATGGCCTTTATTAAGTAATGGGACACTCTTACCTTTGGCTTGAGCTAGGTGTCCAGAAAAATTGAGAGTGTTTTGCCTAGCCTCAGCCATCACATTGTTCAAAACATTGTGAAGATTATCTGTTGATGAGTCAACCTGTTGAACAGGAGCTTTCCCTTTGTCTCTATACCTTTCATAATTTTGCAAAACTTTAATTCTTGAGTAGTTGTCCTTGTCAAGGTTTGCCTTTTGAGTATAAGGTAATTTCCCATGGTCATCCCTCATTTGAGGTGCAGAAGACAATTTTTTAAGTTGGTTATTCCTGATTCTTTTCTTACTGCCATTGACTCTGTGCCACTTGTGATCCTGACCCCTGTTGACTTGTGTGTCTGTCATGACTGAAATTCCTGACTTCTCAGATATATGCAGGCCTTTAAATCTATTTGTTTCTGCAGATTTGGTGGTGTTATCCAATTGAGATACCATATAGCTATCCAAGCTCGAACTTAAATTCACTGAACAATCATTGTACCAGAAATGCCTCTTTAGACAATTTTGGCATTGAGGAGGTAAACCAGACCATCTCAAATATAGATAGGAACTTTGACCAAAGGCATCAGAAAAGGGAATGGAGGTAGGAGTATTTTTGGATAAGTCTAGTTGAACAAAAGCTCTTGGGGATCTGGAGGGGGAATAATCAGTGCAGATATATGTGCCAACCACAAGCATATTTGGTCACAGAACATTACAAGGTATAGTCTTCTCATCCATTAAGTATGGAGTTAAGCAACTTAAAATTTATTTTTTCAATTGAGCAACATATGTTCCATATAAGCTCAAATGTTATAGTGTCATGAGTTCTAATGTCACCAGAGATCTCTGGATCACTATTGACTATCCAAGCAAAATTGCTTAATTGAAGCAAAATAGCTTTAAAAAAAAAAAAAATCAAATCAAATGTTTTTCACTAATTAGGTGTGCTTTTCAGCGATTTCTCAATCCCAAACAGAGTTGTAAAATCAACTGAAAAATCAGAGGCTGCTTATCAAGTGTGTATATTGCATATCCTGGCCTGCAAAGTACAAAATCCGTCGGTTTACTTCCAAAATGCTATCTGTCTCTCTACTGAATAGTTGAACTCAGTAGACAAATAGATGAATCAAGTGTAAGAATAAGCTAAAGAAACACAAAATAAAAGCTCACTGCCATGCTATTCAACATAAAATAAAGACAAAAAGAACTGCACAAATCCATTTTTGGTCTCAAATCCGAACCAATCCATCCAATCTTCAAGCTCCTGCCATGGCCCTGCTTCCAACCACAACCCCTGCTTCTAGCCCTGCTTCATTCCCCGGCCCTGCTTCGCCCCTGCTTTATTCAGTAAATTATAATGTAATATTGATTGTGCAATATGGACCTTCGACAAAGAAGACCAGTAAAAGTCATAGCCGAATGCACAGCTTTTATGGGAATGTACGTTAGAGGCTCCCTTAACTTAAAAACAAACAATGCACAACTTCTAACAACCATAGTGTCTTTATTGAGTGAATGCGAAAAAGTTACCTTTGTGTAATTATTAATAAGCATATGTGTCCCATTCAATGGGGCATGGCCCTTTTCAAAGACATTGGCCAGAGTTAAGGAACAAGAAGCTCAGTTGGAGAAACACCAGATCTAAGGAATAGAATGCTCGATTGGAGAAACAAAGAGGTTGAAAACATTTACAGGTTCTGAAATTGTGCCCAGCAACGCTGGGTACCGTAACTAGTAAAAACTAGAAGAATATATAGTAATATGAATCATGTGGTGATTACTTTAGAAGAATGTATAGTTGGTGGATCGAGAAACGTGCTTTAGTTCTATTTTCTTACGAAAAAACAGGGACCTTGAAATTTCGGCCCTAAACGCCTTGTTTCTTCAGATCAAAATTTGTAGTCGATCGCCTGTCGATCTGCCTTGCCGTTGGAGCTACCTCACCTTCCCCTCAGAAGCAGCGCCACCAAAGAAAAACCCCCAGAAGACGCCGGAAAAATTTTATCAGGGGGCAAATTTCAAGCCCCCTGTTTTTTCGTCAGGTAATTTTCACCGATAAAGTTCGCCGTGAAATTTCTTGGCGGCCGCCACGTGAGCGGGTTCACGACGAACTTTTTCGTCCGATGGTTTTATGTACGTCCGATTGGGTTGCCCTCCCGTGGAAACCCTTCCGATTTTCCATGGAAACCCTTCCAAATTTCCATGGAAAGCCTTCCGATTTTCCATTGAAACCCTTCCGGCTTTTTTTTTTTTTTTTGAAAGATCACATTAACTAATATTAACCCAGAATAAATACAACCGGAAGGGTTTCCATGGAAAATCAGAAGGGTTTCCATGGAAACCCTGGAAGGAAGATGTTCATATTATAATTATGAATTATTAGCAATGGCAGTTGTTTGATCACACAGCATGTGTGGATGCAGAGGTATGAAAGTCTGGAGGTAAACCAAAGTTGAACCTATGGTTCCTAAAGATTTGAAGCTAATGAAAAAAAGGGGAAACTAAGAGTTAACCTTAAGGTTCTTTATTTCAATGGTTATATTAAATAAAAAACCTATGGTTAACCATTGACAGGTTCGCGGTCAAATGCTGTTCAAACAGCTTGCATAGACCAAGTTGGAAAGGAGAAAGCTGAGGCGAATTTAGTGTCGGTTCATGATGAATCGGTGCCGATTAACCATAATATAAGTTGTATGAGGCAATGAGCATGATTAAGCAGCATTCTTGTGTGCCAGATCCATGAATACATGGGTTCCTGGGTTGTCGGACCATTCCATTGTTTTAATTGAAAAATTCGATGCATAAGTGCTTAACCATTGCTACAGTGTTGCAATAGTTCATTTAACTATTGGTTCATTAAGGTTTCAATAGTTTATATTTATTCAATGGTTGAATAGTAACTAATTGGCATAAGGTTAGTAAATTTGATATTTGAAGATCTAGATCTAACTAAATCTCATCAGTGGTATCAGAGCACATGGATCAATATGACAAGTCGTTTCGGAGCATCACTCTTGAGTGGCATTAAAATATATGAAGGAGGTCCTGGATTTCAAATCTGGAAAGAGCAGATGAAGAATGTGCTGGAAAATGAAAATCTGTGGGAATTATTGGATGAATCTAATGGTTCATCAAGTGTTGTTGCAGGTAGAAGAGAGAGCAGCTCTTCTGACAGTGGTGCCACTGAAGGAGGAAGTGCAGGAGGCAGGGAACTGACCAAAGTTAAGGAAGCTTATGCTATATTGACTAGCAAGGTAGGAGCTTCGATTTTGCTGAAGGTAAGGGGTAAATCCCCAGGAGAAATATGGAAATATTTGCTTAAGCATTTTGAGGAAAAATCATCTTCCCAAATTGATATACTTGACAAAGAACTTAGGAAGTTAAAACTTAAGGAGGAAGATGATCTTACAAAGTTTTTCTCAAAATTTGATAATATAGTGGCAGATTTGGAAGGTGCTGGAGTCTTTCTGACTGAACAACAAAAGTTGTTGCATGTGGCTAGAGCTGTGACAGGGAACAAGCAGTTGGCCACATTAATTAGAAATGTGGCTAAAACAAGGGAGGCAGCAGAAGAAATGATCAGAACAGAATTTGAGCAGCATAAGGTACTATCTGAGTCTGATGATGATAATGTAGAAGTGCTATTTACAGGAAAAGAGAAATATAGAACAAATGAACCAAAAGCAAAGGGGCAAGTTGGCCCTTGCTATCATTGCAAGGCACATGGTCATCTAAAGGCAGATTGCCCTAAATTAAAGGAAGTAGAATGCGATAACTGTGGGGGCAAGGGGCACTTTGCAAATAGATGTGCCAGGGAGTAAGAGAGGGAGAGGCAACAAAGGAAAGAGCTCATACAGGGGTCGAGGGAAAGAGATCAGGAGACAAAGCTCTACAGTAAATTTGACTCAAGAGGTGGAGGAAGAAACAAGTGAGGAAGATGAGGATGCTGAGGTAAATAATTCTGAAACCTTTACTTTTTCTGGCAAAGGAACTGACATCTCAAATGACCTATTAATTTTAGATAGTGGAGCAGAGAAAACAGTGACAGGTTCAGCCAAGTTTCTGAAAAATAAAGATGAAGGAAGGAAGGGATATGTCAAACTTGGAAATGGCAAACTTCAAAAAGTACAATGTGCTGGTATTCTGGAGATATTCGATTTGGAAGGGAAAGCTGTAACTAAAGGATGTTTTGTGTGTACCAAGTTTAGTTAGAAACTATAAGTCAACTAGTTGACATGGGATATACTGTCAATTTTGACAGACAACAATGTACTATTTTCTTTTTGGCAATGAAATTAAGTTTTATGGGAAAAGAATTGGAAATCTTTTTGGCATAGATAACAATTGTTTACCAACAGTTAATGCTGTTGTAGCACCTGATCTCAACTTGTGGCATCAAAAGCTATGTCATGCAAGCAACAAATATATTGAATAGATGATTAAATAGGGATTAATTGAAGCAAGAGAATGCATGGAAAACGTCAGGAGTTGTTATGGATGCATGATGGGAAAACATACAAGATTACCCTTTAAAGAATCACAAAAGAGAGCAAAGGAGATTCTAGAAATTGTGCATACAGACCTATGTGGTCCATTTAATGTGAGAAGTATTGGAGGAAAAAGGTATTTCATTACCTTTATTGATGACTTTAGTCGAAAAACTAAAATTGCATGCTTGAAAACAAAAGATGAGGCTTTTGAAGCATTTAAAGAATTCCTAGCAGAAATAGAGCTCGAGACTGGCAAAAGAATCAAATGCTTGAGATCTGACGGGGGGGAGAGTTTATTTCTGCTGAGTTCATATTGCAAGATCAAAGGCATTAAAAAGCAATTGACCTGCAGATTCTCACCACAACAAAATGGTGTGGCAGAGAGGAAAAATAAAACAATTTTAAATGCTGTAAGAGCTACGCTCAAGCATACTGGTTTGCCAAATTACCTTTGGGAAGAGGCAGCTAAAACAGCTGTAGAAATCCAGAATATATTGCCATCCTCGAGTATCAATGGACCCCTACCACAGAAACTTTGGTGTGAAACAACACCTAACTTTGATAAGCTAAAGGTATATGGCTGCTTTGGCTTTGTTCATATTCCTAAGGAGCAGAGAAAAAAACTTGATGACAGGGCAAAGATTGGATATTTAGTGGGATATGATGAGCAATCAAAGGCATATAGGATGTTTGATCCAACAAAAAGGAAAATAATGATAAGTAGGGATGTGACCTTTGATGAATATCAAATTTACAAGGATCACAAAACAGCAGTCACTACAGCAAAGCATGAAGAAGAAAAGTTGGAAAATATATCACCAAAGGGAAATGTAGATATTATTGATGATGACAATAGTGATACTAATTCTATTGACCTGCAGGTACATGAGGCAGTTAATGCACAAACAAATGAAGATACTTCTAATCAAGATGAAGATAAAGAAGACATGCAGGTTATAAATGAAGATGTGCAACCTAGAAGAAGGAGGGGCATTCAAATTCTGCAAGATGAAGCAAAGATAAATTCTGAATTATATGGGAGAGATGCATCTGGAAGAAGTAAGAATTTAACTGAAATATTAGCCATGATAGATTTTGAAGTACCTAAGACTTTTGATGAGACAATGAATGGAAGTGATTCAAGAAATTGGAAAACAGCCATGGAAGAAGAATTAAATGCATTCAAAGGGACTGAGACATTTGAACTGGTTGATTTGCCTGGAGGGAGAAAGGTAGTAGGTTGCAAATGGATATATAAGATTAAACAGGGAACAAAGGAGCATTCCATAAAATATAAAGCCAGATTGGTTGCACAAGGCTTTACTCAGAAAAGAGGGGGCTATGGAGATCATTCGTGGTCAAAAACCCGTACGGGCAGAAACAGAAAGCAGAGGTTCGGCGACAGTCAAGTCGTTTCTCCGATTAAATAGATTCAAAAAGTGTTTGAGATACGCGGGATATGTAATTTCTTACGCAATGCAAAACACTCTGCGGGGGTCAATGTGTCGGTCTTCGGCGTAGGCCCTTGAAGGGCTCACTTGGTGTTGGTGGAAAAGACACGACAGACTCAAGTTCCTATGGGGTATCGGCGAACAACCAAACTATGATGCTGTGCTACGTGGCACCTGCAAAGAAAAGAGGTGCAAAGGATCGCCGACTGCTAGAACTCCCGTTCTTCGACTTTGGTATTGATTATGAGGATACATTTTCTCCTATAGTAAAAATGGCGAGTATAAGAATATTATTAGCAATGGCAAACTCCAAGGATTTAGAAGTACATCATATGGATGTCACCACTGCTTTTCTAAATGCAAAATTAGAAGAAGAAGTGTACATGAAACAGCCCCCTGGTTTTGAGCAAGGGAGAGATAAAGTTTGGAAGTTGAAGAGAGCTGTATATGGGTTGAAACAATCACCCAGACAATGGTATATGTGCATGGATAATTATTTAAAGGAACAAGGATTTCTTAAGCTCAAAGATGATGTTAACTTGTATATGTTTAAAGGAGGTCCAGATTTTTGCTATATTGCTTTGTATGTTGATGATAATATAATGGTCAGTAACAACTTGATCATTATGCAAAAGTGCAAAAATATTTTGAAAAGCAGGTTCAAAATGACAGATCTGGGAGAGTTAAAAAAATTCTTAGGCATAGAAGTCAGCAGAGATAGGAGCAGAAAAATTATGCAGGGAGCAAACATAGCTGGAGTGTTGAAAAGATTTAAAATGGAAGAGTGCAAAGTGGTCAAGACACCAATGGTACCAGGAAATAAGTTGTCAAATGAAGATTGTCCAAAAACAGAAAAGGAAAAGTTAGAAGCAGAAAATTTGCCTTATCGAGAATTAATTGGTTGTTTGCTATACTTGGCAAATTGTACCAGGCCAGATATTGCATATGCTGTAAATATTTTAAGCAGATATTGTCATAATTATGGAAGCATGCATTGGCAAGCTGCAAAAAGGGTGATTAGATACCTTAAAGGAACCATTGATTTTGGCATTAGCTTTGATTCAGAAAATTTAGAATTGCAAAGTTACTGTGACTCTGACTGGGGTGTGATTTTGATGAAAGAAAATCCACCTCTGGCTTCATTCTAATGTTGGGAGGTGGACCAATTTCATGGAAATGCAAGAAACAGCATGCTATAGCATTATCCTCAGCTGAAGCAGAATACTCAGCCACTACACTAGCAGCCAAAGAAATTGTTTGGAGCTGGAGACTTTTAAATGAACTGGGAATGAATCAGAATGATCCTTTGATCTTGAATTCTGATAGTACAAGTTGTGTAGCAATGACAAAAAATCCTATCTTGCATGAAAAAACTAAACATATTGAGTTGGAAATGCATTTCAGTAGGGATATGGTGAACAAAAGGATTATACAGGTTCAATATATACCTACAAGCCAGCAGTTGGCTGATATTCTGACAAAACCTTTGACAGAGTTCAAATTCTGTCAATTAAGAGAAATGATCAGTTGCAGGGATTATAATATGAAGGGAGAGTGAAAGGAAGATGTTCATATTATAATTATGAATTATTAGCAATGGCAGTTGTTTGATCACACAGCATGTGTGGATGCAGAGGTATGAAAGCCTAGAGGTAAACCAAAGTTGAACCTATGGTTCCTAAAGGTTTGAAGCTAATGAAAAAAAGGGGAAACTAAAAGTTAACCTTAAGGTTCTTTATTTCAATGGTTATATTAAATAAAAAAACCTATGGTTAACCATTGACAGGTTCGCGGTCAAATGCTGTTCAAACAGCTTGCATAGACCAAGTTGGAAAGGAAAAAGCTGAGGCGAATTTGGTGCCGATTCATGATGAATCGGTGCCGATTAACCATAATATAAGTTGTATGAGGCAATGAGCATGATTAAACAGCATTCTTGTGTGCCGGATCCATGAATACATGGGTGCCTGGGTTGTCGGACCATTCCATTGTTTTAATTAAAAAATTCGATGCATAAGTGCTTAAACATTGCTACAGTGTTGCAATAGTTCATTTAACTATTGGTTCATTAAGGTTTCAATAGTTTATATTTATTCAATGGTTGAATGCTAACTAATGCAGCATAAGGTTTGAATTTGCTAAGTAAATTTGATATTTGAAGATCTAGATCTAACCAAATCTCATCAAACCCTTCCAAATTTTCAATTTCTAAAATCAGAAAGGGTTTCCACAGAAATTCGGAAAGGTTTCCACGGAAATTCGGGAGGGTTTCCATATTGAAAAATCGGAAGGGTTTCCGGGAAAACAGGAAGGGTTTCCACGATTTTTTTTTTTTTAATATTTACGGGCGTAAGCATTTATGGCTCACGCTTATCGATCCAGATGCTTGACATTAAGACGGCACGTCCATCAAGTACAGGTGACCCCAAAATTAAAATTATGGTTGGAAACCCTTCCTGATTTCCTTGGATGATGAAAATTAGGAAGGGTTTCCACAGGAGGAGGAAAATAGGAAGGGTTTCCATGCAAGGAGGAAAATAGGTAGGGTTCCCACACGGAGTTAGAAATTTCATGGGATAAGATTAACTACGGAATTGAGACCCCAAAGGGCACAATGGAGAAATTGCAAAAAACCGTCTTCAAGCTTGTGAAAAGGTAGCATGCGACTCTTCAAAAGTGGTTCAAATTCAACAACACAATTTGATATATGGCAAACAAACTAGGCTAGGGATATCGTATGGAAATGCCTAGGGGAACAAGCGTACGTGTGAAGTTTCCCTTGGATGAAGAAATATAGAAACGATGCTATGTTGCACTCTATCATGTTACATCATGGCACTATGCTCTATATAATTTCTGTTGTATAACCTTTGTATTTGTTAAATATTATTCCGTCGTACACGCAAGAGACCAAAAGAAAAAAGAAACAAACTTAAGTAAATGCATGCGATTCGACACCGTCGGATCGCCATTTTGGGGAGAGACGAGGCTATATATACGTCTTTGGGCTCTTTCTCCATTATCGGCGTCTTCTCACAGCAGTTTTTTTTGGGTCTTAGTGCCCTCCCTCCCCACCCTAAGTTGTTTGCATTCATGTTTTTTATTTTGATTTATGATTTCATTTCGCGTGGCTCGCGTGACCAGCCCCTCTATATTTGAGAGGTTATGTTGTTTTAAGATATGATATTATGTCGCGTGGCTCGCGTGACCAGCCCCTCTGTATTTGAGAGGTTATAAAGATATGCTCTTATGTCGCGTGGCTCGCGTGACCAGCCCCTTCTCTTATTGGAGGATTGTGATTTGTCATGGACCAGCCCCCTTGGGAGGCTTCGCCGAGCCGGCGTGATGGCTTCGATTTTTTGAGTTAATTGCTTCTTTTTGTATTATTTCTTTTCAGGTCATCTCATCCTATGGCGACTTTCTTGCGTTACTTTTCTAACGTCTAACGCATTCTGTTTGTTTTCTTTTCTCCTAAGTTTTCAGGTGATCATGGCTATTTCTTTCTTTTGTTCGGCTCTCCCATGGAGTTTGAGATGCATCGTCTGATTTGCGACCTCCATCTTGTGCTTCCTCGACTTTTTCATCAATGATCTCCACTTTGATGGCCTGGGCTTTTCCTTTGGAGCCGTCGGGCGAAGGTTTATCATTAGGGTTTTCCTCGAAAACCCGAAAGGGCGGGGTTTTTCATCCCGGTGATAAACTTTCGCACGTTGCCTCCTATTTGCCTTTCTTATTTTACGCCATCTTAAAGGGGCCTGGGTTGTTCCTATGGCAGGTCCTCTTTATTATTATTAGTGGGTAGTTAGACCCAATTGGTGGACTACCCTCCACCTTAGATATTTTTTCAAAATGTTGTACACTGTTGTGATGAAAGATATGCCTATCTATGGCCGGCCGATTTTCCCCTCCAGACAAGTCTCTCACCAAAATGATAAATGTAAACAAGAAAGAACAAACTTAAGTATTTGATAAATGTAAGCAAGTCCCTAAAGAATTCTAAATTCTAAGTTCACACAACTCTAAAGCAATGGACAAAAAAATAAGTTTTCTCTAATACGGGAATAATACTACGTATCTTCTACGTACTAGTGGAAGTAAGAGAACAACGGATAAGCTCATACTAAGGGACTACACTAAGCTTATACTACGGACCTAAGCTTAAAACATGGACTAACCCGTCAGGCGCGAATGTCCTAATCGGCTGTGGAACTGGTGGCGTGCCCACTGCATCCTGGCCTGCCTCTATTCCTGCCATATCTGTATGAACACATTACAAAAGAGCCGTAAGCATGTAATTTATTTGAAATATATGAGAAAAACTGTTAACCAAAAAAAAAAAAAAAAAAAAAAAAAAAGCAAATTTTGAGCACAATGACAACACAGAAGAACTACCAATCACACAAATCACTAGTTCACGTTTAGTTTGTGACTGTGCTCTAAGATCATTCAAGGTAGCATCTATTTTAGTGGATATAGAAGGCTCGTTTCCATGCCCTTTTTGGTCGCTTCTAATCTTAATATGTTCAGCCCTTTTTATTTTGCTAGAGAACACCGACCATTTACATGTGAGAAGAAATAGAGATGCAATAAAATTGCACTTGGAGTGCTTTTGCATTAATATATAAACTTGTTACATGTAAAGTTCTGGGTTTGATCACTCCAAAACCCAAGCATTTCTAATATTTTTTAATGGAAATGAAAACTTCGAAGAGGATTGATGATCTGCCCAATTGATAAATGCGCTCCACCGAAGTAGGAAGTAGAAAACCTCCATAGCTACTGAGGCAAATTAAAATACCGATTTTCCATGGCAGTGGCACAAGCACGGCGTTTTCCTGCACAAGCTTTTTCAGATGGTTCTTTTTTCATCCCTACCGCTGTTACTTTTTTTTTTTTTTTTATGATTGCCCTGTGCACGGTATGATTCTCGATTCTTGAGTCCGTCTCCAGATCTTATTTGAGGCTATATTCTTTGAGCTTGATTATGGTGGCAAATCCGGCAAGAAAATTGCTTATCTTTTAAGCCGAACTCCAAAAACCGTCTACTAAACTTTTGGACTTCTTGAATCGCCACTGGAACACTTCCTTCAATCCTAAATCGCCACTAAAATTGAAACACTTTCTTGAATCCTAAATTGCCACTGAAACGCTTCCTCAATCGCCACTTTAAAAAAAAAAATCACCGGAGAAGAGGTAGGAAGAAAAAAAAAATCCTTTCTGAAAAGCCTCCTCAAAAAATAGCCGTGGAATTTAATTCTGATCATTAATTAACACAGTGGATATACCCAAAAAAGTTCTATTTTCAGTGGAAACACTTCTGGGCTTCAATATGAAAACCCTTCAATATCCCGGAAGGGGTAGATGACGTCCTCTCCCGAGGAGTTATGGGCCAGGAAAATGGTTATGTGGCCATGAATTCACGAAATTCGCCAGACGGGCCCGAGGAATTTCGGGCCACATGGCCACGCAGGCCATTTTTCCGCCCATAACTCCGGTGGAGAGACGCGATCGGCTTTAACGCCCCGGGCCGAGTCCTTTTGCGCAGTACGAGTTCTTGGCTTCAAATCGAAGAAATCCGGCAAAAACCGGAAGAAACTGGAAGAAACTTGTCGGCTCACAAATGCGGCAAAGAAATCATGGTGTTTGCCGCCAGATCCAAAGAAGAACTTCTGCAATCACGGTTTAGCAGCTCTTTAGATGCCTTTCTTCAGATGCCTTTCTGGTCTGTTTGGGAAGAGCGGCTCCAGCAGAGGTTCACGAATCAAATCTCTGAAGCCGGACTAAGAAGCGATCATGCATAGGTTGATTTACTGGTGTCGGATCTGCTAAGAGTGATTGTCCCCTTTTCCAGATCTGTGCCGACCGACGTCCTCCCTTAACAGCTCGACCATGACGGGATTGGGCAGCAGAAAGGATCGATTGCCATGCCTTTACAACCAAAAGCAGGCCCCAAATCCGGGGATCCTTCTGCAGATCCTTCGTGGACACATTCTTCTGCAGATCCTTCTGCAGATCTACACTCTTCGGCGAAATCTCTGTTTCCCTATTTTTGGATGACCAGCAAATTTTGAACACGATTGTTATGGCCATAACATGCTTGTTATGGCCATAACAAATTGGTCTAATAATGTTACTGGATATAGCACTTCAAAATGAACGGTTGAGATTAATTCCTAGAGCAAAAGGATGAGGACCAGGACGTTAAGGGTTTCCGGATAGTGTGAGCGTTTTTTCGGAAGGGGAAACTTTCGGGAGCAGGGTGTTTCCGGGAAATCGGCTCGGGCGGCGGCCCGGCCAGGCGGCTGCATCGGGCCTGGCGGCGGCGCCGCCAGCGGGCGGCCAGCCGCTGAAGGGCGGCGCCGCCGCCGTGCCGCTTCCCCGGAAACACCCCTCGCGACCGGGTTTCCCGCCGTAACCTCAGGGACCTAGAAATTTCCTTTAACCCACGACTCTGTAGAAATCACGGCTCTGTAGAACGACCATCGCACTCTTGCGGATCAATCAGTGGAGCTGGAGGCGGATCGGTGTAATCTTTTGGCACAAAACTGGCCTGTTCTAAATCCTTGCTGCCCTCTTTCGCCATAGCTACTTCCTACGATTCTTGAACTCGAGATTTTGGGGAAAAGGAACGCAGATGCTTGTCCGGAGGCTCGACTGCGGGTTTAAATATTGCGAGATGAAGGAGCTTGCAAATGGGGCCCGTGGAAGGGATCCATCTAAGGATTGAACGCCGCCCCCGCCACAAAAACGCCCACAAGCCGAGATAAAAAGGAGAAAAAAATGACCAAACCGGCCCAAGGCAAACCCGCAGGAGAGATTTGCAACCGAGGCCCCGTTTAAGCCAAAGCTTAGAGCTCAATGGCGATGGTAAAAAAGACCGAGCCACTAGAAATCAGAGAGCTTGGCGGCGCCACCGATCGCCACCAAAAAATTTAGACCCAAAGTTACCTAAAAAAACGAATAATCGAAATTGACGGAAATTTCCGTGTCCCCGAGGTTCTGGAAGGAGTAATTTCGCTTGTGAAATTTCTTGTGGAAATTTTTCAGCTGACCGACCGGGGGGCCCTGAGCGGCGGAGCCGCGAGTGGCGCCGCCAGGTCTGCTGAAAATTTCCACAAGAAATTTCATGGCGATTGAAATTCTCCGACGAAATTTTAACTACCTTAAAATTTTAGCCCGTTCATGAGGATCTCTGGTTCAGGCCCGAAAAAAACACCTCTGATTCATCCAAATTCATGCACGAAAGAAGAAAAAATCGAAAAATCAGCCGTTCTTGAGATATCCGATTCAAGACGTAAAAGAAATACCTCCACTTCAACCGGATTCATGCAATCAAGAAAGAAAAATGAGAGAAGCAAGCCGTGAATCATGATCCAACCTTGATCATGAGAAAAGGGGAGCTCGTTTCTGTCTAGGGCCACCGGATTTGTCTTAAGAACGGCAAGATCGGCATCAAAGCTTCATTCATTGCCTCAGAGCTTCAGATGGGCTCGAGGTTCTTCACAACGGGAGCAGGCGGTCCTTAGCAGAGGGGGTTTTACGTTAATCGCCCGGTTCACTCGTTCTATTTCTTCCGCAGAGAAGTCACCGCTGTTTCTCCTTGTCATGTCTTAAAACAAGGGGCAAACAACAAATGCTTAGAGAATATTGAAGATCTGGCTGCAAATTTAAACGATTTGGGTAGTTAAGCTTAGTTACCGGAAGGAGAAACAGGGTCGAGGTGCGTGGTCGCGATGGTGCGAGATTTTCTGAGGCGGCCAAGGCCCGTCTGAGGCGTCGGCCCTGCAAGAACATCGTCCCACAACTTATCCAGCAAGCCCATCGATTCTCTCTTGGATCCTCTTTCGTCTTCCCTTTCTTATGAACAAGAAGCCGAGGCCTGTGGGTTTTAGCGGGGAAGAAACAGGGAGCAGGCAGAAACAGATCGGCAGAAACAGAGGGAGAAGGCGGCGCCGCCCAAAACGCCGCCACGACGTCAACATGAAATTTCACCTTTTAAAATTTAGCTGAAATAGGGCGAAATTTTAAGGTGGTTAAAATTTCGTCGGTGAAAATCCTTTTTTTCTCGAAAACTCAGGAAGGATTTCCGTATATAAGAATGGCAGTTTACTGCCGATTCCCAGGGAGGAATCCCTGCCGACGCGCGGAGCGCGGAGGCAGGGATGACTCCCTGGGAATCGGCAGTAAACTGCCATTCTTATAACGTGGATGCAACTTGGGTTGCATTCTGCACCTTCGAGCTCCGGAATCAGAGGTAAAATCTCCAGAACCAGGGGTAGAAACGCCGGAGGTAAATCTTCAAGAACGGTGAGTAACTTCAAGAACGGCTGCAGCTCTTAGACTAATAGCAGTTCCGGCAAAGAACCTTCGCCAGATGGCGCAATGCCATTGGCGGATATGGCAGAATGCAACCTAAGTTGCATTTACGAATAAAAACGAGGAAGGGTGGGTTTCCATTTGGGGAGTCTAACCCCTTTTTCTCGTTGTAACCGAACCGACATTTCCCGCGGAATCCCGCCTCCTTGTTTGCTTGGTATGGTAGCCAGAAAGCATGGAAGAGTTGGAGGCGGCGCCTCACAGCAAAATTAAAAGATCCAAATACTTCTCTTGCTACAGCAGAGTCAGAAAGTCCAAATACTTCTCCTCTGCCATGGAAGAGTTGGAGGCGCCCAAAACCAAAATTAAAAGATCCAAATACTTCTCTTGCTATAGCAGGGAAGAGAGTGGCAGGCACAAAAATTCCAGCAACAAGTCTGGATCTAATACAGCAGCACCCACTTCAACTACACTCAACCCCAAAACACTTGGCGCGGGCCTTTCTGAATCGATCGAGTCTGTCCCCAAAGCTGCAGGTGATCCTGTAGTAGGTTCAGGTTCCCCCCCAATAGCATGTGGTGCAGCAGATTTGGGGCAGACTCAACAGCAAGCTGGCCATGGTATGTCCTTGATTCAAGGGATCAATAGTTCTAATCAGACAGAGATGCTAGCAGAGCTTTATAGAAACTTAATGAAAGAATATTTAGCCGAGTTTGAGAGTTCATTGACGCAGGGCTTAGTAAATGTACTGTCCGAGTTGAGACCTGCATTTGAACAGATAGAGTTAGGATGTAGAAATGAGATTGAACAGCAAAAGCAGGCAGAAGAGAGAGTGCTGGAAAATTCGGAAGAGCCTAAGGGCAAAATAAAGAGATCCAGATACTTCTCTTCTTACAGCAGGGAAGAGAGTGGCACAGACAAACACTCTGGCAAGTCTAGCAAAAGGTCCAAAAAGGATGCAACAACCTTGCCACAGGAAAATAGCAGAATGCTACTCCAGTTTGAAAAAGAGGTGGAGAAAAAGGATGCAGCATGTGGTGACGGTGTTGATGATCAGTCTCCGAGTTTGAAGAAATCTGATGAGAAACCATGGGAAAGATTTTTTGAATCTTTTGCATATCGTAAGAAGGAAAAATCTACTATAAAGGAGAATGAAGACAATGATAACAAGGTAAAGATGCATGTCCCATCAAGCATGAGGCTTTTGGAGCAGGATAAACCGAAGATTAAGCATATTAGTCAGAAACAAAAAGCTTCAGTATTGGAGCAGGATAAACAGAAGATTAAGCATGTTAATCGGAAACGAAAAGCTTCGGCTTCTCCTCATGAGTTGCCAGGATCTAGGTTACCATCTTTATTAGAAGGTGGTGAAGACGCTGTACAATATACTCCTCCTGTCTCTCCTTTTGGCTTGGTTCAGGAGCTCCTTTACAAGGATCCTTGGAAACTTCTTGTGGCATGTATATTGTTGAACAGGACGACGGGGCAGCAAGTAAGTGTACATAATTTGTGCTCATTCTTTTCCTAGCAAAAGCAAGTTTGAATTCCTTTTCCTGCATGGAATTTCAAATGCATGTCCCATGTTACGTTTTCAAGCAGGTTTTGCATTCAAACGTTTGCAAGCATCCCTACTTGAAATGTCTAGTCTTTTTAGGAAAGTTCACATAGTGTTAGGCTGTTCTAATTATCTTCTAGTGCTGAACCCATATTGAGGAATTGGCTGACTGATGTTTTGTATGTAATTTCAGTTTTACATCTAGTTAGTGAATTTTGAACTCGTGATAATGTTAGTAAAGCCTTTGCACATTGAATGAAATGATGTTTCTTCTATAGTTCTCTGGCTTATAACTATCCATTATTTGCTGTTTGCAGATGTACAATGTCTTAGGAGACTTATTCAAACTCTGCCCAGATGCCAAGACAATGATTAACACTGACAAAAAGCTAATTGTAGATATTATCAGATCACTCGGTTTACAAAATAAGCGAGCTGTGACACTCCAGAAATTCTCTCACGAATATCTATATAAAAAATGGGAAAATGTAGGAGACCTTCATGGAATTGGAAAGTAGGTCTATTCTTTTCTTAATTGAAATAGCTTTTGTTTGAGTTATGGATGGATTAATGACCAGAATCTTACAAAACAATTTGCTTTCCATGTTTTACAGATATGCTCAGGATGCATATGCAATATTTTGTGAAGGGAGATGGAAAGAAGTCAATCCCAAGGATCATATGTTGAACAAGTATTGGGAATGGCTTCATGATACTGATGGGCTTGGTCGTGGTTTTACGCGTGACCCTGTGTGGTTTTGAGTGGATGCAAAGTACTTAGATAATATACTAATACAGGAAGATTATCATAACGGGGAGGAGTTTTCTACGTAGTTGTGACGTTTTGGCCGATGTCTTAGCAACAATAACAACCTATGATTGTGTTGTTATGATTTGTGGGAGCCAATATTTGGAGATAACTAATATGCTTGATAATGGCAGACTACTTAAAAGCCTAGCATAAAGTTTGATCCTTTTCTATTTAGGAATTTAAGAAATGATATGCTGGATCATTAATTTTCTATAGAATATAACTAATATGCTTGATAATGGCAGACTACTTAAAAGCCTAGCATAAAGTTTGATCCTTTTCTATTTAGGAATTTAAGAAATGATATGCTGGATCATTAATTTTCTATAGAATATACTGGTCCAGCATGTTGAGCTTTTAATGATTAAAAGCTGTCTCTTATTCTAAGTTGCTACAGTGACAGATAGAGGAAGCACAAATGAGCGACATCCAATGGCTCTATTTAAATTATGATTGCAGAACAGATTTGGTACAGCAAAAATGGTTTAGGATTGTGTTCTTTTCCACCTTCAACGTTTTGATTGAGGTAATTTTTATCTTTATAATATTTTTTTCCAAGATCTGTTTTTGCTCTCCAGGCAATTTCTATACATTTATGCTAGCCATCATCGTTATGCATGATAATTTAAGTTGCTGCAGATGACCCCGAAGTTGGATGAAAACCTCACGGAGTCTCGCGTACATGATGAGATCACGTTTTACTTATGTTCAGTAAGGGAAACAATCGTGAATTGGAACTTGGAGATATCAATGTCCATGCTGGCATCGGGTACTCACTATGTGGTTTTATTCTTTTGTTCACAAGCCTTGCAATTGCTTGTAAGGATATATCTGCATGTCATGCAATTTGACGTTTTTGTTGTGCTACCACATAGAATATTCCATTTTGTGTGCGAGATATAGAGAAAGCAAGTCTGCTGTAAACATAGACACTATTGAACCGGTGGACTACCATTGTTTGTTACCTCATTTGCTGCAAAGCAATGTTTGTCTGAGCGACCCGTGTAACATGGCAATGGCTTTTGTTATTTTAGATCAGAACATGCCTGTGGCTAGTCCAGCTTATTTTGTTCACAGACAATTGTCATGTTCTTTAGCCAAAAGACACCTTCAAAAGTCTCTAGATTTGGGGAGGAATAGGATTGATACCGTAGTGCAGGTATTCAGACAGAAATTGATCAGCTGGTTGGACAAGTAAAGGATTGAAAACAAAGGCCTCCAGGCGACCTGATTGGGCAAACTAAGGGAATCTAAAGGTTTAGAGAAGTATACAGGAAGTTTTCAAAATGGAGAATCATGAGAGCAGCAAGATAGGAAGTTTTCAAAAGGGAGAATCATGAGAGCAGCAAGATAACAGCAGAACAGCAAGCAAAAGATTTGATCTTGAGCGAACCCTGGCATAGTGGTGCCAATGTTTGGCATACATCTTGCAGCAGCAATCCATGACTGCCGGATGCTACAAGCCCTGCCATGCTCAAGATCATGAAACAAGAACAAAAGGGGATACATATGTACAGAATATGGGAAATGTGCGCCAAATGAGACTCTCCAAATTTGAGATCAAACCTTAGTACATGTAAAGAGGCTCTGGTCTAATATAGTTGTATTCATGACAAGATGGAAATTCTATGACATTTACAAATATTACTATGGTAATTTACAATTGTGACATGTTATAGAAGCCAAATTTTAGTGTATTACAGGTTACAAGTAAATCACAATTGTCATTTTACTATATAAAAGGTCGTGCAAATCACATTTACGCAACTACAATATTTTGATCTAGTATGTATACAAAACATTTGAAGGATCCTTGTTCATGGTCTCTGAGTCTGTCTGAGGGATTGTCCTAAAGAAAGGTGGTTAAGATTTGATGAGTACATAACCTTGTGTCAAGTACACAAGCACAAAATTTTGGAGGATCCTTGGCCTTTGTGGGCTTTTATACTCTGTAAGGGCGAGGTGCAAGGCAAAGGGGTAGGCAAGCCTTGGAGGCGCCGAGATGCAGCGCAAGGTGGTCAGCGAGCCATGGAGGCAGCAAGTCACTGCCAAGCCTGGCACCGAGCCCCTCACATGGCATAAAAGCCCCAAAAGGGCATTTTATAATTCAATAGTTGTATTAATCTTACAGGAATTAAAAAAAAGGTGTAATTTGGTAGTAATATTGTCTTATTCTTGCAAAGAATTGTGACATCCATTTTTTTAAATTTTAATATTCATAATTATCCTTTCCATACACAACCCTTGAAGAATAATTTTCTCAACTTGAACAATTTTCTAGGCTTCAATATCGTAATTATCCTTTTTCCTCACACAACCCTTAAGAATTCTCCTAATCGTTATTTTTTGGGTTGCCCCTAAGGGGCAAACCCTCGTCCATGTAGGTTTGTGGCATATTCTAAGTATATGCCAGTATATGCCCACCAATAACTGCTCCATTAGCTCATTAGGCGTAAATTGGCGGTCAATTATGTTGCTGGTCAACTAATGTGGAAACTGGCTAACTGGTGCTTCTTGCTGGAACAATTATGTTGTTGGTCAACCAATGTGGAAACTGGCTAATTGGTGCTTCTTGCTGGAAGGAGGCTATGGCGAATTGATGTGCAATTTCGTGATTTTCTTGATCCCTGGCCAATGCCCATCTCCATTGGTTCTATATTTGTTTGATCCGATTTCGCCACATTTCGAGCTGTGAGAAAGATTGAGCAAGAACAGAGGCCGTCATAGCATCTTAATTGAAGCAGGTTGCTGAACTTTCTTCTGGAGTTGTTTCTATTTGACTATCGAAATTTGTCCGTCCATTTAAAGGACAGGTTTGTTGATAGAGAGAAAAAAAATGACACGCGCCAGGCAAACACTGCACAAAAGGGAGTCAAATTGATTCAGAAGCAGAAAAAGAATCGTTGATCTGACAGGGAAAAATTTCTGACATAGAGCAATTTGATCCACAGGCCTACAACAGTATGGTGCGAAAATTATGTGAGATGCTAGAGAGCCTAAGAACCCTAGTCAGAATAATGGTACCATGTTTTGGATGCAACACCATAGAAAAATTCCAGCAGGATGCTGAATCTTTTGGTAAGAGAAATGTTTTTCGGATTGCTCAGAATTGCTCTTGAATGTGAAAAAAGAAAAGAAGAAAATAGGCCTATGCCGAGCCAGTTTGGTCCATGTTTTGCGATGGTCAGAAGGTCGGATTTGCTATGAAGCCCCACTGTACAGAGAGCGATCAGATTTTTAAGCGTAATGCAGCTTGTGACTATGGAGAGTAATCCCGATCCAAGAAGGCAAAAAGGAAGAAGAGGAAATCCTGTATATACGAGCTACTTATGAGGGGGTTGTAGGTTCTGCAGATTCAGAGTCTTACCATATGATCAACCCAGGAGGCTCCCCTGGCCAAGAACTCAGGAGTTTGTGCATATTTCTCTATTAATGCCTATGCAGTTTGTGATGCTTCTTCCAGATGATTAAATTGTGGGTAATAAAAAGTATAGATTTGTGTGAGAAAATCCTTGACAAGCTCATTGTCTGAAATGTCCTTCCAAAAGACATAGTTTTGTGGAAGTTTCTTGTTGCAAGCAGAATTGGAATGGATTTTGGTACTTGATTTAGGATAGAAAAAATTGACTAGAATGGAAAATGAAATAATGGGCCGAATGAGCAAGCTAACAGATATGAACGTCAGGGTTAATATGCCAGATTATTGATGACCGCTTGAAAAGAATCGCTATACGCTCAGTGGCATATGCTCTTGCCACAAATATATTGTTTCCTACCTCTGGAAACTTGTGAATGAATGTAGGAATGTATGCTGAGCCAATGGCGGAAAGCGCACTTTGGGGCAGCAGCAATATAACAATACCTTGAATCGGTTCAAGATGCGAAGTGGATTATAAGTGAATGTGGTCTCACGTGGATAGCAGACTGTACTCTTGTGTGACTATTATATCCTTTTGGATCTAGCACTATCGTAAATATCTTCAAGAAATGTATTAAAAAGCCTATCAGCTTGGTGTTAATCAAGTTTATCCTCAGGGGACACTCATATAGGCGTTGGAAGATTAGCTCATCATGGATACCCTTTACTGTAATTATGGTTAGTTCAATCGAAAGCAACACCTTGAGAAAAGCATAGTGGACCCAAAATAGTAGCTGTATATTAGTCATTATAGGTTTGGTGGAGTCTATTATTGCCCTTGTAAGCCCATCCCAAATTTGGGCTTAACATGGCTACCCGAACCTGCAGATATGGGCAAAAAGCCTCCCATGAACCTTAACCGAACCTCAGGTTCGAACAACCAAACCTCTTAAACGTCATTATTACTTGTTGTTTTACTCATTAAGCCTAATTCCCCCCTCCCCCCACCTTTCCACCGAACTGAAGCTTTAGCCAGTACTTCGAGCAAGATACCACAACAATGCCTCAATTGGGCGCCAAAGCTTTGGAGGGCATTTCGAATTTTGGATTGATGTCAATCCTCGCCCAAATCCGGAGGAAATCTCGCTTCTTCCTTCATATTTTGGTGAAGAATTGCATCAGTTTTGGTCGCCGGCCTGCGAAGCTCTCAAAGCGATCAAAGCCTGTCAAATTTTCTGATCTATGCCAGAGGTAACAGTTTTGTAGGTTTCAGGCAACGGCAATGAGTTAATTTCTTCTTCATAACAGAAAATGAAAGGCCAATTTCGGGTGGAGGTGCCCAAGAACTACTTGCCCTACAAAAATCAATATAACCAGAAGGAACAGGTGGACGAGAATGCTCTTTGACTTTCTGGTGCAATGAATATTGATCTTTGGGCGCGTGGGGAACTCTATCCCATCGACCCGATCACCAGAAGACCTCCTGAATTTCATTCTGCGTCGGGGCTTATTCATTTTGCCTATAAGGGTAAAGAAGGTCTGCTTGGATGCTGCAATAATATTTTCAGTCATTCTAATGCGCATTTGAGAACAATGTATACTCAATTATGTAGAGTGCATTGCAATATGGTAGCATACTGTAATTACCTCCAACACTATTTCCTAACCAACAGGTCTAAGAATGCAGATGACCTGCAAGCTTCCAATCAAAGGTTGCTCAAGGAGATGGAGTCCCTTAAACAAGGATTGAAGAGGTGCTCTAAGAACAATGACAAACTGGAGAGGAAGTTAAAGAGATTGAAAATAACACCATTGGGCATGAGGGAGAGGAAAAAGGAGCTGAAGGCCCTAAATGTACTTGCTCCTAGTGGTGGGGGCTCTAGAAGAAGAATCCACGCTATTAAAAATATGGTGGATCCTACTATGGCTGAAAAGAAGAAGAGAAAACCTTGTAATGTTGCTATTCTGTTAAAAAAGTTAGTAACTAAAGATGATGTCATAGATATGTTGAAGCTTCATGGAGCAAACCACTTAAGAAAAGCTGTTGTTGAACATGTGCTTGCTGAATTGGGAAAGAGTCAACCTCCTGATAGCATGCAAGAATTATGTGATAATTTGGGTATCAGTTGACAAGCTTACATTGCTCTCTTTAGATGCTTGCAGGATGGTATAAAGCAACAAGGTATTACGAAGACTATACTGCCAAGACTCAGTTATGTCAGGGCAAGCAGAACAAACAGGAATGCAGAAGTACACCAGCATTTGGGAGAGATGTACAAGATCACCACACCTGTCCACTTAAGATCACTATTCACTGGGAAAAGTAAGAAGAAGGGTGGCTTAGGGAATGATCTCTTTGTTTTTAATGAAAAAAATAATTGTTGGATGGGCATTCTTCTGTTCGTTCATTTCTACGATATGAAAGTGGAAGAGTGTGCAGGGAAACTCCAAATTGCTATAAAGTTGGATGAGATGGAACTAATCAAAGGGGAAAAGTATGAGAGGGTCTCTTTGACATTAATGAACAGGGCATTGTCAAATTCTGATAATGAGGAAGGCAAGTTCTCTGTTCAGTCAGAGGACCATATTTGGTTGATAGGGATCTTTCAAGTGCCTGAAGAAAATCATAGTGTCCTTTGGTGGGTCTTTCAGCAGACACCTATTCCTACTATCATTGCTGCACATGGAGTTGGAGGGAGGCTTCATGTTCCTGGCTGTGGAGATTATGAGGTTGAATGGCATTTGGCTGCCGATCTGAAGACCATCAAGTGCATGTATAACAAGAAATATGGTTCTAGTAAGACCACCCACGCATGCCCTTACTGTTTGTATGCTAGGATAGATGATAAAGGGAAGGGAATGAGTACTCTCGAATGTGACCAGGATGCTGAACCAAAGCGTGAAAAGGAAGACGATACTTTGATCCCTGTCCTTGCAATTCCTCTGAAGAGAGTACATGTCTACACTCTCCATGCCTTCTTAAGAATAGTGGATAAGATGGTGTACATGAGCATTCCCTTTGCTTGGAATAAGTCTCCACAATCAGCCAGAGAAAAGTGTATGAAAGATGTTGAGAATGTATTTTCTGATATTGGTCTTCATGGTGGTGACTATAAAATCTTGCAAGATCCTAAGAAGGGAGGGAAGATGCCCTGTAAGCCATCTATGGGTGGGGTGAAAGCGAAAAAAGATTTTTGCCTTGTACAAAATTACGTAAGAATGGATCCTTGCCACCGGGTAAGTGGGAAGGGTACAAGGACTTGTCGGTAGTGTGGGGGAGAATGCAATGTTACACATTTCATTCATATACTTCACGCCCATGGCTTGTAGTTTGCCAAACAATACGGGAGCTTGGGAATATGAAATACACAGGGAATGGAGAAATCATATAAACAAGACAAGAATGCTTTTTTTAGGTTCACCTAACATCGAGGATCGTGTGGTAATTCATTGCAACAGTTGTGTCAATGGTTCTACAGAAGGATTATCTGCAAGCTAGAGAAAAAAGATAAGACAAAATAAGACACGACTTTGGCTATAATATTGCGGAGAAAAGCTCAGCAGGAAAAAAGAAAGCAGATATAGTGTAGATCTAGTGCAGCACAAAATTTAAGGGAGTGGAGATCTACAAGGATCAGACAAGGTAGAAGATATACTTCTGGAGTTTCGAATGTATGAGCAAATTTATATTAACCTCTGCCGGCATTGGAAAAGCTCTGCCATAATCGTGGTGCCTCCTCCTATCCTCCTTCATTTTTGAGTACCTGTTCTAAACCTCCTCCCTATAGATTCTCGCCATAGTGAGCTTTGGAAGTACCCACTCCACGTGGTTCTGGAAGTGCCGGATCTCCCGAATCCATCTGTACTTTGGCTTAAATGGCTCGCCCTTCTTGTTGAGCTTTGAAGGGTCTTTACGCAACATCTGTTTCTTCTGCAGTTGCTTAGGTGCGCGTGATTTCCTTTTACACCCCCAAGCTCAACGTTAATCTGATTCGGAGGATCCAGCACTATTTCCAGGTTAGGGACAACGTTTAGAACAGCATCTGGAACAGGAATATCTTGAACAGAAATAGGATATCCTGAACAGGAATATCCTGAATAGGAATAGCCTGAACAAGAATGTCCTGAATAGGAATAGCCTGAACAAGAAACCTTCCAATCAAAGGTTGCTCAAGGAGATGGAGTCCCTTAAACAAGGATTGAAGAGGTGCTCTAAGAACAATGACAAACTGGAGAGGAAGTTAAAGAGATTGAAAATAACACCATTGGGCATGAGGGAGAGGAAAAAGGAGCTGAAGGCCCTAAATGTACTTGCTCCTAGTGGTGGGGGCTCTAGAAGAAGAATCCACGCTATTAAAAATATGGTGGATCCTACTATGGCTGAAAAGAAGAAGAGAAAACCTTGTAATGTTGCTATTCTGTTAAAAAAGTTAGTAACTAAAGATGATGTCATAGATATGTTGAAGCTTCATGGAGCAAACCACTTAAGAAAAGCTGTTGTTGAACATGTGCTTGCTGAATTGGGAAAGAGTCAACCTCCTGATAGCATGCAAGAATTATGTGATAATTTGGGTATCAGTTGACAAGCTTACATTGCTCTCTTTAGATGCTTGCAGGATGGTATAAAGCAACAAGGTATTACGAAGACTATACTGCCAAGACTCAGTTATGTCAGGGCAAGCAGAACAAACAGGAATGCAGAAGTACACCAGCATTTGGGAGAGATGTACAAGATCACCACACCTGTCCACTTAAGATCACTATTCACTGGGAAAAGTAAGAAGAAGGGTGGCTTAGGGAACGATCTCTTTGTTTTTAATGAAAAAAATAATTGTTGGATGGGCATTCTTCTGTTCGTTCATTTCTACGATATGAAAGTGGAAGAGTGTGCAGGGAAACTCCAAATTGCTATAAAGTTGGATGAGATGGAACTAATCAAAGGGGAAAAGTATGAGAGGGTCTCTTTGACATTAATGAACAGGGCATTGTCAAATTCTGATAATGAGGAAGGCAAGTTCTCTGTTCAGTCAGAGGACCATATTTGGTTGATAGGGATCTTTCAAGTGCCCGAAGAAAATCATAGTGTCCTTTGGTGGGTCTTTCAACAGACACCTATTCCTACTATCATTGCTGCACATGGAGTTGGAGGGAGGCTTCATGTTCCTGGCTGTGGAGATTATGAGGTTGAATGGCATTTGGCTGCCGATCTGAAGACCATCAAGTGCATGTATAACATGAAATATGGTTCTAGTAAGACCACCCACGCATGCCCTTACTGTTTGTATGCTAGGATAGATGATAAAGGGAAGGGAATGAGTACTCTCGAATGTGACCAGGATGCTGAACCAAAGCGTGAAAAGGAAGACGATACTTTGATCCCTGTCCTTGCAATTCCTCTGAAGAGAGTACATGTCTACACTCTCCATGCCTTCTTAAGAATAGTGGATAAGATGGTGTACATGAGCATTCCCTTTGCTTGGAATAAGTCTCCACAATCAGCCAGAGAAAAGTGTATGAAAGATGTTGAGAATGTATTTTCTGATATTGGTCTTCATGGTGGTGACTATAAAATCTTGCAAGATCCTAAGAAGGGAGGGAAGATGCCCTGTAAGCCATCTATGGGTGGGGTGAAAGCGAAAAGATTTTTGCCTTGTACAAAATTACGTAAGAATGGATCCTTGCCAGCTGGTAAGTGGGAAGGGTACAAGGACTTGCTGGTAGTGTGGGGAGAATGCAATGTTACACATTTCATTCATATACTTCACGCCCATGGCTTGTAGTTTGCCAAACAATACGGGAGCTTGGGAATATGAAATACACAGGGAATGGAGAAATCATATAAACAAGACAAGAATGCTTTTTTTAGGTTCACCTAACATCGAGGATCGTGTGGTAATTCATTGCAACAGTTGTGTCAATGGTTCTACAGAAGGATTATCTGCAAGCTAGAGAAAAAAGATAAGACAAAATAAGACACGACTTTGGCTATAATATTGCGGAGAAAAGCTCAGCAGGAAAAAAGAAAGCAGATATAGTGTAGATCTAGTGCAGCACAAAATTTAAGGGAGTGGAGATCTACAAGGATCAGACAAGGTAGAAGATATACTTCTGGAGTTTCGAATGTATGAGCAAATTTATATTAACCTCTGCCGGCATTGGAAAAGCTCTGCCATAATCGTGGTGCCTCCTCCTATCCTCCTTCATTTTTGAGTACCTGTTCTAAACCTCCTCCCTATAGATTCTCGCCATAGTGAGCTTTGGAAGTACCCACTCCACGTGGTTCTGGAAGTGCCGGATCTCCCGAATCCATCTGTACTTTGGCTTAAATGGCTCGCCCTTCTTGTTGAGCTTTGAAGGGTCTTTACGCAACATCTGTTTCTTCTGCAGTTGCTTAGGTGCGCGTGATTTCCTTTTACACCCCCAAGCTCAACGTTAATCTGATTCGGAGGATCCAGCACTATTTCCAGGTTAGGGACAACGTTTAGAACAGCATCTGGAACAGGAATATCTTGAACAGAAATAGGATATCCTGAACAGGAATATCCTGAATAGGAATAGCCTGAACAAGAATGTCCTGAATAGGAATAGCCTGAACAGCAATATCCTGAATCAGAATATCCTGATGATCCCCAGCGTTTGACTGAGTTCCTGCTCCTTCTAACGCACCAAGCACCTGCACAGTCTGATTGGGCCTGGTTATGAAATCGGTCTCGTTAACTAAGGCAGCCATAGTGCCTATTGTTGGAGTTAACGATGCCATCAACCTTGGCCAGATTACGAAGGATCCGAGTGCCTCATTCAAGTTGTCAGCTCCTATCGAAAGAAAAGACAACTAGGTCTCCTGGTTCGATTACAACGTCAACAGAAATGACGATGCAATCATCGGGCACAGGCACACCATGACAAACAGCTGCCTGCACAAAAAGACCTTCACTGACTAAATTGCTTGAGGAAAATGGATATACACGCCTTGGCTCGGACGACGTGTCTCTATATATCTCCTCTACCATGTTGGCAACATTCTAAACTACAACGTCTAGACCTGCCTGTTGAACAACACCCTGCTCAGAAGATTCTGCTCCGTGCTGGTTACCTGATGCACTGCACTGGCCTCAGAATTGTTACCATTTTGTTGGCGCATAGACAACGCCTCGTTTTGATGAGTTTGATTGCTGATAATATTAGATCCTGTAGTAGCACTACTCTTCGCCTCCATCTCTGAACTGTAATGCGAGAAATGAGTGGAGAAGGCTGATAAGTGTCTATATAATGTCTTGAGAACAAGGTTCTAAGAAGAATATATCGAACAAAGAAATTTATTACAAACTATTGCTACCGTGCAAAACAAGCAATCGATAGACAAAGAAATGGAAGCAGTTCACACCGTAGCCACAGTGCGAATATACGTCATATACAAGCATTGATAACTAATATTTCACACCGTGGCGACAATGAATTAAAACATAACTATGAAAACAAAATAAACTGAAACGAAAGGGAATGTTGCAAATAACATGATACAGATATGTAAGAAGTGTCTTTGCATTAATTGAACTTGGTTACAACTTAATTTTCTTAGAGACATGAAGATCATCAGAAACATCGACTTCTTCCAGGTCGGACCCCTGCTACATAAGACGAGGAATCTGTGGCTCCCTCTCTTCCCAAGTCAGTCGAATTGTAGCTTTATCCACCCTGGACAAGGGGCCAATGCAGCTCTATTGGCAGCGACAGAATACATCCTAAACCCACCAAAAACATGGGTGGCGATATCTCTCATGAC
Source organism: Isoetes taiwanensis (assembly GCA_021234155.1). Classification (NCBI taxonomy): domain Eukaryota; kingdom Viridiplantae; phylum Streptophyta; class Lycopodiopsida; order Isoetales; family Isoetaceae; genus Isoetes; species Isoetes taiwanensis. The sequence continues at coordinate 13,755,736 of JAJEKV010000037.1, forward strand.
AGCCACCACTCAATCAGAATTGGCAGCTAACGGGTGGTGACTACCCATCAACGAAAGGGCCTTCAGTTTCAAAACCTCCTCAGGTCCGGATGGGCTGTACTTGGAATGGAACACAACAATTTCCCCCTTATGAAGGTAGCCCATATAGTGCAATACTTCCATCTCGGCCGAGGATGGCTCTATCATGTCTGGCGCAATAATCGTCAACAAAAACTTCTTGCACAAGCAAAGTTCATTTTCAACTTAATCGACTACCAAATTTAATAGGTACTTAGCAAAACAAACAAAGTTATAGCTAGCATACCTCCACTTCGTTAGATTCAATAATCTTTTTGGTAGCAATGTTGATAGAAGAACTGGAGGAGCTTGATTCCCCTTTTGATTCAACTTTTTCGGTATCCTTAGCTCCTGAACAACTTCCCTCGAACTTTACTTCTGAGACTTCATTCAAGCGCATTTCTGCCATCTCCAAAACCCTATCAAACGCAATTTCTGAAGCTACTGAAGTTCCATCATAAGTTAAAGCTTCATTCAGCTCCCTTGGCACTTCCGGCTCGAAGTCGATGAAGTCGTCTAAACCTACAACAAAAGCATAGATGTGTCCAAGGACCTCGTCTTCCCTCAAACTAGTGACCGAAGATATATCGTGGAGAAGCAGGTAGTCCTTTCCTCCCATGTAATTGGCAGGGCTTCCGTGATTCCCCATCTGTCAAATTTATCTTCATGCGCGGCTTCATCTTCCTCCTCTTCATTGTCTTCCTGCTCTTCATCATCGTCCTCAACTAGCTTTTCCACCAGTTCCTTCTCTTTATCTGCATCAAAAATCTCCTCGACAGTTGAATGATGTTCTGCAATAGCCCTCACTTGTGGTTGCTCACTATTTGTTTGTGGCACCGAATAGATCATGTAAGTGGCAAACATGATGGGTAAAAGCATGCTACGGTGTACCACTTTTGGAACCCTCAAAAGTACCTACACTGGGTACTTTGAAAACTGGTACTTTCTGTTTTTCTTTCCATTAAAATCAATCGAAATTTTTTGAATTGAAGGTCAATAACATGTCAATCTATAGTATTAGAAGATAGCAATACTATTAGAGACTAATATAAATGGATTAACTCTCAAACTTATTATTTATTGCAGCATTTATGCAAGTTCCCAGTACCCAGTGCTGGGTACTTTTTTGGGTAGTTTCGCACTCTCTAAAAAGTACTTTAGATGGTACACCCTAGCATGCTTTCACCCTGATGTCAATTGGATATAAATTATCCTTCTCATCCTTCTCACATAAGTCGGAAGGTAGCCTCTTGAACGACCTTCGAAACTTATCATGATCAGCTTTGGGAAACAGCTTCAGAAAGGACTTCGCACTCAATACAATCTTTCCCATTGACAAAGAAGGACGCGCTTCAGCATCTGCCATCGCCATTAAGCTTTGAATATACTGACCATACACGTCACTGTGTTTATTCGCCTCAGATATTATATCCACCGTCAGGCAAAAGTTATTGTATACTATAGTAGCGTCCACAGGGTTTCCAGGTTGCTGAGCAAACTCTTCTGAGTGTGATAGGCTATGCTCAGCTTCCTTCCTAACTATCTCATTATACCATGCCTGAAACTGTTCCCACGCCTTCTCTGACCTGGCACCTCGTTTAGAGCAATAAAAACTGTGATCGCCTTTATCAAAGTGGCTATGAGGTCACCGCACGAAATACCAATTTCAGGTGTCCAAAAGTGGCATATATCGCACCGTGGCCACGGTGCGAAAAAGATATAATACGCCTACAGAAACAAAGAGGGTTTAGCACCGTGGCCACGGTGTGATATTTGTCGAGGATAAAAGATAGACAAAGGCAAACAATAATGGAAGCAAACCTATTGGCAACAGCAACCAGTAGAAACTAATTGACCAATTAAGTTCTTAATCAATACACATATTATACTAAGCTAAGTATAATAGCTGCACCAATACCAATTTCAAGTGTTCAAAAGTGGCATATATTGCGCCGTGGCCATATGCGAAAAAGATCTAATACACCTATAGAAACAAAGAGGGTTTTGCACCGTGCCACAGTGCGATATTTGTCGAGGATAGACAAAGACAAACAACAATGGAAGCAAACCTATTGGCAACAACAACCAGTAGAAACTAATTGACCAATTAAGTTCTTAACCAATACACATATTATATTAAGCTAAGTATAATAGCTGCACTAATGTATACATATAGTATGTAGAAAATACTCAATAATGCTGGCAATAATTGTTCGTATATACTATCATAATTATGATGGGTATAAATAGACATGCATCAAGCGGTGAGAGCATAGTCTCGACCTGTGCCTTTTCGTTGTAGCTGGATGGAGCTTGCTCATGAGATTACGTGCAGTATGAATCATAGGGATCTCTATACATGCCATCTGCTTGGTGTAGTCCTTGAAGACTGGCTGAACGTTATTGCTATGAATCCTTCACGCAATTATCCTGATCCCTTCGATGTTGTGATCCACCTTATATGAAATCGAGAGAGTGGGTTGTTCATGATAGAAAGGATCTCTGGAGCACTTCAGGATGATGATGAATCTGAATAGTTGACTGTAGTAGTTTGATTTTATATAGTTGTATCTGGGTAGAATAACTCTATCTATATGTTTTAGAATGTTAAATGGATTGCCTTGTTTGTTTTTTCATATGGTGGTTTATCGCACCATGGCCATGGTGCAAAACTACAATACATGACTACACAAACGTCAGCATCTTTCGCACCGTGGCCACGATGCCGACTTTGCATAAGGATCCAAGTTTTTGTCAAACAACACCGGGATTTGAACCCAGTAACACCACAGTTATTTTATTTATTAACTATTTTCACTTAAAGAAAGTACAACAGGAGGCATACAAAGCTGTGTGGTATACAACTTTTCCCTACATTTTCCTAATTTGACACCATCCACCAAAAAATGGAAGACGTTTAAGTCACATTCTAATTCCAAAATAATTCTTACATCAAATAAGAACCATGCTTCTTTGACTTTTAAGATTTTAAACAATTGACCACCTTTAAAGTTGGAAATGCCAATGACCGCAGAGTGGGTACCATCAGCATCGTCTTATTCCACCGGAACCCATGTCCATCTACTTCCTTCTTTTACTTCCCTCCATCTTCTATACTTGAAGGTAATGTACATTGTTTGCTTTCGAATACAATACCTGATTCGAACGCTTTCCTTCTTTATTCTGCAATCTACCTTCTCAACACCTTCATGCAGCCAGGACGACCAATCTTCACATAAAATGTTATCCAGAAGCAATTGACAATCATTTACGGTAAACACTTTTGATGTCTTCTTGACATTCTCGACATCCTTGAACAACGCAATAAACATATCGATGGCTACATTTACCTTCACGTGTCCACATACTCCGCCTTTCAGTGAAAATTTTCTGTGACAATTTCATCTTGGCAAGAAATACAGAACTGGAATCCATTGGGCAGGATCTAAGCTGTGATATTGGAGGCAATGGTAAGTCCACAATTTTGCTTTTCCCAGGGTAATATTCATATCTTAGGGACCAAATCCCTCTTTCCCGCAGATGCACTTCCGTTTGACCTTCAAACAGCAATGATCCAATATCATAATAGAAAGCATGGAAGATGCTTGTTATGGAACTCGATGGCTCCAGGTCCAGCACGTCGGAAATACAGAGCCCTGAGATACCAAAAACTTAATTAACTGATTTTATAAATAAATAGTGAAAGACAGATTGAAACTTACAATTAGCACGTAGCTCAGGGAAATTGCGTCGACCTCTTATTTTTTCTTTTCCCATGTCTATGGGTGTGTATAGGTGCTTCACCTGGATATATACAGAGCCTCTAACCTCAAATCCGACATCAATTATCATCCAATGAGATGAAATCACATTTTTTCTGCCTTTGATCACCCAATGAGGACCTCTGAGTGGCAGCCGAATTGTAATGAAGCTACCAAGAGATATATTAAAGCAACCAAAATCATTCTCAATTGTAGAGCTAATCGCCATCTGAAAGGAACCGACAAGCTAATTAGAACCAAAACAACGTGAATTTCATGAAATCAAAGAACTAGAATGGATTGAAGCATATGAGCAAACCGGGAGTGAGAGGCGTGAAAAGCCGGGCGGTTTGGGGAGGTGGGGGTACTTATACATACCCCATAATTTGGGCGGTAATTCAGGGCGGGAATAATTTGTAATTATTGCTTCCCGTCCACCGAACCTCAGGGCAGGTAGGTAAGGAAAATGCCGAATTTGTACCTTGACAACACCTGGCATGGGAAGGTAGGCATGGATGAAGAAAAGCCTATACGCGCTTGCATTTTGATTGGCCGCGCGATTCCCACCGCGATATCGAGTTTAGGACAATAAGTGATCCCAAAAAACCTTTAATCAATAAGGACTTATTTATGTCCATTGACTGATGTCAAGGAATTCGTGGAGCTTGAATTATGTAATTCACCTCTCGTTCCTTAGACATTGAGTGCCGTAGATGGTGAACATGCTCTGGTTAAAGTGATAAGAGGTTCAAATAATTAGGCTTATTCACAGATGTATTTTTATCCCTCTAATAAGCAGATTCCACTTAAATTACTTGAGCACATGGTATTGAGTCTCATATTTTTTAACCATCTGTGTATAGAAGTTCTTGTCTTTTGAAAATACATCATCTATTTTGTTGTTCATGTACTCTTTCTCTTAGATTCTTGTTAGGGACATGTTTATTGGCTCAGTAGTTTCTGATTAATTTTGCAGTTCCAAGTTTGTACGTGTACTGAAGCACAGAGGAGCCGGAATCCTGTCCATGGCTAATTCTGGCCATAATACAAATGGCAGCCAATTTTTTATTACACTTGCTCCACACCATGGTTGCATGATACATCTTTGGACCTGGACTGTCCCTTAAGATAAAAAATTAGCCTCGTTGAAGGATCTGAACCAAGGGTATGGAGGTAGTGAAGCGCCTAGGAAATGTGCAGACAAATAAAAATGACAGTATACATATAATCAATATTACATTCAATTTCTACAATATTTTCTGTTTGATGTTTGATCTTTTTTCACAGACCTCTTCATGATGTAAAAATATCGAGAACGGCAGTATATGACTAATGGAGTTATTTAGGGACAATGTTAGAATGTCAAGGCCAAGAGTAGTGCATTTGGCCTTCTCTATTGCAAATAATAGTATTGTTGGAAAAGCCCCAAGCATAGTATTACGCTTGTAGAATTGATATCATTAGAGATATATGTTACTTTGACCATGACAATGTTCAGTCAGATACAAGACCATTTGTCTACTAGCTGTCTTCATTATAGAAATTCAAGTTCTTCTAGAAATTCAAAAGGCAAAAGGGTTGAGCACATTATATGTATTTGAATTCCATGTGCGCTAAAATGGTATGCATAGTCTGTAGTATGGTGTTTGTAGTATGGGAAGGAACTTGTGCAAACTTTGAATGTAACTATTTATTTTGAGGCATGCAAATAGTCTATTAAGGATTTATGAAATAATGTGTAAACATTGTGAAAGGTTTTAGACCTCACATTCCCTGATGTCTTAATGGGATTTTGTGAAGAATGTTGCCACATATGGCATTAGACCATTGTGAAGCGCAAGACCATTAGCAATAGCTCCCATTACAAACAAAAAAACAAACGCAACCGTCGAGATTAAACAAAGGCCGGACACACAAAACAAGAAACAAGAAAACACACTCTAGGGCTGCCGGTGGGCAGGCCGTTACTTTCGATAACCACCAATATATTAATAAATAAAAAAAGAATCATTGGCCTCTTACAAAATTTGGAATGCTCATTTTAGCAGATATAATTGGATACCGTCTTGCACTGGGAAGAGTCAACCTTGGACTTTGCGGACTTGAATATGGTGTGTTGATTCACTACGCCATATGGCCTGTCTTCCACTTTGCACAAGGGCAACTTCCTCACCATCTTTAAGCAATCCACGCGTCTGCAATTTCCAGATGTTGGTCAGACTGGAACCTCATTGTTAACAGTTGAGAAAATATACCTTCAATATGGACAAAGCTTTTGAGAAAGTTTCTTCTGCATCATCTAAGAATGGCATATAAATTGGCCTGACTCCATGATACAATGCTAATCTTTGTTGCACCTTCTTTCTGAACCAAGAAAAACCATGTATACTTCTCAGCTAGTCTGTATCATGCATCAAACTTTCAAGAAAGCATTGAATATAAAGAAAGGGCCAATAAGGAAACCTGCCTAGAAAACCCTGATCATAATCTGCGAAGATACGTTAAAGGCCAAACCAAATGATATGGTATTAATAGCCCTATCCAAAAGGTGCAAAGAAAGTAGATCAAATGTGCTTCCTTATGGGAAAACGTAGCAGTGGTTGCAAGCAAGAGGGGCATCCAAACTATGCAGCAGAAATTTCAACTAGGGGAAGGAATGACATATCAGTTTAACATTCAATCACCAAAAGCTTCACGAAAAAGATGAGCATGTAATAATTTTTCTCAATATTCCTTAACAGTAAATCACACCAATTTTGAGGCAAAAAACAAAAGTAATAATAGGAGCAAGGTTGAAATCATACTCATTTGTAAAAGCAAAGACAGTTCCAACAGGGCGATAATGACTTAGAAGTGCTGCCATGAAACCGCTACGAGTGAATACCAATATTGAAGTCCCTAGTGTGTTGGCCATCATTGTCGCATGGAAAGCAAACATTTCGCTCATGTGGTTCTGCAGCGAAGTATCCATGCATCAAAGTACTCAGTCTCATGAAAAGTTTGCATTTAGATACATGCAAATTTCCTGCTCCCTAAATTCTTCTGTTTAAGAAATTGGGCTAGCCGTCTTGAATGTTTTACCTTAAATGCACGACCAAGATTCACAGGTGGCCTTTCTTCCGGCATTGTTGCCTCAGTACGCATTGCCACAGTATGCATTACTCTGACAGCCTTCAAGGGGTACCTGGCAATTGCAGCATAACTTTAACATTACAAATAGGCTACTTGCATATCAATTGAAATGAGCAAATGCATTTATTCCAATGATGTTGGCATAAAAGGCCTGGTTAGAGAAAGAAGTCTTGTGTCAATTTCGGAAGTTTAGAACTAGGCTCAGATCCCTACCACAAGAAGATCAGTAACAGGCTATTGAAGAACTGTCAGAACAGGGTTATTTTTATTTCATTAAATTAAATGGATAGCACATTGTGGTATATTTCCATAGACAATTTTCCAGAGCATGCAGGAGCTTTATATAATTTATTTAGAGCTAAGATGATATTTTCATCCCCTTGACTGCGGGGTTTCTATGAGATAGTGAATATATTCACTTCATTTGCAGGGCTTCTATGAGATACTGAATATATTTCATTTCATTGCACTTATTTCCTTATTGTTTACCAGAAATTGATTAATTAAATTGTAGAGTACAAATGACTTATCTTATGACTAAGAGATAGTGAAACCATTTCACTTCAGTTCATTTCTTTCCTTATTGTTTATGAACTTGCATATGCATATTCTAATTGGCCAAAATAATTTAGAATGTAAGTACAATTGACTTTTATCTTGATCATAAGATTATGGAAAGTTAGGACTAGGATTACAGCTGCATGGTACATTGTGGGGTCCACCTAAATGGGCTTTTTGGCCTAGTTGGATTCCAATGTTTAAAACCTTGGGCAAATTCATACCCTTTTTATCTTTCTACGAACTCATGGTACTCCCTCTTGCTAGAAACACCCCTTCCATGATCTACTCACTACTCTTTGGATATTAAACTGTTGATTTGTGGATCCTACCTTTAGCATAAGTACCTTTACCTTTACATAATGATGTCTACTTTATGTATACCAAATGAAGTGAATGCTGTCTGAGCTGTAAACCGTATACTTTTATGGTCATATGCTGCATTGTCAAGAGAAGGTTGGTTTTTGGTGAATCAATTTAGGTTTTAGGAATTTGGTCACCAATCAGGAAGAAGTCCAACTAGTCTCAACCTAAATCAGATGAGCGATTTGGTCACCAGTCAGGGAGAAGTCCAACTAGTTTCGGCCTAGATCAGATGAGTGCCACAGTTAGCAGCTATTTACTAGGATCTAAAACTTCCACTTAGGAATGGATTGATCCATTGAGGGAGAGTGAAAGAAAAGAGGCCTTTATTAGATGAGGTGGAATGAAGCATTAAATTTCCTCTAGTTGTGTAAGCATAATGGTGTATGATGTGCAATGCATGCTCTTAAAAGATGCTAGCATAAGGATCTGGTAGTACATCTCTCTACAATTAAGCAGGAAACAAAAATATCTTGCACAAACATACTTTCCATGTGCTGTCTCTCCCGAAAGCATTATTCCATCTGCGCCTTCTCGGACAGCAATTGCGATATCTGACACCTCTGCCCGCGTAGGGGTCGGGTGGTTAATCATGCTCTCCAGCATATTAGTTGCTACTATCACGGGCTTGCCTGCACTTCTGCAGGACCTAACAATTTCTTCCTGTAAAAGCAGATCATAGAAACACAGAAGTGAGTAAGAAGCAATAGTCAGACAAAAAAAGCAGAAGAAATGTGTTAGGGAACATGCTAATAAACCCATATACTTGAGGACTTGATACCTGAAGTAAAGGAACTTCCTCAACTGGGAGTTCTGCACCAAGGTCCCCACGAGCAACCATTGCCTACAAAAATACAGAGTTCACACACATAGCGTTCATTAAGATGATTTGCAGCGAAAATAACTTGGCATAGAATTTAAACAGCAGCAATTTCAAGGGCAGTATCATGAATCGATCTGATTCTTCCTTGCAAGATGATTATGTTGACTCTGAGCCATAATGGTATAAAACAGGTGAAGAATGTATATTACTGCTTCTGGATCATCTATTATAATATGTTCTTCATAAAGGCTCTCCAAAGATCTACCCTACTACATCCTTTCCATTTATGATGGCACTCAAACAGGAACTATCGCAAATTGCTTACCCCATCCGATGCATCTATAATGGCTTGAAGATTAGGTATAGAATCAGCACTCTCAATCTTTGGAATGACACGAATATCTGCATTGCAACCTGAACATTCCAAATTAAGTACTAGCCACTCAGGAGACATCCCTTCTAGAGATGCAATTCTTACAATTGAAGTACCTTTTAGGTAGTCCTTCAAGTTATGGATAACTTGAGCATCCTTCACAAAGGAAACAGCATAGAAATCTACCCCATTCTCCACACCAAATTTGATATCTTCCCAATCTTTTTCTGTGCAATTTCAATACCCCAAATTTGAAGGATCAGAGAGAGATTGAAATTGTTTAAAATTCAATGCTATTAACTGTACAAACAAACTTCAATACCAGAAGTATTTGTTACCCATTTGATATAATATACGCCCAAGATTATAGTACCAGTTAAAATTCTTGCTGTCAGCAAAGAACTTTTTTATGAGCATGCTAAGCAACTACATTGTTTACTCTCAATTCTCATCACATCTATTACAAAATCTAATGCCAGAACTACTTTGTTTATAACTATGCCAAGTACTTGGTCTTCATTCTGCTTCCCTTGCAACTATAGTGATGCTCCATTTTACAGTGACTGAAAAAAGGCTTTGTTCAGCATAACACTTTAGTAGAGCCTTAAAAAGCATTCATTATAACAAGCCAGCTCATCTTTTGTTCCTAAGAAGGAACGTCCTGGATATATTAAGAAAAGCTTAACTACGCCAAAACTTTGGCCATGGCCATTTCTAATGACCCAAGCAGTCTGTAAAACGAATGAAGCACATATGCCACTCCATTGTCTATGAAATGGCTCTATTATGAAGCCTTCCTATTCTTGCACTATGACAACAGTAAGGTTCGAGTAAATCTTGAGAATGAGAGAGCTTCATGTAACCAGCAAAAATGCCTTAATAGTACCCTCGTGAGCTGACAATTATAAATGCCAAATCATTCCTCTCAAATAAAAGAAGTGAGCACAAGTAATTCTTCATTCAATCAAAACAAAATAGGAAGTAAAATATCAGAACTTTTTAATGCATGACCCATACATTCAACAGCATATAAAAATATCTTCAACCTGTAATAGATGGCAAAGTTGCACTCTTTCCTCGCACATTAAGATGCCGACGCGATTTCAGCTCTCCTCCATCGACTACTTCACAGAGAACAGAATCTGATGTTTTATCCTTCACAAGCAAAGACATCATCCCCCCTGCAGTCAAGTTTTACTTAAGAATCTGACTTATACAACAATGAACCAATATCAGTGATTTGGGAAACTGCTAACTTAAAAACAGGAAAACAAAGATAAGGCAAACTTCACACTGACCATCAACAAGCAATGTATCCCCTTTCTCAACATCATTAACAAAATCGTCATAATTCACACTGACAGAGTTTTCAGTTCCAACTCCACGTTTGATGGTAAACGTAAACTCTTGCCCCTTTGCAAGTTTGATAGGCTGTGGCAGGTCACCACTCCGAACCTCTGGGCCCTACACTAGGTATGTGTTAGTCAATAGAAAGAAAAGATAATTCTGTTATCTCCTTTGTGATACATAAGACCAGGTAGTTGTTGGTTACACAAAGCTTGGATAGTTCCAAACTACATGCAAGAAGGAAAGCAGGACTTACTTTTGTGTCAAGCATAATAGCAATGACATTGTCCATTGATTGTGCATTATACTCTTTTACAAGATCTATCACTTTCTTGTGGGATGAGTGATCTCCGTGTGACATATTTAATCGTGCAACATTCATTCCTGCCTCTGCAAGTTTCCATATCATCTCTCGTGTGTTTGTGGATGGACCAATTGTACAAACGATTTTCGTTTTCCGCTGGAAACTAGGCCGTACCCACATGCCCCTTTGTTCACGCATGTTAGCAAACCGTTCAAAACCTTCCCCTTGAATTGCCTGTATGGTCAACATCCACCAAGTGTAAAACGTATGAGATTTAAAAAAACCAAAATTTCTGCAATTCATGTTCATGGCCAAACCATTCTTTCCAAATATGCATGAAAACATACAACCCCAAGAAAACATCACATTTCCTTGCAAAAGTTAATAGATCGTAGCAATCTAAGGGATAAGCATATCACACTTACAGAAGGCCAATATTTTCTGCAATTCAGTCCATGGCGTTTCTATTATATTACTTTAGCCATGCAAACAAAAGATCCATCAACCCATTGCATTTCCACCTCAATAAAGATGCTTAACTATTTACATCACTTGCCTCAAAAGTATCAGTAACATAATCTTTGTCAGCATCGTCAGGAGACACTGGCAGAAGCTCTGTTTCGGTCCCTAGCTTAGAAATATGTTGCTGCAGCACAGATGAGCAGGTAAGCCTACTTTTTCGTCTGATGGCTTGAGCGAAAAGAGTGCATTTCGAACCCAAAATCAACTGTCGACCCGTAAATCGACTTCGAAATATGACGTCATTAGCAGATTCATTATGGGCATTTGAATGCAGAGGGGCGACGGGAGAAGAGGACATGGACATGAACATTGCCATCGCTGAGCTCTGTTTGAGAGTGAGAACTCAGAATGCTCTATAAAAATATGGGCCACGTCAAATTGGATACTCGATGGGTTCTGGCCCCGCCACGCAATTTCCAAAAAAAAAAAAAGTTCTTTTCTTCGAACCTCCTATTTCAATAATTTGAGTTTCATCTTTTGAGAGGTGCTTATAGCAATGGTCTAGGGTAAGATTCGACTGCGGTATAGTAGTGGAAAGCGTATATTTATAGCCATTTGAGCAGCTTTATGTCATTTAGTTGTCACGCAAAAAAATTGGACGAATTTCTTAGGGCACTTGCAATGGCTAGATTTGGAATTCCAGGAATGTCATGTGATGGGACCGTCTTGCAAGGCAGTCGGCGCCTGCATGCCGATGAAAACGGAGAGGGACAGCGGTCGGGATGTCTGCCAGAATGGCCATTGCAGGTAGGACCTAGGATGCCATGTTTGGTTGGATGAATTTGATTTTCTTGTGGCTCTTATTTGCTTTTTTGGTGTTCATGCAAGTGATGTGAGCGGCTGTTCGTAAGGTGGCGTGACCAAGTAGCTTTTCTATCTGCTTTCAAGTGATGTGAGCGATTGTTCATAAGGTGGCCTGACCAAGTAGATTTTCTATCCGCTTTGATAGACCCGAATCTGTATGAATCGACATTCCTTATATGGCTACAACAGTCGATTTCCAGAGATCCCAGGCCAAATTTCAGATACCTCAGTTCTGATGATTGTAAGCTTGCCTTGACCTTCTGAAATCGGGATACTAGGAACCAATTTCGGGCCTTATCAGGTTGTTTTAGCCTAACCCACTGAATCGATTTCATCTCTGGCAGCTAATCCCGCAGTTCCTCTGATTCATGGTTTCCTTGACCAAATCGGCCATCTTGCTTGAATTTCGGTTTGATTCCGTGGATCCATACTGGGTTCCTACTTGTTTTCTTGCTGTGGAATCTCTGCTCTATTCTGATGTTTTTATTTTAATGTCATGGTCACGTGGAAAGGTTTTTGAATGTAATGTAAGATAAAATTAAATGTTCATATATTTCAAAGTGACCGTAGAAAGTGGCAGAGGATTTTTTTGTGAAAAAAATATTGGTCGTTGATTTGGCATGATGCCTCGTCAATAAATATACAAGATTTTGAAAGGTCTTTTCTTCGCCTTCGAATTCGAACCTCCTATTTCAAATATACTAGTCAATACATATACAAGATTTTGGCGTCGACGGGGCTGGCGCCCTGTGCACCACTGGGAGTCAAACCCAAGTGCGACCTTCAGTGCGGCGCCCATAGTGTAGAGGGAGCATTGATCACCGAGGGGATCGACGTTCCATCTATATCTTGGGCATGACATGGAGGGAGTATTTTCTCTTTTCTTTTTTCTTTTTTTTTTTGGGCACGTATCTTGTTTATGGAAGTAGTTCTTTGTAGACGACGTTTGTTGTGGTCTTACTTATATTTGATTCGTCGAGAAGGATGAGCACGTCTTCTTTTTTTCACATGCGTGTGAGCGTTGTGTATAGTTGTCCGTATGTGAAGACTTCAGTGGCAGGTCGATGACTATTTTGTCGAGGGTGAGTCTCATGCAATTGTGGAATGTTGTTGAATACGCGGGTCGTAGTAGTAGTTGTCGTCTGTGGATTGTCCAGGTCCAGTTGTCTGGTTGGTGGAAGAAGTCAACTCGAGAAATAGGGTGTATGCTTCCAATGTGCTGTGGTTGGCCTGTTAGAACTTTCACGATTATGAATCTAGCATGTGTTGAGCATACCAAAACTCTTGCATTTTTTACAAGTTCTCTATCTTTGTCTAGTGTCTTTGTGATGTGGCATATGGTGTTGGGCTTTAATTGAAGTTCGTGTTGTGGAAGTGCTGGATGTTTGAAGCCGTTGAGGAAGTCTGCCATTGCCATTGAATGGTCTTCAATGGTTTGGTCATTTTCCGTGAGTCTGTCAATGCTACAGTAGCTTCTGGAGTCTGCTGAGATCATTCATACAATTTCGATATTGAATTCGTCAACGGGGATGTTTTTTGGGGATAGGAATGCTCTCTTCTCGCATATTATAGGTGGTAATAATATATACATATTGTATAAGAAGTTGATGGCATCTTCTATTTTGGTTGTTGTCTTGAAGAGCGTCAGTGGGATGTCATTGAGAAGACGGCCCTCTCCGATGTCATCGATGAATTGTATGAGGTCTGGGTCAGTTGCGTTAATCTTACGGGTTCATTAAGCTCTAGGACTTTGAAGTGGTTCCACGACTGGGAGGATATTATGGATGCGTTTATTGTTGCAGTTTTCCCTCCTCGTTTGACGACAGGAGCAATTTGTCGAAAATCTCTGGCTGCTATAAATAGTTTTCCTCCAAATGGACTGACTATGCTTGTTATGTTCTGTAGAAGGATATACATGACTGCTCTGTTTGCCATGGGGAATTCATCCCATATGATCGTTGCTGCTGTCTTGATTAATGCGGCCCTTGGAGAATGAAGATCGAGTAGTGAATGGATGCCAATATTGTTGTCGATGACAGGTATTTGAAACAGAGAGTGTGCAGTTCTCCCAGCAAAGCATTGCAATGATGCTAGTGCCGTGGTGGCACACGGTAAGATTATTTGGTTTAATCTTCATATGTAGAGACAGATGGCGTTAATTACATATGTTTTCCAGTTCCTGCTTTTCTGTATATAAAGATTGGAGTTGGGTAGTTCTTGATATAGGTGTAGATTGAGGTCTGGTTTTGTTCATAGTCTGTAACATAGTTGAGCTCTTTATAAGGTACTCTTCGTGATTGGGAAACTTATTGAGTTCATTCTCTATTTCTTTGGATGGGATGTTGGGTGTAGATAGACCGAAAGTTGCGGTGTCGGTTCCATGCTAGATTAAAATGTTGTTGATAGCAAGAAGGCTTTCATTGACGGCAGCTGATTGGTTTCCTGAATATTGTTGTAGAAAGTCGGCTATCATGTGGTCTTGAAATGTTTCCCATAGTTGCAGTGCTGGTTCAGAATCTAATATTAAGAGCGCGGATAGAAATCGTAGTTGTGATGGAATTTGCAAGCATGAAATTGCCTCCTGCATTCACTACAAGATTAAAGCCCTGTTACGACGTCTATTACGACGTCCAGACGTCGTTTGCACGTCGTTTATCGACGTCAAAACGCCGATAAACGACGCCTATTTCGACGCTTAAAGCGCCGATAAACGACGCTTATATGCCGCTATACGCTGCCGCGCAACCGGCGGCGTTTTTAGCGACGACGGACGCCGTTCAACGCCGCTATGCATACCGCGGGTCACCACGCAAGACTGCCGCTAATGACCGCCGCCGCCCGGCCGGCCGGGCGTGGCGTGATGACTGCAACGCTGCTCAACGACGATTAATACACGCCATCATGTCGCGTCGCGGTCGTGCGTCCCGTGGCGCGCCACCGCCGAATATAGACGTGGCGGCGGGTTACGTAAAACGCCGTTCAACGACGCTGTCGACGCGGTCGTTATCGCCATTCGCTCGCCGGCGTGGCGACACGCCACCACGCCGTTCAACGACGTGTTCCGACGCGTGGCGCCGCCGACGCGGGCGACGAATGATGATGTGGCGATACACACGGGCGCCCACGCCCTCAACGCCGTTAAACGACGATTAATGAATTTTGAAAAAAAAAAAAATTTATTTAATATTATTCAATATTATTTAAAGGACAATTAATATTCATATTCAATATTAACAAATATTTAATATAAATAAATATTTAGTAATATTTATTAATATTATTAAATAATATTAATATTAACAATAATATTAATAGTATTAATAAATATTAAATATGAACAAAATAAATCGAGAATAAAAATTAAAAATTTAAAAATTCAAAAATAGAAACAAATATTGATTAAATTATATTAGTATTCAAAGATCATGGTAGATAAGCATTATTATTTAATATGTAATTAAATGTTTAATAAATCTAAGAAGCTAAAAAATAGAATCGAGCATAAAATTAACATAACAAAAAAATCACAAATAATAAGAACAAAGCATAAAAAATTTAATATATTTCACAATGTAATTTGCACATTACAAAATATATTGAGTCTTTAGTTGTTGCTCTCTTCTTCTTCTTCTTCTTCTTCTTCTTCTTCTTCTTCTTCTTCTTCTTCTTCTTCATTGGCGGGTTCGTCTTCATTTACCTGCATTATATTGTATCGCAACAATTAGTTCATTGTAGTCACAAATAATTATCTAATGAATGATACACACGCCCCGCTCACGCCAAGCAATGGCCAGCATCGATGGATGGCCGCGATGATCGCCTTTTTGAAGGCCCTTTCGCTCATCTTTAGCGGTACCGGGCGACCAAAGAAATGACTTCTATTGAGAATGAGCACCAAAACTAATGTTAGTGTTCAACTCGAGAACCTACATTATAAACCAAATTTATACTTACAAATAGCTTATCCGTAAAGCCATAACCGCCCGGACCAGTCTTATTGGCACTATGGCTACCACTTGCTTCGTTGTCATCCTTCGGCCCAAATCCGTACGCTTTGTTCTAGCTTCCCTTTCTTTGATAATATGTTGGCCTTCAAACACTACAATGCAATACAAGGACTTAGTCCACATGGCGCCATCTAATCATATACGACTCTCCGACTACAATGCAATACAAGGACTTAGTCCACATGGCGCCATCTAATTATACGACTCATGGGAGAGATGATGTACTTGAAATGCCTCATTAGTCAACCGATAGGGTCAGGCCACTTCCTCTATCGAGACTCCTCAGAAGCTTTGGCAAGAGCTTTCACCGCTTCTTCCGATTACCTCTGCAAAAATATAAATAAAATATGAGTACAATGAGGTTATAATGAAGAACGAAAGAGCCTAATACCTGGTGGCTTTAACATGTTTACCCTGCTTTGAACAAACCTCCCTCCATGAGATCTCTCCTGACTTGAGAGCTCTGATATTCTCGCTTCTAAAAGCTCCTTGATCCTCTTTTTTCCTCATCATAGGCTCCCCGAAGTTCCATTCACCCTTTGTGGACGCTATGGCAAACGCTATTTGTGATACTATTAGCCATCCTCCAAAAATTGTCGCCATCCGCAGAAGGGTGGCGCACCTTCTTGTTACTACACTCAACATACGACTAACATATGAATATGTGTTCGTGAACAAAAAAGGGCATAATTCAAGATGAACTCACTCATATTCAAAGACATGCCTTCGTGGAGGTGGTGCAGGTGGTGCACGATCTTTAATAGAGCTTGAAGAGGAATTGCGTCCACTCCGACGTGAACGACGGTCGGTGCTCGTCGTGCGGGGGTTGATCCCCGCCCCTGAAGGGGCCCAAGATTGAATTCTCAAGGAGTGTATGAGCTATGACGGAGGGTCACAGCGCCGCACCTCCGCCTACTTTGTTCAACAACAAACGGCGCCAATATCCATTTCAAGGGCGACATCCCAAGTTGCAAGGCATTCCACCTATCTTCGTGGTTATCGCCTCGCTGATATCTCTGAAGTTCCCAGCTCTTCGTCTGCTCCTCGAATCGAGGTCCTTTTCCTCCCACTCTTCGCCTTTCATGAGAAGAAGATCCGCCCGTAACCACCTATTTACGAACATTATGCATAGGAAAAGAAGGACGCAACCGCATTTACACGCTACATTTAAAAACATTAGAACGTTAAAAATAAATGGTTAACTTACATTTTATCCTAGAAAAAAATCCATACCAAATCCGCATAATGGTGGAGGTGGCGGTGGTGGCGAGCTAAACCCGAACGACCAACTTCGCCTCTTAAAGGCCTTTGCAGTTTTAGGGTCGTCATCATTAAGGCTACCAAGCCACACGAGAAGTAAAGTTAACAACAATAGATATGCCATCGCGTCGCATCCCATGGTTGTCGGACATGTGCAAAAACTTGCAAGTTATTTATATGGAGTGCGATGAATAACATAGTAAATGTTAGCAACATGGGAAGTTCATTACAAAACATTGGGATTTGAATAATTAAAAGTGTCTATATATTTGGTTATTAGACAATTAAAAAAATTTAATACTCTTAAACATGGCAAGATATACAATATTGTATTCATTCTTTGAGTTGTGACAACAACAATTTTGACATCTCCAAGGCATCCATGCACTTCATGTGTCGTCTTTGTCTCACAACCATGGTAGAAGATATTCCAACACTTTGTAAGGCTTCAACAACTTCAGAAGCTTTGGGTCGTGATGAGAATACGTCTTCACGTAGGCACATCATTCTTGTTTTTTGCTCCTCCAACTTGTCAAGACGTCGTTGGTACATATGGGTTGGATTAATCCATTGGGCATTGTTGTTATTATTAAACCACTCCATTCGTCGCATAGCTTGCACGAAATCCAGAAGCATCTCATAAATATATCCCAATGCATAGACATCATGAATTTCGTGTCCCCATACACCCATCATCATCCTTTGATTTCTCAAACACGCTTCCTCTAACCATGGATATTTTGCTTGTCCATCCGAAAGTAAGTACCGACACTTCAACAAGGGACGACGCTTTGGCGAAAATGAATTGCATTGTCCCAATCACCAATGGCCACCCACACATTTTGGTACTCATCATCAAAATGTAATTTGACTCTCTTGCAATTAAGCTTTGTGTGAGTGAAGTGGCCTTTGTGGATCTCAACGACACCTTCTGCTAGGGCAAGAGCTATCTCGAACATACTGACATACAACTCGCATTTTGCTCCTAAGTTCAGCCTATGTGTTTGTCGGCTTCTTCTTGGCGCTCTAGCAATTGCATTTGACCATCTTCTAAAACGTGACAAGTTATTAGGTAAATAGTCAAACAAGTGTGCAAGTGTCTCTCCATTCATGAAAGGTAGAATCACCATTGGCCCTATGGTATCCCCACTAGAGCTAGCAACTTCATATGCAAGTCCAATGGATGTAGCCAAAGCAGGATGCGGGCTCTTGAAGCGTATGTATCTTTGAGCCATCTCATACGTCTCTGCCCTATCTTTGCCCTTGAAAACCCATCCACTATATAGCTCATCATCTTGGAAGTGTTGTGTTCCGCTGATCTTGATTTGATACGCATGATGTGTTGGTTTCTCCTCAATAAGGCGATCACATCCACGGCCTCTACGGGTATGGGATCAACAAAGATTGATGTGTTCATGTGATTCTCCAAAGAAAAGTGGGCCTTGCTAGGCCCCGCCCACTAGAGCTTCCCCCTGATGCAAAGCATTTTAATTACCTCCAACCGACGTGCATTGAGATCCGCAATGATGTTCTTGTGATCTCTGCGCGCCGCTTCTTTGAGCAATTCCATGAAGCTACCCATTCCTTGACACGAGCCTCGGCATTGGGACTTTTAAGTCGCGACCAATGCTTCAAACATGTCTTCAGCTCATCCATGGGGTTTCCAATCATTGGCTTTACATGTGTGTCAAGGAGAGAAGTCAACATTTCTTCTTGACCGCCATTTTTGTGCTAACTCAAATTGGCACTTCCTTTTCACATGTCCGACAAAATGGTCGACACGCTGACCAGCTTTGCATCTCCCTGGGGACTTTCGTTAGCACATATCTCATTTATGACCACGCGTCCTAATCTCACTAATCATTTGTGTCTTCACACTCTGGGGCCATACCTACAAACCAATTTAGATTCATTAATCTTGCTTTGTGACTTTTTTCAAACCTTCATTATGAATCTTTACCTACTTTCTTAAGAGTTAGTTTCCTTTTAATTTTTTTTTTTTTAAACCAACTATTGAAATTTTTTCTTGCTCTTAACCACTCCACATCAAGTTGTTTCTTTGACATCCCTAACATTTTTAAAAAACATTCTTAACTAGAAACCCGAAAATCAATAATGCAATTTTTTCAAAAACCCCGCCTTTGTCCAATCCTCAGAAAAGATTTCTATTTATTGATATATTAATAAAAAAATAAACAAGAGTAGGTGGTGAGCTTGGACCCGAACACCTAGTCTTCCCACTCAAGGCGAGCCGACCATGCCCTTGTCCAAGTCTCCCCAATTTTTCTAAACTAAATACATTAATCAATAAAATTACAAGAGTAACGGTGAGCTTGGACCCGAACACCTAGTCTTCTCCACTCAAGGCGAGCCGACCATGCCCTTGTCCAAGTCTCCCCAATTTTTTCTAATCTAAATACATTAATCAATAAAATTACAAGAGTAAATCCATGTGAGCTTGGACCCGGAACACCTAGTCTTCTCCACTCAAGGCGGAGCCGACCATGCCCTTGTCCAAGTCTCCCCAAGTTTTTTTTTAACCTAAATAAAACATTAAAATTTTATTCTCCTACTCAAACTCAAATTCTTACCTAGAATGTCTTCGAAATGCTTAAAAACGATTTCCAAGAGCGAATGATTTTGTTATTAGTGTACATGCAAAAAATAAAGGCATTCAATAATTAGAAAACTTACATAAATAAAGAAAAAAAAAAAAAAAAAAAAAAGACCATTCACGTTAAAAAGATCATTGACATTAAAACTATTTACATTGTTAATTAAAAAGAACTATATATTGACATATAAAAAACAAAAAATAAAAATAAAAAAAAAGAATATAAAAAGAAGGGGCCTCGCCTTTCAACGACGCCCCTTCTTGTAATAAAAATAGAGGAAGAATGGGCCTCGCCTTTCAACGACGCCCCTCTTCTTCCATGGAAAAAAAATAGAAGAGGAAGAAGAAGAAGAAATAGAAGAAGAAGAAGAAAGGGGAGATAGGAAAGAAAGATTGAATAGAATGAGAAAGTGATGAAGAAGAAGAAGAAGAAGAAGAAAATGAATAGAAGATTGGAAGAACTAAGATTAGAAGGAAAAACCAATGATTGGAATAAGATTGGAAGAAGAAGGAGGAGGATTCGATTCATACTAAGAAGAGGCGAAATGGATTGAAGAAAAACAAGGATGGAAAGAAGAGGATGATAGAAATGGGATGGATTGAAAACAAACAAGAAAAAACAAGAAGCCCTAAATCTATCAAACAACAAGCCTAATTCAAAAATAGAGTTGATTGATCCATTGAAATACCTTTGGATGCTTGCTTGAAGCTTGGAAAGGACCGCAAGGATGATCCGCGCCAAAAATCGCCACGAAAAAAAACGCCTCCTCCAAACCGCTTAGAACAAAAAAAACTAGGGCGCGAAAAGCCGCCCCCGCTTTCGTAAAAGGTTACAGACGTCGTTTAACGACGTCGTAACATCGTTTAACGACGTCTGTAATAGTCGTTAAACGACGTCCATAACGACGTCAATGTGTATACCGACGTGTCCTTTTTTTTTTAATTAAGTTAGCAACTTAGATCTATTTGTTATAGTCTGTTATAGTCGTTGACCGACGTCCATAACGACGTCTTTGTGTTAAACGACGTGCCTTGTTTTTTTATTAAGTTATAATTATAAGTTATTATTATAATTATAATTATTATACAAAGAAGGATTGTTACCCAAAGGAGGGTCACATTTATGCAAAGAATCTAACTCGTGAAGCCGCTCTTGAACAGATGTTGAAAGTCCCGGTTTGCCTCCACCTCCGCACATTTTTGTGATAGAAAATGTAGAAATCAAACTCAAATTTTTATCTTTCGATCTAACTTAGATGATTAAAAATGCCTTTTCACCGATGGATCGGAGCTACAATATTCGATCCGCATAAAACAGCGAGAAAAAAGGGTGGGCCATTTTGGAATGACGAATGAGCATTCTCAGAATAGTCGTTAAACGACGCTTTATAACGACGCCAATGTGTATACCGACGTGTCTTTTTTTTTTTTTATTAAGTTACCAACTTAGATCTATTTGTTTTATTACTTATGTTTTTTATCTATATTGTGGTAGATCCTTCAAAGAAATAAATCACCTTAATATAACATATCCTACTCACCTTGAATTTCGAGTTCGAGATATTCAATTTCGTACACTCCATAATGAGTCCATACGAATGTGACCACCACGGCAATTAATTTGTTGTCAGTACCGGATTTGGACAGTTAAGCTATACCTATTCTAGAGCCCGCCCTATGCTTTCATTTGACGACGTTTTGGTTTATAACGACGTGTCCTTTTTTTTTTAATTAAGTTATTATTATTAGCAATCTTTTTTTTATACGACGTCTGTAATTTTCGTTGAACGAGGTTTATAACGATGTTTCGGTTCCAAACGACGTGTCCTTTTTTTTAAGTTAATATTATTAGCAACTTAGATTTGTTTCATTACTTATGTATTTTATCTATCCTTGTTTATCTATCCACTTAGATTTCTCTCCATCCTTGTTTATCTATCCACTTTAATAAACCAGACTTGTGCACCATTGAGCTTCACTTGCATACTTTCATACTAAATCAAGCTTGCCAGCCACTTCACCATGATCAGAGCAAAGGTAAACATATGGCTCACCAGTTGCTCCTCCCGTGCATACAATCTACACAAGGCATGCCCAGCCTACACCCATGCAAAGTCGCAAGAAGAGCTTTTTTGATTTGCCATATTCTCTCGTGCATGATCATATACAACTTCATATATGGTCAAAAATCTTCATAGATTACCGCTAAGGGTTTTGGACACAACTTTCGAGTCTCAAATTCATATAAGATCCGCAAGTTTTTAAATGTAATGAACAAGTATACTCATTACCAATATTTGTTGGCACTTAATTCATAATTAATGCACGCTTACGCATTCTGATCATAGACCTTATGCAGGGTTGTATACACGCGTACAAGACTCAGATCATAGACCTTATGGGGTTGTATACACGCAGCATTGGGCATGTATCATACATACATGAATATTTAGAGAACATAATAACACGGTAAACACAATAGAGACCAAAGTATGAACTATAAATACCAAAAGGAGAGGCCATTCGGAGGGATTTTAGGGTCCGCTGGCCTCCGGCATCAACACCCCAACTCCACTTCAAGACACCTACGCCGCAAGGTCCCTACCGACCGACAAGGAGAGGGCCTCAAACGTAAACCCCCGTGGGTTGCCGTGCTCTAGAAGGGTTTGCGTTTTGGGGCCGAGTCCCCGGGTCCTGCTGCACTTGGGACCTGGGCCGAAGCAAAGCGGCCGAGAATACGGAGCAAGGGGAACCGACGGAGCGGAATTTGGGCCCCGCCCTCCTCCCGATGTGGCAAGTAGAAGTCGGGGGCTTTTTGCAGTGGCAAGACATTCGTAAAATTCGCAATTAATGCATTGCACGAAAATAAATTCCGATTTTTTGCGGGTTGGATCCCTAATTCATCTCCAAAGACACGGCCCAATTTTTCGAATTTTCTGAGAAGGTCTAGGTCAAAGGGTTAGCATTAGAACGGGCTCGGGGAGCCTGCTGGGGCAACCGAAATGGGCCCTTCCCCAAGTCAAACGAGGCCAGGACCTTGCAGGATCCCTCACAAGAGGGGAGAGTCCCACCCCGTGAGGCGGGATCCAAAAAGTTCCCGAGGCAGCCCTTCCCGCGCCGCTCCCCGCGCACGCCAATGACCACCCTCCCGAGCCCGGTTCCCCTATCCCACCGCTGGATCCTCCCGCTCATGGGCCCCTCTTCGAAGGCCCAAAAGATTCCAGATCGGGTCCGGGAGAACTTGTCAAACCGCTGGGCGCCCCCGATGTCGGGCTTTGTAGAAACCGCACTGCTTTTGTCGCTCGGGCACCGGGAGGCTCCTAATGGCAAATCGACCCTGCCAAATCGTCCGGAATGGCGAAATTACCCTAGGGAGCAAGTTACACGGTCGGTTTTGCAAAAGAAAGAAACACTCACGCCCTCCACGACAGTATCCCGCATCCACATCCTAGGCCAATTGACTACGAGTGTGATGGAAGTGAGCTACTTTGGCGCTTCTTGGAGTTCGGGTGGTCTTCTGGCCACGGAACTTGGTCCCCAGGGCAATGTCGACGCTCGAGTCCATTGGCGAGCCGATCGCGATTCCGGAGAGGGAGGTCAGCCCGTCCCGGCCCCTGTGGCCTTGGGGAGAGGAAATTTGGGGCAAGCAGCTTCCGGAGGGATTTTAGGGTCCGCGCTCTGGCGTCAACACCCCAACTCCACTTCAAGACACGGCGCAAGGTCCCGGCCGAATCTGACAAGGAGAGGGCCTCCGAAACGTAAACCCTGTGGGTTGCCAGGCTCTAGAAGGGTTTGCATTTTGGGGGCCGAGTCTTGGTCTGTTGCACTTTGGGACTGGCCGAGAAGCAGCCAGCCGAGAATACTGAGCAAGGGGAACCGACGGAGCGGAGTTTGGGCATGTCCTCCTCCCCATGTGGCAAGTAGAAGTCGGGGCTTTTGCAAGGCAAGACATTCGTAATTCGCAATTAATGCATTGCACGAAAATAAATTCCGATTTTTGCCGGGCTGGATCCCTAATTCATCTCCAAAGACACGGCCCAATTTTTCGGAATTTTCTGAGAAGGTCTAGGTCAAAGGGTTAGCATTAGAACGGTTAGGGAGCCCGCAGTGGCAAACCGAGCCGGCACCCTTCCCCAAGTCAAACGAGGCCAGGGACCTTGCAGGGATCCCTCACAAGAGGGGAGAGTCCCGGACCCCGAGGAGGCGGGATCCAAAAGTTCCCGAGGCAGCCCCTTCTGGCAGCGCTCCCGGGTCACACGCTAATGACCACCCTCCCGAGTCTTCCCCTATCCGACCGCTTGGATCCTCCGCTCATGGGCCCCTCTTCGAAGGCCCAAAAGATTCCAGATCGGGTCCGAGAACTTGTCAAACCGCTGGCGCCCCGATGGCTGCCTTGTAGAAACCGCGACTGCTTTTGTCGTCGGGCACGCGGGAGGCTCTCGAATGGCAAATCGACCACCGCCAAATCGTCCGAATGGCGAAATTACCCTAGGGAGGAAGTTACACGGCCGGTTTTGCAAAAGAAAGAAACACTCACGCCCTCCACGACACAAGATCCCGCATCCACATCCTAGGCCAATTGACTAGGAGTGTGATGGAAGTGAGCTACTTTGGCGCTTCTTGGAGTTCGGGGTGGTCTTCGCCACCTTTAACTTGGTCCCCGTGGCAATGTCGACGCTTCGAGTCCATTGGCGAGCCATCGCATTCCCGAGAGGGGAGGTCGCCTCGGCCCATCCCTGTGGCCTTGGGAGAGGGGAAATTTGGGGCAAGTAGCTTCCTGGAGGGATTTTAGGGTCCAGGGTAAGGCCAACACCCCAACTCCACTTCAAGACACGGCGGTCCCGGTCCGACTGACAAGGAGAGGGCCTCAAACGTAAACCCCGTGGGCTGCCGTGCTCTAGAAGGGTTTGGCGCTTTGGGGGCCGAGTCCCGGTCTGCTGCACTTTGGGACCTGGGCCGGAAGTAGCAGCCGGTGAATACGGAGCAAGGGGAACTGACGGAGCGGAGTTTGGGCCTGTCCTCCTCCCCCCCGGCAAGTAGAAGTCGGGGGCTTTTTTGGGCAAGACATTCGTAAATTCGCAATTAATGCATTGCACGAAAATAAATTCCATTTTTTGCCTACTGATCCCTAATTCATCTCCAAAGACACGCCCAATTTTTCGAATTTTCGAGAAGGTCTAGGTCAAAGGTTAGCATTAGAACGGTCGGGGAGCCCGCTGCGGGGGCAACCGAAGCACCCTTCCCCAAGTCAAACGAGGCCGACCTTGCGGGGATCCCTCACAAGAGGGGAGAGTCCCACCCGAGGCGGGATCCAAAAAGTTCCCCCAGGCAGCCCTTCCCTCGGCAGCTCCCCGGGGCTGCACGCTAATGACCACCCTCCCGAGCCCGGTTCCCCTATCCCACCGCTGGATCCTCCGCTCATGGGCCCCTCTTCGGAAGGCCCAAAAGATTCCAGATCGGGTCCCGAGAACTTGTCAAACCAAGGGGCCCCTCGATGTCGGCCTTGTAGAAACCGCACTGCTTTGTCGTTCGGCACCGGGAGGCTCCTGAATGGCAAATCGACCCTGCCAAATCGTCCGAATGGCAAAATTACCCTAGGGAGGAAGTTACACCTGGTCGGTTTTGCAAAAAGAAAGAAACACTCACGCCCACGACAAGATCCCGCATCCACATCCTAGGCCAATTGACTAGGAGTGTGATGGAAGTGAGCTACTTTGGCGCTTGGAGTTCGGGTGGTCTTCCTCGCCACGAACTTGGTCCCTGTGGCAATGTCGACGCTCGAGTCCATTGGCGAGAGCAAGATCGCGATTCCCGGAGAGGGAGGTCGCCTGGCCCATCCCCGTGGCCTTGGGAGAGGAAATTTGGGGCAAGCAGCCCCTGAGGGATTTTAGGGTCCGTGTTCTGCCAACACCCCAACTCCACTTCAAGACACGCCAAGCAAGGTCCCTACCGACCGACAAGGAGAGGGCCTCAAACGAAACCCCTGTGGGTTGCCGTGCTCTAGAAGGGTTTATGCTTTTGGGGCCGAGTCCCCGGGTCTGCTGCACTTGGGACCCGGCCGAGAAGTAGCAAACCGAGAATACGAGCAAGGGGAACTGACGGAGCGAGAGTTTGGGCCTGTCCTCCTCCCCGATGTGGCAAGTAGAAGTCTGGGGCGCTTTTGCGTGCAGCAAGACATTCAGAATTCGCAATTAATGCATTGCACTAAAATAAATTCGATTTTTTCCGGTCTGATCCCTAATTCATCTCCAAAGACACGGCCCAATTTTCGAATTTTCTGAGAAGGTCTAGGTCAAAGGTTAGCATTAGAACGGCCGGGGAGCCCGCTGTGGCAAAACCGAGCCGCACCCTTCCCCAAGTCAAACGAGGCCAGACCTTGCAGGATCCCTCACAAGAGGGGAGAGTCCGACCCCGTGAGGCGGATCCAAAAAGTTCCCCGAGGCAGCTCTTCCCCGCCGCCCCGGCTGCACGCTTAATGACCACCTCCCGAGCCCTGCCTCTATCCGGACCGCTGATCCTCCGCTCATGGGCCCCTCTTCGAAGGCCCAAAAGATTCCGGGATCGGGTCCGGGAGAACTTGTCAAACCGCTGGGCCCCCGATGCCCGCCTTTGTAGAAACCGCGACTGCTTTTGTCGTCGCACCGGGAGGCTCCTAATGGCAAATCGACCGCCAAATCGTCCTAATGGCTAAATTACCCTAGGGAGCAAGTTATACGGCCGGTTTTGCAAAGAAAGAAACACTCACGCCTTCCACGACAAGAGATCTCCGCGATCCACATCCTAGGCCAATTGACTAGGAGTGTGATGGAAGTGAGCTACTTACGCTTGGAGTTCGGTGGTCTTCGCCACTAATCCTGGTCCCCGTGGCAATGCCCACGCTTCGAGTCCATTGGCAGAGCTGCATTGGCGACCCGAGGGGAGGTCGCCCAGCCCGGCCCTCGTGGCCTGGGGGAGAGGAAATTTGGGGCAAGCAGCTTCCTGAGGGATTTTAGGGTCCAAGGCCCGCATCAACACCCCAACTCCCACTTCAAGACACGCAAGGTCCCTACTGACCGACAAGGAGAGGGCCTCCCCAAACGTGAAAACCCCGTGGGTTGCCGTGCTCTAGAAGGGTTTAAGGCGCTTTGGGGGCCGAAGTCCCCGGGTTCGGGTTGCACTTGGGACCGGGCATCAAACAACATTGTTTTGAAATGCACTACCGACACATCAACCTCCATGATAGTCTTTATAGTACCAATCCATTCCAACATTGCTCGATTGGGTTTGGGTCTCAAGATTCACCACCGCAAACCGTATCAAATCCTTGCCGATATACCAAATCATAAGTGCTTGCTATGATCCACACTTTGTCACGAAGTGAGCACCGTAAGACTATATTGATGCATATGAATTATACTACAAAGTAAAGGAACAATGATCAAAATAACGAACGAAACTCGCGGAATTATAATACGCTGCTATTAAGTTGCACTCCTGCCAAATAGCGTGACACGCCTTTAGCATATGCAAATTCTTCAGCAGAAACATGTTCGCCACGCTGTCTTGTCATCTCTAGTTGTTCGAGCAGTACCATTTATTGTTTATCTCACTTATGTGACCCCTAGATGATCCGAAGTGGTTGTTTTATGCATTCTTTGTCGACAGCCGCCTTTCTCCTCATCTCTCTTTATTTTTTCTTTCCTCAGATTTTTTATCCATTTTCCATGGAGTGGAGTTGTTGTTCTTCTAGTGTGAACAATTTTTCCTTGCGGGTCTTCCTCTTTCTTCTCGAACTTCTCCAATTATAGCTGGAGTGTCTTCTATCGTCCATAATCGGAGCATTGGGGTGTAGATCTGGGCCAAGAACTCGGTGACATAGAATAATGACTCGCAGCATCTCAACCCTCGCCATGCAACCCTCCGCCTTGCTCTCGACGCACAAGTCCTGAGAATCCTCGTAGTGCCGCTCTTCTTATAAAAAACATCCATCTTAGGATTACAGTTCGCAAGCTCTACTGGCTCCACTAAATGCACTAGTAAGTGAGTTTGTATGTCCGTGAAAACTTTGCTGGGAATTCTTTTCTAGTATACAACATGCCCTCAACGACCTTTAGTTCAAGATGTCCAATTTCCATTTGTCTGCAGATTCCCTTCCTTTATAATCCATCTAAATATCATTTAAGAAAGAAAAAAGTTATGAGAGTTCAAGATCGAAAGTGTTTTCTAAACTGCATCTAACCCGAAAACTCGATAGGAGGACATATTGCACGTAGTGGGACCGCTTCACAGACGACTTCTCAATAGGCATAACAAACCGCAACATCTTTATGCCAATCATGAGATTTCAACCCAGCTTAACTCCCCTTCGCTAGAGAAACAATTACGCAACTTAATGCATATATCCCGTCGAGTCTTTATTGCCTGATCGCTTCTCGAACGTTTCATACATTTTCTAGGCACTTATCCAATCCACTTGTGGCCTTATTCCTTCTTCGGACATTTAACCATGCTTTAGATTTTGATCCAGCTTCTGTAGATCTTCTCGCGTCGTGATTCAGGAAGTCCTTACGTCCGGTGACATGCCTCCAAATAGACAATCAAACGCTTTTTAAAGATGTGCATGGGATCAAGAAGATGATGGATCTTCAATTCATTCAATAGGGTAGAAGGAAGAAGGATGCTTTCCACTTCATTCCTTAACTCCATTTCTTCACGGTGATCCCACATGTTACCCCAATCTCTCATTGTCAACCTTTTGGGAGGTTCTTCGCTGCAATGTTTTCTTGGACCTACGATTTAAGCCGCATTTCCATTGGCGATATCTCTTGAAGTTTGTATAGACATTTTGTGCAATGCCGCTTGACCGGGCGAGAGTTCAACTGTTCTCAAACCCACACAAGTGACATGCCGCATATCCGCATTAATTTGGAGTCCGGGGAGAGTTCATACAAAACCAGGCCAATCGCCGTTGTCCATACATTAAGATTGCTCGTTGCAAATCTTCGCTCAGCCATTTAAGTTCTCTTTGAGACATCAGAACTTCAATACCTTCACTCCACAATGTCAAAAGCTCATCAATAACTATTTTCGTATACTTTATCTAGACTTTCCTAGCTTCTTCGGTCCGGAACTAATAGTACTACCTATTAAAATGGCTAGTCTTCATGAGTAACCACTCGGTAAATTATATAGTTGATCAACACTATCGCCAAGTTGACCACGCTTCATTGACGCCCATAAGGATTAACAATCTTCATCCGCTGGCTAACCCTAATCAGATTTCAAAATTTCTTCCAAATTCGCCATGTTCATCAATATGCTTCCATTGCTTGCAAATACCAACCACGCTTTATACATCACACTGATGCATTAGCTGCACACCAACCCATGAGCGGCTAGAGATTCACACGAAACAATAGCCTTATGCTTAGGATCAATGGAAAGTAGCTTAACCACCTTCATCTGACTCGGCTCTTCTCGGCATTCAAGTAAGAAAATTCCAGAGGCACCACATTTAGGCATGTTTCTGTTCTTGTAGATGTCATTCTGGATAATATACCATGCAATCATTTGGACAAGCGGAATCTTATGGTAGCCTAAACCAAAGAGTCGCCATCATATTTTATTTCAAGCATTTTTGGCATAGTGTTCTCTGTGAGTATTTTCTTGCAATAACTCAGATAAAACAAACTCACGATATACATTCAACTACAAATTCAATAAGTCAAGGGATTGCAATTGTACTTACTCTAACAGCCGCAATGACCGCATTGCTCCATTTGAATTTGGCTTGAAGGTTTAATATCAATAAAGATGTCGTCAATCTAGATATGCTTGCACTGATATACGCTTGCGCTTCCTCCAATAAAACGCGATCTTCATGACCATCGCTAGAGTATTTATATCGTCATCTAGGTCGTGTTGTCGAAGATTGGGGCTGAAATGCATCTAACATGCTCTGGCCATATGGGTTCCTAACTTCCATGAAGTCGCCCATAGGGCATTACACGCCATCTTCATCATCGTGATTCGCTTCATCTCATCATTGTACTCTTTATTACAAGCAGCTCCATGTTTGTATCATACCGCCAATGTATTTTCTAATCGCTATCCGCGAATGACGCTTTGATGTCGCCAATTCAAGACGCTTTGATGTGGTCTCTTTACATCTCATCACACCTCCTCAAGACGCCGATTAAACGTAAATATATACGGATTGATACATGCATTGAGAGCCCGTAATTGTTAAATTTTAAGCATTTAATAATCTAATCTAAATATAAAAATTCTATGTCATAATCTAAAGCATATATTGAAGATATAATACACATTTATCTTCAATATATGTGCAATCTCATTCCAAGAGAAGAAGAATTCAAGAATTCAAGAAGAAGAAGAAGACCAAGAAGAAGAAGAAGAAAAGGGTGCATTCCGGACTTTAAAATTATATGAGTAATTTGAGTACATCATCAAAGGACCTCCGTATTGGTCTACCATATTCATATTCAATGAACAATTATCACCAATACAATAAAGCTTTATAGCATAAACCATGATATATCTCCCGCCAATTTTTACTTAAAAATCTTCTTGGTCTGTTTGCCTCGACAATTCACAATTGGTAGCTTCAAGATTCTCGATAGAGCTATTATTAATAAAAGAAGGTTTCCATGCAACCGAGGACGACTATCAATATATGTGAAGCTTATGAGTCACTGGGCTTGATATTGTTCGCATTTGAATTTAGGCCATGATGAGCATGCGCCATCGATGCTTATCAATTTATGCCAAGTGTCCGAAGTATATTCGTGACCTACATATGGCATTAAAGGAACAAGCCGTATTCATCTTTGACTTTTGTATTCGTCATAATATATAATCCCAAAAGCCAAAGACGGACCCTAATTATTTTAATCATGTAACATTTCACCCCAATATGTAAATTGCCCTCATAAATAATTGGGCTTGCCTCTAGGCCATGCATTGAATTTCTACTATCTTTATTCAGAAGGCCGGACCAAATGGATTAGTGAAGGTGGAAGATTATTTTCTTCACATGATCTGTAGTACATTCCAATTCTTTGATGAACATTGTCATTCCTCTCCAATCTTGGCAACTACCATTGCACTCCATTTGTGCCCTATCACTTAATGGGATACTCTTTGGAGGAAGTTGATGGCTTTCTTTGTAGGGTTTCTATGAACGATTCATAGTATCAACATCATCTACTCCAACGACAACATAACCCCAAAATCTATATATCGCTTCGAAGCTCACTTCATTCTCAATTTCTTCCTAACAAAATACAAGCAAACTGGTTAAGACGCCGACCAAGTACATGAGAGTAGTTGATTCGAGTTCATGAGGATTCGCGGTATTATAATTCGAATACCCCACATGTGCGCCCGAGCACCGATTTGCTCCGCATTCACCATATTTGTCAACATGGTCGAGGACAGCCTTTTCTCATCCGCTTTATTTGTCCTACATCGAACAATTGCAATATAACCGCTCACAAGCATAACCGCAAAAAGTAACACCGGCGATATAAAGTTAACTAACGTTCAAACATGTTTATGGTACATACATCGCTGCATTTTCCTATTTTCATGCACAATTCACCAAAGCCTCTAGGAAGACTCGTCCAATCGGGTCTAATTGACTATTTGTGGCAATTGTTGGGGTACATTCTTTAAGTAAGTCGCCATGTAACTTCCTTCTCTAAAGCTTTCTTCTCTGGCTCCTCACTTTTACGCTTTAAAATTCTTCGACGTGCTCGGGGTCTATGTTGTTTTTCTAGTAAACAATAAAATATTAATAAAACCATGTAATAATATAATAAATATAAATATCCATGTTTTTTCATGATTTTATCAAATGTTTATTTCCTTGGGCGATTCGTGATCTTCATACAACGCTTATGATATTTAGAAAGATGATTGAAGGGTGCCTCGAATCCCTCGACATATTATCTAGTCCTCTTCCATTTGAAATGGAGTCAATTCAAAGACCTTGTATTCACGCAACCTTTCAAATCTTTGTAATCTATGAAGATTGAAACTTCGCTCAGGTGCATAAACCGATATTATCTAAGTCTTCTCTCCATTCGGGATGGAGTCAATGTTATCTTTGATCATGCATCCCTCAAGTTTTTACCATACTTTCGCAAGATTCAATCTTCTAACTCCATTAGCATTTGAGTGTTTAACTCTAAAACCACAAAGATTAACAGAAAGCGTAGACATCATCATCTTTACCTTGGCGCAGTTAATTCCACTAAAAATCCAAAACAAACGAAGTCAAAATAACAAAAGAAATGGTAAATAACCCTAGCCGTTCCCTCATTTGCTTAACGCCGCTTTATCGACGCCCGTAGACGCGTTAACGACGCCAAGCCGACTGCCCCGACACCTAGGCATGCCACGCCACGTCGGTATTACTTCGTTCAGTTACGTATTACTCATATTTAGCGTCGTTATAAGCGTCTGTGTAACGTCGTTTAGCGGCGCCAAGGCAACATCGACACCTGGGCATGCCACGTCGGCAGGCGTGCGATGCCCCCTCATATGCCCGCGTCGGTGTGATCATACTTGTCGTTTAACGATGTCAAATGAAGTGACGTCACGACACCTAGGCATGCCCGTCGACCCCAGGCGTCCTGATGCCCCTCATATGCCCGTCGGATGATCATAGCGTCGTTTAGCGGCGTCAAATGATCATAGCGTGGATTAAGCGACCAAGCTGATTGTTTAACATAAGCGAAACAACATACAATACAAATGCCTGAAATAAATAAAAAAGCGATTGTTCCCATTCATAAATAAGCTTATACAAGCGACAACACAAATAGATAAAAAAACTTATTGTTTCCATTCAAAAAGCTTATACATTACTTATGTCCATCCACGAGGACATTATTGTGATTTGATGCAACCATTTTGCATCATTATACGCACCATTGTGTCGTTTGTATCTTTGTTTGGCTCGGTGAGCCATTCTACGATCGTTCCCCGCATGGAGCGCCCGGGATGTTAGTCTGTCGAAGCTCACTATACATCGCACCCACGATGGTGAAGGGGAGGGTTCTCGTGAGGGAGAAGCGAGGGGTTCTTTGGGGGATTATCTTACGGCGGAGGGAGGAGGGATTCTTGCTAGAAGGAACATGTCGTGAAGGTGGTCTTCAAGCTGGACCATTATAGCAAGATGATAGGGAAGAACACTCAAAAAGATAAGAATACTTGGCTGACCTAGCACGATGGATCCACTTATAGCGTGGATTTAGGGTTGAGGTTAGGGTTAAGGTTTTATTTGGCAAAAAAAAAGAAAAATTTCCTGTGTAGCGTCGTTAGCGGCACATTAGAAATTTAACGTGTCACAGCGCAGCGAGCGGGGCGGCTGGCACGACACCATGCTCACGGATACCAACATGAAGCGTCGGCTACATGTGAGAGCGTCGTTGAGAGCGGCGATCCGGTGGCCCGGCGTCTTGACCATGGTACGCGGGGTTGGCAGCCCATTTCCCGCGGGGCGGTAGCGGCGTCGGCTATGTGAAGCGTCGTTGAGCGGCGTCGGTAGCGTCTTCTGTCCAACATGGCGAGGTGACTTGGCGCGGCTGACATGCCAGCGACCGTCGACCCGTCGAAAGCCACGATACCGCGTCGTTGAGCGGCGTCGAAGCGGCGTTAATGGAGTCGTTGAATATGATGTAAAGTCGTTTTCGGCAACGGCGATGGATTCGTCGGCGATCACCGGCGTCGTTGAAGGGCGACTATCCCTTGTAGTGATTCTTTGCTATGAAAGCCCGACTATTGGTGCTATTAGTCTCATGGCTTGAAGCCCTGTGCATTATGTTTTTGTATTTTTTGGTCATGGATTTTGAGTTAGATCCCAAGTTAGATGCTGACTTTATAGAGTAAGTTGAGTCGGGTAGAGCGGCTTCTTCAATGCTGGAACTATGACCATATTCTACACATTAGTGACCTCTCTTGTTCTCTAAAGTGGATGATATTTTGCATTACTACTTGACTTTACATTCTAGAATGTCGGTTAGTTTGAGGACAATGATTGACTTCGGATGGTAGAAGCCTGTGATGCATTTAATATTCAATGTGAAGTAATGTGATCAAATCTCTGGGAGCAGAGTGTGGTATGTCTAATAAAGAGATCAGGTGTTGGTGGATGTATTTCTGAAGCAGTCATTTGTGTCCTTCAAATGTGGAAAGACCTCTCTGGGAAGAATGCTACTGTTATGTGGTAGGACATGATTCTCCATGTGGCTTCTATGGATGATAGGTATCGTGCAGAGATATAATCTTGGATTTTATTCTTTGCGTGATTTTGATCAGTATTGTTTGCTATAGTAGATTGGTTTGGAATATTTGTAATCGATGTGAAAACGAGTCATATCAAAGCCCTTGTATATGTAGCTGTAAAGGTAGCTGTAAAGCCCTTTGTAGGCGGTTGATGCAATATATTTTAGACATGGCAGTCCAGTTCTCTCAATAGAAATGGGATGTATGGAACAACGTTCACGTCTGCTTCTATTCGTCGTCTATATTGTACGTATCCTTTCTCATCGATGTATGTTATTGGATATTTCATTCTTCGTGTGATTTTGGTCAATATTGTTTGCTATAGTAGATTAGTTTGGAATATTTGTGGTGGATGTCTGCTTTGTAGAATCGACATATCAAAGCCCTTGTATATGTAGCTATAAAGGTATGTAAATATATGTACGGTTGATGCAATATCTATTTAGACATAGCTTGATCCAGTTCTCTCTCAATAAAATAGGATGTATGGAACAACACCTCTGCTTCTATTAAAATTACGTCTATATTTATGCGTCCTTTTCTCATCGATGTATGTTGAGAGAAATTTGGATTCAATGGTTTTAGAGATTATTTGTAGCAGGGGTTTCACCTTTTTATACATTATGACTCAAGTCATTATTTGGATAGGGTTTTTCAAACTTGAAGCGTCGGGTATACGGTTGGTCACTCATATGGCTTGGCCCATTCTTTGGCTAGGTGAGTGAGAAGGGGAGTTGAGGGAAGCGTAATCCAAGATACCCTCGTTAGGCCTCCGACTCTGTTCTAAATCTTCTCATTTGCCATCTATTACATCTAATATGGCCACATTACATATTTCTTATGCCATTTGGATTCACGTCTTTTGCTATCACAGGAATTCCTTGCAGGCTGATGGTGGCATTGGCGGTCATTAAATGCCGAGGTCACAATATGGCCAAGGTGCAAGGGTTAAAGTACTTCTACGGGGAAAATAGCGGGATTAATTACGGTGGAATATTCTATGGAAATGATTACGCGAACTCTATCGGACATGCGTAAAGAGGCTTGTGAGATAATTTCTTTGAAGGCATGGGGCATGTGACGCTGTGTCCGGTTATGTTAATTTATCTCCTTTGTTTGTTTTGGCCTCCACCATCACCATACTTTCGGTAAATATTACTCATAATATTTCCATTTTAAAGAACGCTCTTTTATCATACTTTTTCCTTTGCCTTGGCGAGTATGGGAATGACACTTTCTCTCAAGGACTTTAGGGGGCACTAGCAATGCCGGTGGAAGCACTACTGAGGAGTTATTCTGATACGGTGATGAAATCTCATTTCTTTGTCTTCTTGGTATTTGTTGGCTGATATGACAAGGGAAATGTATAACAAAATGAATATTTTACTTTCTGAGGTTATGCCAATTCTTCGGTCCCGGTGGATTCTTTAGTTCCTAGGATTGCCAACCTATTATCTTCCAATGCGATTTTTTAATTAGCTTATTTGCCGGAGGTACACTGCGCATTTGTTTTACGGATTTTCTTTTACATGATTATAGGGTGTAGCACTTGGGATCTTCAAGTTTTTAGAGGTCCAATCTTGTTGGGAAGTAATAGCCTAAATATTCATGGAACTTATGCAGTTCTTAATTTTGAAGGTTTTAGGCTTTGTACCTTGCATCATTGTCCTTCCCTTTTCTTTGTTAAAGAGCGCACAAACTTCATCAAACATTTTGTTTAAATTCTTGATGGCATGTTGCGTTGATAGACAAGCATAGGGAACACGCGAAAGCACTTTTACTCATGTGGTTGGTAAACATGTACTATAATTTTATTGCAAACCTGCGATTGACAGCGGTACGTGTCATCTTTGCAAAAGTACTTTAGGTATGGTCTTAATGGTTACAGATCTATAGCTATCTTTTTCTTTCAAAGGGGCAGGATTATATACTCTGAGACTAACATTTAGCTTGCTCTATGGAGCCGTGCGTTTTGTCACGGTTTGCGGTAACAATGAGAGGTCCGGTCACAGTTCTCTCAAGTATTACATGACACATTTTTTGAAACCCAGGGATTTGGCACTTGCTATTTTTTGAGGCAATGTTTTTGTGTGTCTATGGATCATGTACTTCTAGAGCACAGGCTCGGTGTGGGATCCTGGCGGCAATTCTACTTGAGAGATTAGAATATCGATCATGTCTGTTGGGATCTGGGTACTCTGTCTTTACAACAATGTGTCCATGGGGTAATCTGCATTTTGAAATTCAATGGCCCGTGACATTTAAATTAAAATCCCCTTAAACCCCTTTTGGTTTTGGGTAGCATATTCACCACGGGAGGTTCATTAGAGCTGTGAGCCCCAAAAATATATTTACAATGGCCATGGCAAAATTAACACCATTAAGTACATTCTCTCAAACCTTATAGTATTTTTGCAAACCTTAGCCATACAATATATAAAAACTTGTACATGCATACCCACAAACCAGGATGCGCTAATATACGGTCACAGATCTTGGAATAAAGGGCAAATATGCCATCAAACTGACTCGTTGCGGGAGTAACCCCGATGTGAATATGCACCCAAACAAAGACTTTTACAAAGATGGGATGCCCTCGCAATGTGTCAAGGACCCATGAAATCTCATCTTGGACATAGCCATTGTTTGGATCTTCTTGTTGAGGTCATCCCTTACCTCCTTGTAGAGGCCTCCACAATCGATTTTTATGGAAAAGGCCCCCAAGAGATCGATGGCATGTAATGGGCTCAAAAGGGTCAGTCACATTGCCATGTTAGCATGGTTCAAAAGAAAAAGGCAGTATGGTCAAGAATGAGTCAAATAGAAATAGCTTATCTATCTATAAAGGGTGAAAAAAGTAAAAAAGACTTCAAATGAAATTATCATACAGCAAGAGAAAAATCAAGAAAAGGCAAAAAAGAGGATCTTCTAAGGAACAAATTTGTAATGATAAAGAAATGCAAATAATACTAGGGCTGATTGAGGGACAAAAGATATTTGATCCTAGAAATTAGGGGTGTATCAGCAAAGTCATAAAAATAGTTGAAAAGCGGCATGTGAAGTAAGTGGCGAAGACATGATTAGAAATGAATCGCAACTTCCAGGCCATGATAGAAAGGTCTGAATGTGGATCTGAGGCGGAACAAGAAAATAGACCTCAAACCTACATCATGAAACCATGGAGATGACAAATCTACCAGGCTAACAAACCAAAGAGACATCTTAAGCAAGCATCATACAACATCTAAGCACACACACAGAGAAATAACCAAAGACAAAGGAACAACGAACAAACCAGATGTCTCCAGATTCATGAGTGAATCTGAAAAAAGGTCTCATTTTGTAGAACTCTTTATGTTGTAAGGTTCACTTCTAATTTCATTTTCACTTTTAGTAGATACAATTTTATTGGAATATTGATCTATTTCAATGCTCAGCTCCATATTTTATCGGTTTTAGGCCTTTTGGCATATTCATGATTGTAGTCACATTATAAGATAAGATAAGATAAGATAAGAAATTTTTACGTCCCTCAAAGGATAAACTTAAGTTAAAATTGTAGCTAAAGTTTTTTTCCCCCTTTTTTTTAGAGTTTGGACTTATGTGTGATGCAAAGTACTGTAATAATCACATGGCCTAGGAAAAGCCTATTTACAAATAATCCAAAATGGCCCGTGTGTTTAAGGCCCGTGCATCACCCAGTGGGTGGAAAATAAGTTGCATCAGCCATCACTACAAGAGAATAGGGTTTATTGTCAGTTTTTTTATCACATTGTAGACTACACCAGGTGGAGAGAAGCTGACAAAAAACATACAAAAAAACATCTTTATAAATATGTAAAAAAGTAGCGATGCATAGATGGCATTTTCAATCATTTTTTGTCACCTTTTGGCGGTGTGTGGCACTTCTCTTGCCAAATTTTGGGCTATATTTTTGTCATACTTTTAAACCTTTTTTTTTGTCACTTCTTTTTTTGGCAATTGTGTGGCACTTCTCTTGTAGGTACGACATATTTTGTCATACTTTAAGCCGTTTTTGTCACTGTACCTTGTCTTGGCCTATTTTGTGTCATACTTTAGGTTATTTTGGATAATTTATTGTCATTTTATGTTATATTCTTATCTTTGTTATTTTTTGTGATTCTGTAATGCCTATTTGTTGGTACGTACCATTTTTAGCATTTTTGTCATAGTTTATAGCCTTTTTTATCACTTTTGGCTATTTTTTGACACCTATTTTATCAAATTTTAAGGCAATTTTTGGCAATTCTATAGTCCCTATTTTGTCATGGCCCCACATGTTCTTTTGACCTCTTTTGTCATATTTTAGGTCATATTTTCATTTTGTTTTGGCAAATTTTTTTCACATACTTGCATTCATATTTTGGAAGAGCTATTTTTTGACATTTTTGTCATCATTTTACTACATTTATGTCATTTTTCTTAACAAAGGAAGCTTAGTCGCGTTTTGGTAAGTAATTAATTCAAATTTTTGTGGATTGTTGTCAATCTCTTTTGTCAATTCACCATATTTTGATTGAAACATTTAAAATGAGCGATTGTACATAAACCTAGTAAAATGAAGCGATTATTTTTATAAATATATAGTTTTCTCAACAAAGAAATAATGGAGATATGTAATCCAATTTCAAGCGTCTTCATTTTCACTACTAGATGTACTTTACTAGCGCTATCGCTGTTTGGATTCATCTTTCCCTTTCTTTGCTTGGTGATGAGTCTATATCCGACTACCAAAAAAAAAAAAGGGTTATATGTCTGATTTAAAAGTCCACAAACATATCTGGCTAGAACACTTACATGCAGTCTCTTGAGTGTCTTCATTCTCCTCATACTGTTACTTAGCATAATGGCTTTTCCTTTGACGCATCTATTGGTGAGGACAATGCCCATGCCCCTCACGTAATCTTATTGTCATGTGCTACAACATATAATTGAATAAAGTTAATGCCAAGTAATGCCTTACATATATATTTTTCAAATATGAGGATTCTTAAAATTGCAATTGTACCTTTGTTTTACGAGTACGTCCTTCATCACTTTCGTTTGATCAGATTTTCCATTATAGTTTTCCTTAATCTCCAAAGTGACCTTCTCATTAGGATAGCCCTAAAGTGGGCATACTAAATATTGAAAATATGGGGGTAGTTAAAAGTATCATATACTAACTTGATTTCAAACAAATAAAGTAATACTCACATAATTAGAGATGGTCGATCTATCATAAGCGAACAGAGTACATATAGTTTTTTCTTCCATTGAAATCGCTAATTTCTTCCGCGTGGTGTTCCACCTTAGCCAATTGAAGAAACTTTTCGGTTTGCTAGGATGAAGGCTTGGATGTCAAACAGCTACCCCGTGCCTTAGATCTTAGGTAATCCCTACCAATATATGAAGAAATTGAAACTCTATAGATAAGCATCAAAAGATTTGGATAGGGTTTTAGATCTAACAACAATGGTAACCTTGTGAGGAACTCACGATGGATTGTGAAGCGAGAAGCAACAACAATGACAACAATACCCTCCACTCCGAGGGAGTTTACCTTGATGTGTTAGCACCTTGAGGACAATGGTAGTATACGATGCTTGATTGCATCCGAGGAGTTGTAGTAGCACTTGGCGGGGTACGTATCGCGGGTACTTGTAGCGGCCGGATAAGCCCGATTATTCCTTTATAACAAAGTTGCGTATTAAGCGAGAGGCAAATCATTGAAGCGAGAGCAAGGAATATTCCTCAAAGATTTATAACAAAGGGTAAAAGCGAGTTAAAAAGATACATAATTCTATTTTTGATCCCAAATGACTATTTTTTACCTTGAAAAGAATTGAAAGCTTTTTTTTAAAGTGTCACTTTTCTTAGCAAATAGAGATATTCTTAAAAGTGCGTTTTAAGAGAAACTCTACAATTTAGGAAGGATAAAAGATATTTAACAAAAATTGAAGTAAGTGCATGGCGAAGCTGTAGTATTCTCAAAATTTGAGATAGAATCTTCATATTCACATATCTAAAATTCTGGTCTTTTTCTAAGACTTCGATTATGTGCAAAAGTGTGAGGAGTGATAGAGAGGGATCTGGGGCGTCTTCATATAATCATTTTATGCCATCGTCACATCACCTTCACTTCTTTCCATGTCACTTTCGAGAGATGCTTGAGTTATCTTCCTCATCCTCAGCAGGAGCGGTGAAGCGGTGTCACCACCTTCTTCATCATCTTCTTAAGTAATTACAAGCTTTTTAAGCAAATTGATAGTCTTCGGCGTAGGCGATTCAGTTCAATTTAAAAATCATAGCACAATATAGTCCGTCATTAAGGTTCGGCTGGTCCTTACAACCCACCTTCTTGGACTTTCTCCTTTTCCTTGGCTTCTCATTTCTAACTCATATCTACCTTCAAAAGCATTTTACGAGAAGCGTGTTGCAAGCCAATGAATCTTGAGTTTAGTGACTAAGCCTTCCTCCTTGGCTTGTGTGTCAAGCACTTTTTACTATCGAGCGATGCGACCTTTGTCATCCTCCCTCGATTCGGAAGAACAATTAGCATACCTTTGGTAATTTACGTGATATTACCTTGAGCTCATTCTGCGTCTTAGTCCGAGATACTGATTTCGGTCCTCCTCATCTTCTCTACGGTGCAAGTATACTTTGCTTGGACACGCTTGTCTTGCAGGGTTGATGGAAGGTATTAGGCCATTGAAATGGATTTCTTGCGAAGCGTGTAGAGCTATATTTTGTACAACAATTTTACTTGTTAGAAAGAAATCCACTCCACCATATCCGATCTTCTTCTAGAAGTGCCCAAGGAAATTCCATTTTTTCAATAGCTTTTAAGGATGACTTCTCCGGGTACTTTTCATACGCTTGGACTCCTTGCAGGATTTTTTGGGGAAGTTGCTTTCGTACCGCGTTCTATGAAGGAAATTATGCGGAATATGTTTTAAGGAAAGCGTAATCCCTCACGGTGGACTCAGTCCTTAGTTGTAGTATACTTCTTCCTGGCAGCAAGCTTTGGCCATCCTTCAAGTAGAACTTGATATGATGTTGAAAAGGTAAAGAGATCATTCAACTTGTTCCGCGGCTTGTTCTCACGTTTGAGCGTTGAGAAAAACAAACTCTCACGGAAATCAGCGATCCTTTAAGAAGATGCGACCCTTTGGGTAGTGTAAGAATCTTCAATAATTGAACTAAAGAAGGAAAAGAAAGCCTTCTTCCTTCTAAAGCGCCTGAAAATCTCTTTGAACATTTGGTCAATCGATCATGAGTGTGGCCTACAAGTAAGAAACCGAGCTTCACTTTTCTAAAGATCCTAGCTCCACTAACATGCTTTTTGATGCACTTAAAAGAGTGTTTGATTCTTGTTCTCCCTTGTAGTATTGTCAGGTTGCGGATAAAAGCAGCGGTAGTAATTGCTCCTTGCTATACTTGGGGACCTTATTCAAGAATTGTAATTGTGAGGTTAGGGTCCTGCCATGCAAGTTTGGATCGTCAAAATACCTTGCACCTTAGACTTCCTTCCAGAAGACCATAAGCTCCTACAAATTGGACCTTAACAAAACATTCCTCTGGCACATCTTGGGATATTCAAAATATGTTAGAGTTGTTGTTTTTTGATTCCATTCCATCAATCACAATAGACATGTATTACGTGGATGTTCAAGGCTTTTCTATGCTTGGCAAGCTTTCTTCTCTCTGTGCTTATTTGTTCATGATGTAAAGCGGGTGCATTTTGCACAATATGCGTAGAGGAATAGGGTCAACATTTTCTCACGAAAACAAGTGAGAGATTGGAGAACATAAACTTACTTCTTCGACCACCTCTGTCTTTCACGGTTTCGTTGACTCTTTAATTCTACGCACACCTCGAGCAAGAGACATTCTATGTTTTTACAGGAATTTTCACAAGGCCGTTGCTTTTCCGCGGTCACGGTGAAGTGTATGAGTAAGAGATGTCTTTGGCTGATTACAGAATACTCTTTGTACTCATTAAAACATCTTTTTGGTGATGTTATCGATTTGTAGTACATGTTCTTTTGTTAGGTAGCTTCTCACATGTTTCTCTAAAATATTTCTCCATCCATGACCGCGGCGAGCAAGGGCATGCATGGTTACAACTCTTAACTTGGTCCCACAATGATCATGGAATTCTTTGGATTTTTGTCAGTCTTTTTGTATTTCTAGACATTACGGTGGACCCTAAGCGGTGGACAACCATAAGAAACATTTACGGCAAACTTCTTGGCGGTTAATGTAGTGCAAGAAGGTGTTGCTGATGCGGTCTTCTTCCCGCTGATAAGCTAAGTAGGCATTGACCACGATTACGCCAATGTCATGGAAGCTATGAATTTGTCTCTAACGCTGTATTTTATACATGTTAAATGCATTGATGCAACTTAATGAGCGATATTTGGATTCTCAAGTCTCTCCTCATTTTGTGTTCATCCACGGGTACCTTTGCTTCTTACGAGAAGGCAAGCCCTCAAACTAAAATCCACCTTGAATTTCTTTGAAGATTGGCTGGAGAACATGTAATCTCTTTGTTCGTTGGTGTCTTCATCTTGATGAAAGGGTGTTCTACTCGGGGTGACTTCCTCTGTCACAGTGGTGTGCTTGTAGAGGAAAACAGACCCGTGATTGTTCCCGGATTAGGCGAAATTACGGTGTTAAAAGGATGGTGATGGCCCATAAAGAGGTTTGTGGCATCAGCTGTTCTTGTACCATCTTGAAAGGAGTTCTTACAAACATCTCCTTTGGGGCTGATTTAGATTACGCGAAATCCATGTGTCACAACCGTTGTTGTGTGAAGAGGAGTGCATGGTGAAGTGCAATTGAGGAGAAATTGTAGTGAATCTCCACAGGTCTTACGTGTTCTGTGTTCGCTTGTATGTTTGCAGAAGAGTAGAAACTACAAAAGGGGGATAGCTTGTTCTTGAGCACGCTGTTGTACCTGGAGCTTACACGTAGGTCCGGGGGATGGAGCGAAGGGTGAGGTGGCAGCATGCTCCAGGCGGTAGTGATGCTTTGGAAGGAGATCCGGTGTCAAGTCAGACTTGGTGGCCGGTTGAAGGGTGGTGGAAGTCACATTACGTCTTTGGACTCGGTGTCTCTTCAAGAAGCAAGCATTGAAGTAGAGTAAAGAGTAGGAGAATCTTAGGTCTTGAAAAGAAAAGCGTTAGTCCCAGTGTGTCCTGAGAACTAGATGAGCTTGGAGACAAGGTGGTGGAAGTTTGTTGGCCGAAGCGGTTTGTCATCTTAAGAGCTGCAAAGCAGGTGTAGAGTTTGAGAATGTTTCTCTCTTTGCCGAGGCTTTTCTTATTCAGTACAAGCCGCCTAGTACAAGTAGAAGTTCTGCCAACAATTAAGCGAAGAAGGCAAACTAAAGCTATTCCCGAATACACTAGAGCAGAAACGGTAAGGCCAAGCGTATT
Source organism: Isoetes taiwanensis (assembly GCA_021234155.1). NCBI lineage: Eukaryota > Viridiplantae > Streptophyta > Lycopodiopsida > Isoetales > Isoetaceae > Isoetes > Isoetes taiwanensis. The sequence goes on from JAJEKV010000037.1 coordinate 13,799,396, forward strand.
CCACTTCACATAAGCAGCCAGGCAGGGTGTTTAAAGAAATTTTGGTAGCCGGTTGAGTATTCGGTCCTACGAAGCAAATTAAGCCCGGTACGGTACCTCGAGATATAATATTAGAGGAAGCGTATTGGTTCACATAGAGGCCTGGGCGGGTGAGCAACTAGGTACAGCATTGCCATCATTTTAGTTTGTTTCTTATTACGGAATGCGGTTTTAGCGTGAAGGTATATTCCGAATACACAACTTACACCGCGAAGCCAAAGTGTATTCGAAATACCCGCACCGCCATGTAATCTTGAAAGTATTCGGGCTCTACTTTGCGCCCGGCGTGAAAGGCTGAGATTAATATTAGGAATACACTTTAAAGCAACTCCTGGCCAGTGTGTTAGGAATTTGCATGCTTCTGCTGAGCAAAAGTGTATTCAGGAATACACTTTGGTGACTTGGGTTTTGAAGGGCCGTTCTTTGAATTTTCTTGAATTTAGGCGTTTTCTGCCTTTCTAGACATGTTAAGCCTGTTTTTGGTCAAAGGAAGCATTGTTGTTTTGGTCATTTGTCCTCTTTTGTACTCTTTTGTCATTGTCTCAAGTCATTTTGTGATGGAATAGTTTTAATACCGGTGTTTTCGCACAAAAAAGTTTTACACATTTTGTGTACGGGCAAGATGGTGACAAAAAACAACACAAGAAGACCATTAAAATCGATTAGGAAACCGCGCCACGAGCGGGTTGAAGAAAGCTGCCTCGCTGCGATTTCACGAGGAACTTCACCAAACCGATTGGTTCTTCACCAAAGGGTACATTGGAAGAAATACAAGCACACCCGTTCTTACATATGCAATACGATTGTCTTTGGTTCAAAAAGTCTGATAATGAAGGGAATTTACAATACGCATGGGAACCATTCAATTTGTGAGTGAAGTAAAATTTGGGGAGTCGGGACAACATGAGGGAAGGCTGTCTTCGCGACATCTCAGGAGTTTCATTCATGTTGATGAAGCCTATTTTAGATTGGTGAAATAAATCACAGGCACTTTATAAGTGCGTCCATGTCCAATCTGGATTCGTAGCTCACAAGGAGTTCCCCTCTGGCCGAATCGAGAGCAGGGGAAGGAAAAGGAAGTCAAAAAGGGAATTTATCGGGGGTCCATCCGCGATTACTGCGAAACCCATCCGTGAGTTCATCGGGTTAGGAAGGCGACCACCTCCCTGCAAATCAAAGCTGACCAAACCATAGGCGCTAAAGAGGCCACAAGAAAGAAAAGCGGATATCATTGAAGCGAAGTATACTCGAGGATGCACACAAGAAGAAGAAGGGGAAAGCCTTAAAGCACACAGCGTTGCCATCAAGAAAAAATTGATAAAGCGGCGGAAAAAATGGAAGATAAGCACGCACAAATTTGTGCAAAGGTGTCATTATTACCGGTCACATCTATGAAGCTTCTCAAAAAATACTGAAGGCTGGTGAGCGACCACTTCTTGATTCGAAAGATATATCACAGACCATCGAGAACCTCAGGGCCAGTCGGAGCAATCCCAATGCATGTTGCTCCAATTGTTGTTCTTGTTGATAAGCGTGCACAACTCTGCAGTCGATAGAAAATCACCGGACACATATACGCGTTATGTTTTGGAGTGGGAACCCGCGGCTTTAAGGCAAGGAGGCAATTATACAAAGAAAAAAAAGAATCCTAGGTACTTATACATTCTGCATGCGAGTCCTCGTGGTTTTATTGCCAGGAAGCCAAAATAAATTTAACACTCACAGCGTGACAGCGGTACAAGTTAAAATGAGCTGTGCGACCAAAATGATTCGTACGCGAGAGTATGTCATCTTCAAGGAGAATGCGAGAGGATCTCAAAAGCCCTGATGCTTCCTTGAACTAAAGCTTATTGCCCATTGAATTATTTGCCTTAAATCACGGCGGAGGTGAACAAGCGGGCATCACTCATTGGTCATGACAATTGGTTTGACTAGCGTTAGAGGATGGCGAGGGTAAGGTTGCAGCGTATTCGAGGGAAGATAAAGATTTAGTGTACAACTAAAGCTAAGTTTCTTTTTTGTTTGGATCTAGGAGCTCCAAAGCGAAATATTTAATATGTTTGGCGGTGAGCTAAAAGTAAGAGATTAATGGGAGAAGAAGAAAGGCGGCGTGCCAAAGAAGAAATGACCATCCAGCACATGCGGGAGATGCGGGGGTTCAGCGACCTGCGGGAATTACTAGAGCGGCTGCGCAAAAGGTGGTGGACAAAGGAGTTCACACTCGAAGAAATGTCGGAAAGAGTTGCACAAGTAAGCATTACAATCATTCTTTGCCTTTTCGCTTGTAGAATTCTACAATTTCACTCAGGATACTTGTGTCTGGTGCTCCTGGAAATGCTTTCTCACTTACCAGAGAGCGAGTGTATTCGAGGAATACGCCTTCTCACTTCTTGTAATTGTAAAGGGGTGTATTCCGAGGAATACACTTTTTACTCACTGGTAGCGTGATACGGAATACACACTCCTAACTTGTTGCGTTGTAGGGTGTATTCCAGGAATACACTTCGCTCCTTCTTTGGGTTAGTGTATTTATTACGGAGATACAACTGTTTGCAACAAGAAAAATATTGTTCTGACACTTGTATTCTAGAATAACTTTTAGGTGGCGGGGAAGATAGTTTACTTCCGTTTCTCTTTTCAAAGCTGCTAAAAAAGGTTGTGGTTTCTTTCACAGCCAAAAATGTTATCACTGCGGAACATGTGTGATGGAGCAACTCAGCGTGGGCGTGGAGGTGCAAGAGCTTTATCCCATAGCTACATCCGGTAATGCTTCGGTCACATACAAATTTTGAAGGATAGATACTGTGACTAAACCGTCATACTTTACTTGTCTCTATCTCAATCTCCCTTTGTTTTGCGAGAACAAGAAGAAAAATAAGGACTGCGAGAGGTTTCATGCACCTCCGTCGGTGGCGAGGAAGAAGAACAGCGGAGAACTCTAGATGTGGAGCCTTAGACTATGAAAGTTTAATTTGTTTGACCAAAATAATTTGTTTTCCATCATTCACGGGGTTGCACTAAATTGGTTGGGGCCGATGCAAAAACCCGCGAGGATTTCTACTTTGGTGATTCACCGGACCTTCCTTATGGCTTTAAGCTAAAGGGCGGCCGTTCTGACGATCGGCCTTTTTAAATTTACCGGTTCGCGGCTTTGCGTCAGCGGCATCAAACAAGTCACAATGGCCAAGCAGCGTCTTGTCGTGTTCACTTTCGAGGCATGCAATCGGCGGCAATGAGTCCACCCGTTTAAAATCGCCCGGATCCCGATTACCAAGCTGGTTGCTGAGAATTGGTTTTGGTAGTACTTTGATGGAATCACGTTGGAGCTTGTTTCTTTTTTTTTTTGTTTGGAGTTTTCTATTCGAATATAATTGCCTTTGACTTTGTTCTCTTTGTTTTGTTTTTTTTTTTTTTTTGTTCTGTTTTAGTTAGTGACACCACTCTAATTTCTGCGTTACAAAACAAATATAGCTACATGGTAGGAGGGCAGGGATTTGTGGAAATGGAGTTGAATACCTCCATGTTGCTTCTTTGGGTTTAGGTGGAAAAGCAGCACCATGGAGCATTTAAACACGGTGACATGCGAATTTTTCTAATGTGTTGGAATTTCCAGGTACGTGGCTAAAGCTACAGGACCCTAGTGCACAAGGTAGAATTGTTAATGCTACGGGGAAGCATAAAAGCTAATCAACCATCTCCTAGACATGTTTTCCGTCCGGGAGGTGGGTATGATACTTTCTCGGCTCACGGTACAGCAATAACGTGCACTTGGGAAGGGCGAGATTGTGTAGCGGTGGACATTGATAAAGTACGTACAATTCATCAAGATGAGATTGGCTGACCTTGCTGCCCCTGCGAGATGAGCACCACGAGGTTAGGGCCAAATCCTCATCCGATTTTGCCAAGCTGACCTCTTAGAATCACGACCTCCATTCACTAGCTCTTTAGAGGGATGGAAGCTACTTTACTTGAAAGAAGTGGCATTAGCTACCATTCCTGAAGACCTTTGCAGAAGTAGACAAGGGTAAGGCACAAGAAAGGATCAGGACCTTCTGAGAGTCAGCACGGCGAAACAAACAAAAGCATGATGAAGACCCGATTTTGGACCTTTAGATACGTCTTTTCAAAAAACGTAATACTGACACCATGTGATATTACAAATTGTGTCATTGAAACACTCTTCATTATATAATAATTATTTTTATTTACTACATTAGAATTGTTTTTCAAAGGAGATAGTACTTTTGAAATACAAAAGCATGTCTAAATTCTTCCCTTTTCAAGTGTTGGTTTTGGCAAAATCAAGTTCTTTTACACTAGGGGCCAAGGAGGTAAAAAATTAAGCCTATTGGAACAATTAGAAGAAAGGAAAAAGTGTCATTTTCTAGATAAATTTGCATTTTTTTCAAAGGGGAATCTTTTGAAGCGGAGTCTTTGCCCAACACTCCCAATTTGCAATCATGTTTTATGTGCAATGTGAAAAATCTGTGACTTTATTTGAACTAGCACATCGACACCACCGATATTTCTTATGTCTCTCACTCCAGTATGGGTCCAGTATATCCTTCTCTAGAAGGGTAAGATCGTAGTCCACATATAACGAGGTGCTTTCCAATTTCTCCTCTTGACGGACTATAGCACCTTTTACCACTACATGTGCCATTGTGACTTTTAAAAAGACGGGATGCCCTCGCAATGTGTCAAGGACCCATGAAATCTCATCTTGGACATAGCCATTGTTTGGATCTTCTTGCTGAGGTCCTCCCTTACCTCCTTGTAGAGGCCTCCGCAATCGACTTTTATGGAAAAGGCCCCCAAGAGACCGATGGTATGTAATGGGCTCAAAAGGGTCAGACACATTGCCATGTTAGCATGGTTCAAAAGAAAAAGGCAGTATGGTTAAGAATGAGTCAAATAGAAATAGCTTATCTATTTATAAAGGGCGAAAAAAGTAAAAAAGGCTTCAAATGAAATTATCATATGGCAAGAGAAAAATCAAGAAAAGGCCAAAAAGAGGATCCTCTAAGGAACAAATTTGTAATGATAAAGAAATGCAAATAATACTAGGGTTGATTGAGGGACAAAAGATATTTTATCCTAGAAATTAGAGGTGTATCAACCAAAGTGCGCCAAAAATAGTTGAAAAAGGGCATGAAATGTAAGTGGCCGAAGACCCGCGATTAGAGAGCAAGATCATAACGTCCAAAGCCATGATAGAAAGGTCTGAATGTGGATCTGAGGCAGAACAAGAAAATAGACCTCAAACCTACATCATGAAACCATGGAGACGACAAAGCTACCAGACTAACAAACCAAAGAGATGTTGTAAGGTTCACTTCTAATTTCATTTTCACTTTTGGTAGATACAATTTTACTGGATTATTGATCTATTTCAATGCTCAGCTCCATATTTTGTCGGTTTTAGGCCTTTTGGCATATTCATGATTGTAGTCACATTATAAAGAGTAACTATATATCCCTCAAAGGATAAACTTGAGTTAAAATTGTAGCTAAAGTTTTTTTTTTCCCCCTTTTTTTTAGAGTTTGGACTTATATGTGATGCAAATTGCACGTGGTACTGGTAATCATGGTGTAAGAAACATATTCTATACATTTTAAGATTTTTTGCAATTTATGAGATTAATTTGAAACATGAATTGTAGCCCAAATGTACCATCCATCACAGTTTTTCCTACTTATATTTTGAGTCTGCATGCAACTAGTGGACACTTGCTCAAGATCCAAGTTTTAAGGTAAGAATTTTGGTGGCTACAAACTAATCTCCATTTCTCATTCTTCTCTAATGCGATTTGGATGCATTGTAGGGTTGTCAAATAAAGAATAAAAAAGGGTGGCTATTTTGTAGTTCATGGTCTTGTAGGACACTCATGTTATGTACCCAACATCAGGAACTGGCCTAGTTCAAAGCATTGTTCTATCAAGTATTTTAGCTCCTTATTTATCTCATATATGGAAGACTGAATATATCTAAACCTTTCTATTTTTGTACTTTCAATAGTTTTTTTTAGGTGCAATTTACAAAGATCATGCCCTTTTCTCACTTCTATTTTCAATTGCCATGTACTATTGAGCTAACGCATCTTTTAACTGCGTAAAGGAAGCAATTCTACAACCTAGGTAATATGCTTTTTAAGCTAAGAGCCCTCGACGTGGACCAATCATATCCCTAATCTAGCTAACTTTATTGTCTAATTAGCTTCAATGTTCATGTAAAAAATAGAAAAGGAGTAGAAGAAATTCTATACGGGTGCAAAATCTGGTGTTTGTTTGTATTGTAGGTAAGCTATTTGAGATATACACACAATATCAAAAGATTCTAATTTGTTTAAGGTAGATTTGTCGTTTTTATGGATTAAGCAATAATCAAGAAGGCTCTTGCTCTAAAACCTTAAAGAACACACTAAATTTGGCAAGCCACCATCTGATCCACTTATTTGCGTATCTTATTCTATCGGGTGGTTGTCCAAGTTCTGAAGAACATTACAGAAAGTTGCAAATATGACATCAGAAGCATGCTAAATATATAGTGTAATTATCAGCGAGACAAACACAGTACAATCTAGACACAAAATGCAGGACGACATAGTGACTTTTTTAAACCAAAATTTGCAGACGTCTAAGTCTATACTCTATTTGCAGACGCATATTCTGTTTTACTGTGTTCAAGTTTGAAACAGGCTTCAAACACGTCTAGAGATTTCCATTTTCCATTTAAATTCTGCTACAACTTCAAACCTGAGGAGGTCCCCTAATTTCAAGCCATGATGCTGCTTAAAATTCTGCCATCCATTGCCTAAGTAAGGGCGAGATCCTGTATGCAGAATGGGCATTTCACTATTATCAGGACCTATGATGAGAACCCCCTTCCCTTTAGGTGGCATGTGCACTGCAAACTCTGCAGGAATATTCTAGCATCCACAAAAAAAAGGGCAAATAAATGTCAGAAGAAAAAAGAGACAAGATTGCTCCAAGAAGTAGAACTTACAATGCCTCTTTCTAACCAGACTTTCTCCATCCTCACTTCGAATTTTTGAGTTGCAAGGGCCTCTTCATTTCCCTCTTCAACAGAACTCTGGCCTTTTTCCTTTCCTTGTATCTGAATAGCCTTAAACTCTGAATCTTCTTCACCATCATCAGCTTTTACTTTGTCTTCTCCTCCTTCAGTCTTTCTCTTTTTATCTTTAGATTGCTTCCTGTCCTTGGTGGCACTTGCAAAACTTCTGGTGACATACATTTGAGTTTGTACTGCTTGATTGCATATTTGAACTTTCATTTTGAGCTTTTGGTCTAGCTCACACAACAGGATGTCATTTTCATGTATTTTATTTTCAGTTAAAAATTCTGGCCATCCTGATCCCAGAAAAACTTTGCCTCCCATGCTAGTTAAGCGGACAAGGGCTGTATGACCCCTTGGTCCCTGCACAAGCAGAGGCCTCTCAGCCACCAGATTTCTAAACCCCCCATCAATTTCCTGCACCACAAACTCATCTTGTTGAATAAACTCGGTAATTTTGTAAGCTAAACTAATTAACCTACTTTCAAAAACAAAATTACTTCAATCCAGACTTACCAGAAAGGGAGTCCCTGGTACATGGACGAAAAACTTGGCTATGTTTCCACTTCCGCTCATCATCTGCTGAAAAAAGAAAAGGCAAACGTTAAACAGAAACTTGGTCTGTCTTTAAGCAAATTGGATTGATCATTACTTAAGCTTTGTTCATGAGCTAGGTTCATGATGTTAGCCAGCTAGAGCCTAGATTGATGCTTTTGGATTCACACAATTTCTGAAATGTGATGAGTGTGAAATATCATTAATCTGGTAGCAAATTGTCCGGCGATGGCACCGCAGGCCATCATCTGATGCAGAATCATCATGCCGATGATGAGCTCGCACTGCCCTAAATATCTTTCAACGATGCACTTTCGAGGGCAGGAAAAATGTTTTAAAAATAAAATAGACAAGGATACAGCCCCTACTCCTTTAAATAATGCAAGCTTGTGCGTGGATTATATAGACTTAGACGTCTGCAAATTTTGGTTTAAAAAAGTCACTATTTCATCCTGCATTTTGTGTCTAGATTGTACTGTGTTTGTCTAGCTGATAATTACAGTATATATTTTATCATGCTTCTGATGTCATATTTGCAACTTATTGTAATGTTCTTCAGAACTTGGACAACCACCCGATAGAATAGATACGCAAATAGGTGGATCAGATGGTGGCTTGCCAAATTTAGTGTGTTCTTTAAGATTGGATTATTGCTTAATCCATAAAAAAAATCTAACTTAAACAAATTATTATCTTTTGATATTGTGTGTATATCTCAAATACCTTACCTACAATACAAACAAACACCAGATTTTGCACCCATATAGAATTTCTTCTACTCCTTTTCTATTTTGTACATGAACATACTAATTAGACAATAAAGTTAGCTATGATTAGGGAGATGATTGGTCCATGTCGAGGGCTCTTAGCTTAAAAAGCATATTGCCTAAGTTGTAGAATTGCTTCCAGCAAGTTTAAGCATTTAAAAGATGCGTTAGCTCAATAGTACATGGCAATTGGAAAATAGAAGTGAGAAAAGGGCATGATCTTTGTAAATTGAAACTACAAAAAAACTATTGAAAGTACAAAAATAGAAAGGTTTAGATATATTCAGTCTTCTATATATGACATAAACATGAGCTAAAATACTTGATAGAAAAATGCTTTGAACTAGGCCAGCGCCTTGATGTTGGGTACATAACATGAGTGTCCTACAAGACCATGAACTACAAAATAGCCACCCTTTTATGTTCTTTCTTTGACAACCCTACAATGCATCCAAATCACATTAGAGAAGAATGAGAAATGGAGATTAGTTTGTAGCCACCAAAATTCTTACCTTAAACTTGGTTCTTGAGCAAGTGTCCACTAGTTGCATGCAGACTCAAAATATAAGTAGGAAAACTGTGATGGATGGTACATTTGGGCTACAATTCATGTTTCAAATTAATCTCACAAATTGCAGACGTATCTTAAAATGTATAGAATATGTTTCTTACACCATGATTACCACCTGCAATTTGCATCACATAAGGCCAAACTCTAAAAAAAGGAAAAAAAAAACTTTAGCTACAATTCAACTTAAGTTTATCCTTTGAAGGATGTATAGTTACTTTCTAGAATGTGGCTACAATCATGAATATGCCAAAAGGCGTATAAGCCAACAAAATATGGAGCTAAGCATTGAAATAGATCATTATCCCAGTAAAATTGTATCTACCAAAAGTGAAAATGAAATTAGAAGTGAACCTTACAACATAAAGAGTTCTATAAAATAATATCTTTTTTCTAGATTCTCTCTCATGAATCTGGAGCCATCTGCTTTGTTCGCTGTTCTTTCGTCTTTGGTTATTTCTCTATGTGTGTGCTTAGATGTTGATGCTTGCCTAAGATGTCTCTTTGGTTTGTTAGCCTGGTAGCTTTGTCGTCTCCATGGTTTCATGATGTATGTTTGAGGTCTGTTTCTTGCTCTGCCCCGGCTCCACATTCAGAGCTTCCTCTCATGGCCTTGAAAGTTATGATCTTGCTCTCTAATCGCTGGGCTTCGACCACTTACATTTCATGCCCTTTTTCAACTATTTTTGGCGCACTTTGGTTGATACACCCCTAATTTATAGGATCAAATATCTTTTGTCCCTCAATCAGCCCTAGTACTATTTGCCTTTCTTTATTGTTACACATTTGTTTCTTAGAGGCCGCTTTTTTGCCTTTTCTTGATTTTTCTCTTGCCATATGATAATTTCGTTTGAAGCCTTTTTTACTTTTTCGCCTTTTATAGATAGATAAGCTATTTCTATTTGACTCATTCTTGACCATACTGCATTTTTCTTTTGAACCATGCTAACATGGCAATGTGACTGGCCCTTTTGAGCCCATTACATACCATCAGTCTCTTGGGGGCCTTGTCCATAAAAGTCGATTGCGGAGGCCTCTTCGAGGAGGCAAGGGAGGACCTCAGTAAGGAGATCCAAACAATGGCCATGTCCAAGATGATATTTCATGGGTCCTTGACACATTGCGAGGGCATCTCGTCTTTGTAAAAGTCACAGTGGCACATGTAGTGGTAAAAGGTGCTATATTCTGTCAAGGGAAGAGATCGGAAGGCACCTCGTTATATGTGGACTATGATCTTACCCTTCTAGAGCAGGAGTGACATTGATATACTGGAGTGAGAGACATAAAAAATATCGGTGGTGTCGTTGTGCTAGTTCAAATAAAGTTACAGATTTTTCATCCACTTAACAATACTGTTATAGCAGACGCTGCATATAAAGGAACAACTGGGCCATCTGCTGCTACAAATACCTGCGATACAACTCCTCAAGCAAGTGCTACTACAACTCTTGATGCAAGCACTACTGCTGTTACTATTGTCCTCAAGGTGCTACTACTGTTGCAACTCCTTGGGGGGGCTGTTATTGTTGTCTTTGCTGCTGCTTCTGCTTCTACAATCCATCGGAGTTCTCTTGCTACTATTGCTGCTCATACAATCCCTCGAGGTGCTGCTACCACTGTTGCTGTTGCAACCCCTTGGGATGCTACTGTTGCAATTGCAACTGTACATGTCACCACTTCTAAATAGGGAATGTGCCTACAGACAGTCTCCTTGAATTGCTCTGGCTTCCTATGGTAAAAGGGGAATAGCTTGAACTCCATAGAAAGGGATATGTCTTTCATTTTTCTTATGGACGCATGGGAACACACTGGTCGAAGGATAGTAGACCTTCCAAGCTATTAGCACTATTCATTGTTCAATGAATGCAAGGAGCCTGCTACTATGAGACTGCATTGATACATTTAGTTCCCCTGCACAAGATAAACATGCACAATTGTTACATGTGGATATGGGTGCAGAATCAGTGCGGAAAACCCCTTTTTTTGTGGCCGCATGTTAGTTTCCCATGTAGACTCAAACTTCTATCACATGCACTCTGATGCGTATCCATATGTTCATCTCTATGATGATATTCAACAACAGAGATGATTGGGACATGTAATATGCCACGCTCCTTATGCCATATACGACTGCCCGCCATATACACTGAAGGACATTTCTCCATGCAATGGCTTCCTACCGTATGGGGTCCTCCTTTTAACTCGTGCCTGGGATGGCCAGGCAATCGAGTAGAGTTATCCCTTCCTTAACTACGGGCTCCAACATCAGTGGAAGTAAAACATACTGTAATGAGCAAACATGACATAAACAAGAATACTATCTCGATGGGTAGCAATGATCAATGAATACAAGGTGGGTAAGTTATATAAATAACTTGGCCACACCCCCACAGTAGGTGCATACAAGTCTACCTGCATAGATTGTATGGTGACGTGGCTTAGGATTTATGTATTTATGTCGTATATTCCAAGGGAATGTCACACAACTCAAGGGGGTTGTCACTGCAAACTTCATGGACAACTTTCTATTATATTGATACCCTGATAGCCTGAGAAGAATGTCTAAGAGCGCAATCACAATAATTTTTAATGTTGAATGCGTGCCACTTGGCAGCCATGCAAAATGCCACTTGGTGTAGGTGCATGAATGTGCGTACATAAAAGAAGACAAAAAAATACAATTTCATGATAATAGTGATAATACAATTGGGAAAAATTGGTGACTCGCAGGCCACAAGTAAAAACTTTGCCAATGACATCATTCCTTTTGCACACCGGTGAGTACCATATGCGTCTAACTCGTATGGTCGTCATATTATTTCCCTCCTACGACAGTAACAAATTAGAGCTGAAGCCGAAGTACTTAGACTTGGGTTGTCTGGATAACACAGTGAAACTGAGCAACATTATCAAACGCAAGGCTCAGACTCTCTACAGGTTCCCAGATTTTATCAATTGAAGTGTATCCTTCCTGAACAACGAAGTAATAAAGATGTTGACAAAGAAACTTAGAGTCCAAAAGCTCCATAATCTCATTCATGATCATCAATCTCAACAGGAGGAAGCATTAGAGGAACTTGATCTGAAAAAGAATTGAGTGTGTATGGCTCCGACAAAGCAACATGAAATACAGATAGAGACAAACCATTGGCGAAAGCTCGAGCTGAAATGCAACATCATTAATCTGAACAGCATTTTGACAAGGACCAAGACGACGACAATCGAGCTTATTGCAAGGACGTGATGTAGGGAGTTCCAGAGGAGAAGCCAAACAAGATCACTAATAAGGGGGGAATCCCTTACACACCCCCCCCCCATGATGCAAAGAAGCATAATGACGCTAGCGTTCCCAAAGGACAGTAATAAGAAGATTCAAAGAAACTAGATGCAAAGAAACAAGAATCGGATAAGGGAGAATGTGTTTTGCTTGAGGTAAAGGGCGAAGTGTGGTGTGTGGAAAGAAAAACGAAAATGATGTGCAAAAGTCCAAAAAAAAAGAGCTTGAAATTGAAATGGAGAATTGGGAAAAAGGAACTTTGCTATAATCTTTGTATGCTTGTCATAACATTGTCATATTCTTCCTTCTACTGTTGCAAGGGCAACTTCCACATTCTGAGCTCTCCCTATAGTGTGCCATATCAGCACTACCACAGTGGATCCCATCAGAACTCCAAAGTTAAGCGCGCTTTGGCCGGAATATGGGTGACCTCCTGGGAAGTCTAGGTGCTGCACCCAACCACCACATTTTAGGTCCCATAGGCCAATTGGTCTCCATGGACGATAAAGACTCTATTCTATTTTATTCTTCTTGCACTTGCATCATGCACGGGATCAGTCCCTTTAATTTGAGGGTTGAGAGGCCTTATGGTATGCGTGGTAGCGCAAGAGGTCTGATTCCCTTGGCCTACTTTTCATTTTAAGCTATTTCTTTCATGTACTACTTTCTTGTGTTGCAAGCTGGGCGTGTTGTGTAATGTTTATCCTTCTTGTATTTTGGTCCTAGTCGTATACAACATACAGTCAGCAATGTATTTAGGATGCTGCCTACCGTAAGTTTGACCCTAGATTATAGAGCCAACTAAGCGTTTGGCCCTATCAAACACGTTGTTAGATGACCAGGATTCTACATCAAGGTACATAACATGGAATATTCTTCAATCCTAGGGCTCACATTGCAAGATATAACTCATCCACGATATAAGCTTTAGTTAAGACTGATGTGTCAAGAACACAATCTATCCATCTAATCTCGTTCTTTAAGGTGGTGGTCTGTTATTGGCACTTAGTAGTTGTTATGTTTACAAATCAAATTGCATAAAGATGGAAGTCATAAACAAACCGAATTGGTTTCATATATTCACCTAAAAATAAATATGCACTTCCCAACCAAAAAATCATTGATTCGAATGGGCAATGGGCAACTTGGGAGGTGAAAGAGTTCTTGGATGTGCATTGTTTATTCATACTCTTTGTTCCATTGGACCTCGTACTATTCTCCAAAGATTCAGGTCTTTGCATGCTTGAAGACTGGCATTGAACTAGAATGTTGAATCCCATTTCAAAGGCCCCTTTATGTACTAGTAAAGGACCCAAGCCCTTTGCAGACAGGGTCAACCGTATTATATAAAAGGCAAGGCCAAGTGTCCAAAACCCTTGTAAATGTCCCTCATAGGCCCAAGTGTGCTTGGGGAAGTTGCCAACCCAATATGTATCTTAGAGAAGGAAGAGAGCTCCACTCCCTTCTCGGACCATGACCCACTAGGAGCACAGATGAATGCCACATGGCCACTGAGTGGAGTTGGGTTGTTCTGACTTGATACTGAGTTGGTCATTCTATAGCACCAGAACACACTAAGCCATATCAAGATCTAATGCATGTGCTTACATCGATTCCTTCTTGACAGTACTAGGACCACAGGTGGGCTTACTTGGGAGCCAAAGGGTTCTAGACCACTAGAACTAGGAGCATGCTAGAAATACTTATGCTATCCTTATGGCCAGACAATAGCTAACTTAGAATTTTATTCTTTCACGATGAGAATACACCATAAGCACTACAATCACAAAGAATATTCATGAGACTTGACCAACACATCTAGGAACACTAGCTTGAGTCAAAGAACAATTCAAACGCTTAAAGAAACACAAAATAACGTCTAGCCCATCAAGATTATATGCAAAAAACTCAGGGAGACATCCTAAAAGAAGACTAACCTAGTGGATAGTTATGCACAAAGAATCAAGTTGTGTAGAGGCTGAATCAGTCTGGGCATCTAGGAACAAGCTCAAGTAAGTAACACAAAAGTTTGCTAAAGAAAAAGTTGCTAAAGCTTTGGATCCAAAAGTGCATCAGCATTTTAATTGGATCATGTGAAGCAATGGGGTGCCAAAGTCATCGGGCCATTGGCTGATAGTGGTCGTTATCACCACTAATGGTTGATAACGACTCCGTATAACAAGTGATCTATTACACTCTTTCCCTCTTAAACAACACAAATGCCATCCTCAGTGCCGCTCTAAGTTACCCTATCTAACTTAGTTAGGTTTACTAATATACTTGTGATTACATCAATTTAAAAAAATTAACTACTTTAAGATTTATACTTCCTGGTACTATGAAACTTAAAGGACGAAGGGTGTCCCCTTTTCTCCTTCCTCCAAATGTCTTCTTCCTCACTTGCAAACTTTAATTTGATAGATGCCCCTGGCAGTTCATTCTTCTAGTTGACGTCTTCCTTGTTTGCGAAATATCTTCGAGCAGCTCTCCCTCTTTAAGATCAAGTAAATGGTGATCCTGCAAAACAATAGCTCCATAATGTGACAAAAGTTTTGCAAGCCCCAAAGATCCATTGGTTTTGGGACATATAAGTATTCAGACTTGTTATTTTTAATCATTCTTATATGAATAAAAGCATATGCTATTTGGAGGTAGGCTTTGGAGTGTATGGTCTACCCTTTTAACGTGAGATTTTTGGGAAGTGCCTAGTTACCAAAGGTTCACGTTGTTGTGACAACCGAGCCAGATTTAGTGGAGCAAGCACATTGTTTCCCATTCCTGAATGGTTTCTGGCTACTTCAGGACTCCTTATTTGCAGGTATAAATCTATGTTTTGGTTTTCCAATTTCTTGTCCAAGCTTTTGTGCTTGCTCCATTCCGGCGACCCGCTATTAGCTACCTCCTGTTGGTGGTTCATTTCTTGATTTTTGACTGCCATAACAACTTGATTCATTGATGTCTTGTATTTGGAGCTTCTGCACTTGTACTTGGAGATTCTTCTCTTTTCTTGAAGGATGCTGGTGCCTATGCAAGTATCTGGTTTGTTAATCTTAGATGTGTTGTTTATTTGTTTCTTTGTTGAATTCGATATTGGTGCAGATAGCATACCAAAGACTAGTGAGTCTTTTAGCGGCTGGGATCAAGAGGTGTTAAGCTATCAAGAGGAGATTTCTAGGCTTTCGGCCCATTCTACTTTAGCTCGCAGTGTCTATGCATTCATTCTACGGGTGTTCATCTTTTAAATATGATTTTAGAGTTGGCTCTTCATATTAAAAATAAACTTGAAAATAGAATTACGGCTCCTTCTCCTTTAGCTTGCAGTGTATTCATTCTGGATGGTGTTCATCCTTTGAATCTAGAGTTGGCTCTTCATTTAAAAAAAGCATTAATAGAGGATTATTGAAGCTAGCAAATTCTTAAACATAAATGGTTTATGTAGTAGGCGTTTCCTGTCTTTGTCCTACTGCTTGCTCAGGTGTTGAGGAATGTGATGACTGTATGAGTACAGCATATATAAGCATAATTTCATTAATTGTGGACTAGCCTAAGTCCATATGACTCCCAAATGGACCCGATTTTTTAGAATATAAGGGTTTTATTTGGTGGAATGATGCAAATTCCGAAATCTTTCGTGCAGGTAGGTGAGTTGGCGGGGCCTTTTATCTACTATGCCAAGAAGTGACATCGAGATTTGTTTGCGCCCAAAGCGCGCCAACTTCTTTGGAGCGTGGTCGCCGCACCAACCGGCGATGCGTAAATCTGCCTGATTTAGATTCTGAGTCGGGCCGGTCGGAATGATCCGAACTACGCTCGACGGATTCACAATGGCGAAATCGATTGCCATATCTCGACTATTGGCTCATGCAAAATGCGAAACCGGCAGGGTGCGGTAGAATAAATAGAAATAGCCGCGAAGAAATGAGACGCAAGCGATGAAGCTCCTTCGCCGTGCGTGGAAGTTGATGAAGGATGGTGATGGGCGGATCACCTGGCGAGTAGAGCTGGAAAGGCATTTGATTTCTTGAAGCGCCATATTTACGAGGCCGAGAAGCTCTGAAGAGGTTACTGAAATGGGCGATGTTTGGCCACTGCCAGTTAGGTCCATATTTAAACTTTACAAAAAGAAGGAAAAAGGAGCATGTGGGTTTGGTAAGCAAACTCATCCTCGGCCTCCCTATCCAATGGGAGAGTGGATATTTGAATCTGTATGCGGACAAGCCATACTTGAGGATTCGTCTGGGGGATCTAATTGCGGTGGAGCTGGATATTGTTGAAAGCGTCACATGTTTAATATTATCTATTACTATCTATTATCTTTTACGTTCCTTCTTATCTCTTTTTGAGGCATGATGTTTAGTTGATATTATTATCTATATAATCCATCCATGTACTCCATTCTATATGAATAGAATGGTTCTTGTCTACATTGAGAACAGCCAAGAGTATTGCAATTTTTGAATAGTAATATCTTGTTTCCTTCGAGGAGGGTGGAAGCCCGCCCACTTTCCTTACCCGAGGAGAAGTAGGCAGCCACTATCCTTCGAGAGGAATTGAAACCCGCCCACTTTAACTCCGAGAATAGTCTCCTCGAGAATTGAAACCGCCCGGTTTCCTTGAACTCTCCCCGAGAGGGTGAAACGTTTGCCCTTGGATGGCTTGAAGGAGAATAGTTTTCATGTAGGCAAAGAAGCAGCGTGGATGCATAGCCAAGATAAAATGAAGATTACAAGCGGATCATGCACAACCTGATTTACATCATCATATCATATAAAGTTAACATAGAATACATGAGGTCATAGATTGTAATTGTGGTGATTCTATTAATCTCAAAAGCCTTACCGGCTCGGAACCCACACAATATGGATAGTAACATGATACTTTCGCCGGGCAATCTTTCTTCGACCCATTGGCTATACCATACGACCCGAGGATCCGGGGAGATCCCTTTTCAACTTCATGAGGCATGAAGATGCGTCAAAGGTCATAAGGCAGAGTGAGGTGTCCAAGATCG
This sequence comes from Isoetes taiwanensis, assembly GCA_021234155.1. NCBI lineage: Eukaryota > Viridiplantae > Streptophyta > Lycopodiopsida > Isoetales > Isoetaceae > Isoetes > Isoetes taiwanensis. The sequence goes on from JAJEKV010000037.1 coordinate 13,816,688, forward strand.
ATTCCTCTGAAGATGGCCGAGACGCCGAGTCATGTTGTGCCCTCGAATCACGGCTATATTTATAGCCATGGAATTATTGATGACCACTTTGTACTTGACATTATTGGATGTATATACGAGTAGTATGTATCCAATAGTCTTCATCTGATACCATCAATAATTATAGTGAGTATAAATATATCTCAAACCAATTTTAATCCATCAGAATTTGGCCTTAGATCCTAGCCATGTGGTCATTAAGTCACGAGCATTGATTCCATCACACAGCAAGATGAACTCATGGTGAGACTTGGGGCTACGAGGAGGCAGTTGCATCATAAGAGGCCAAATTGGAGTACCTTAATTTGGCGGATCTGCTTACACCAAATTGAAGCCACGCCCAATTTACTCTGCCAAGTCTACCATCCAAGGGAAGTCGTCTTGTCCTTAGAAGTAAGTGAGCGTCGCCCAATTTGAATTATGTGAGAAGTTAGTTCTCTCTTGCCCTTAGCGTAGTTAGATACCCTAGTGATGGAAGGATAGCCCTCTTTTGGAGAAAAAGGCCATTGTTGTACAAATTGATAGCCCTCGAGGGAAGCAATTGGGTGCCCTATGATTCTACGCACCGCGGTATGCATTTGTAGAGGACCCGATGAGGCATCTAGAAGATGTTAATTTGTGGAAGCCCGCGGTGAATTTCCCGCCAGAAGCAAAATTCAGGATGCCAAGGTTTTTACGATATAGCATACTCAATCGGTGACTCAAGTTTATATTAAGATAGTAGTCGGCTTACCTTTGCCTCGCGTGGTGGGGGCGAGATGCGTCAAGCTGCTAAAGATTCCTTGGTGTCTGAGGGTTTCCCCGAGGCGATAGGACAATAATAAGCGAGAGGAAAGCGCCAACGGGATGGCGACAAGCGGCCGAGAAACACAAAAGCCAAGTGCTTTCGATCGAAGCCGGCGGTGGTTGGGGAGTATAGTCTTGGCGGCAAGGATAGGGATGAGAATGACCGTGGGTAAAAATATGAAAGCCCGGTGTTAAGCGGGCGAAAGCGCCGAAAATGCGAGAATTTTTTACAAAAAGCTGCGATGAGGAGAATGAGGGCTTTTAAAGGTTATAGACCTTTCTTGAAAGCGGAAGACAAAATTATGCATTACATGTGAGAGTTTGGCCTTTTTCAAAATAAAATGGACCGTTGATGAATTAGAGAGCTTGAGGAATTAATTGGCCTTATTAATATTACCCGAGGAGGATTTTAAATTTCAAATCCGTCATTTAAAACCCTTAAATTTAGTGAAAGGTCATGCCGCATTAATACGCGCGTGTTTTGAAGCGGGAAGTTGTGTTTAAAAGTTCAGGCGGACATATTACTTAAGTAGAGAGAGGGACATTTTAACTTTCAAAATAGGGAAATTACATTCAAATTTTTGAAATTTGTGTTTAAATGTAAATCGCGGCTTCAAACTATTGTTTTTACGCTTGCTCTGTTTGGCTACTATCTTTTCTTCAAGGCATAAACATCTTGGTACTTCATACTCATAGCCTGAAATCTCCAAGGTTTGTCTTGCTCACCGATTTATTACGCCGCCTTTCGATGTGTAATTGCTGCAAATCTAATCACGGAAGGGATGTAATCATTCCGCGCCTTTCCATTCGCATTTGTTCATTACGCTGCCTCTTCAAGCACGCCTGTTCATTCACACACCTCTTCATTTCCGCTTTGTTCATTCACACCTCTTCATTCCAAGCCTTTTCGATGGCGCTTTGTTGATTACTCCTCATCATTCCTTTTAGGGTGTTAGTTAGGTCACATTTTTGTAGTTTGGACTTCAGCATTTCTTTGTCACATTTACATAAACTCACAAAGTTTTAGATGCAGTCCTTCCTTTTCACGAAGAATTGGTGTGTGTAGGAATTTATTGTTACTGCTGTTTTTCTCCATGCTCATTGTTTGCCTCAAGAACTACCTGATAAGTCCATCCTTGTTTGTAGTCGAGGCCTTCCAATGCTTTCGATTGTATTTGTTTGGTAGCTCAATGTTAATTCCGCCGTGTGCAGTCAACGCGTCCCCTTTCAATGAAGGGGGTTCTTTTGAATGTCTGCCTCGTTCCGGTTTCATCTCTGAGAAAGGACAAATTAGGCGGTCGGCCAGATTGTCCCTTGTGTGGAATGACAGTCAAATTGAGGGAAATTGGCGGTTAGGCAAAGCTGTATCTGGTGTGCCTATTGTGCTATTCTCAAGTTGTCACTTTCGAATGTATTTTCTCTATAGCTAAATTGGCTGACGCCGAGTCTGCTTACTTTGCAGTTTATTTCTACAATCACGACCAAATTGGTGACGCCCAATTTATGTAGCGATCATGGCACGTTGGGGCGAGAACCTTTTTTGTACCATTGTGGGGTAGTGCATCAATACTAACCTTATATAAGCGCCTCATTGGTTCCAAGTATCTCAAGTTGTGCCCTATTATTACCCTATTCTCAAGTTGTCACTTTCCGAATGTGTTTTCTCTATGGCAGCTAAATTGGTATTTGAGTCTCTGCCTTCTTCCTGGTCTTCTAACCACGACAAATTAGGCTGAGCCCAATTGTCATGACTCATATTTGTTGAGGCGAGAACCTTTCTTTGTACCCATTGTGAGGTAGTACATCAATACTAACCTTATATAAGCACCTCATTTGGATTTCAAATTGGCTGGCCGCCCAATTTACAGCAAGAGGAATCTAAAGACCTCATATGTAAGGGCACCGCCCAATTTCATTGTCGTGTAACCATTGAATGGCCATCCCCATGTCCTTTGCATTGCTTTCTCCTATACTGTTCATTGGATCAAGACATGTTACTTTGTATGTGGAGAGACATGTTGAGAGGAAGATTTTACCACACCAAGAAATTATTGTAGTCTCAAATTATTCTTCTACATGAGTGAGCAAGACCCGGTGGCCTCTCCTAAATTATGGGAACTTGGGTTGGAAGGATTTGGAAGAGATGAAGAGGAGGCTGGGGCGCTCACTTCAAGGGGAGGCTGGGGTAAATTTCGAGGTGTGAGGAGAAGCTCTTTAACCTGAGGATGTTCCAATCCAAGCGTGCTTAGAGTTTCACGGCACTCAATAATTCTGAAGGATGTTATTTGAGAGGAGAAAAGAGATCAGAGAGAAGAGTGCAAGTGGGGAAGCGAAGCACTCCGGAGGATGCGTCGCGGAAGATGACAAATAGATGCAGCTCTACGGTTCTTGGATCACGGGAACTGACCAAATAAGAAATCGCGGAGGCCCAAGATGGAGTGCTTGGCTGGGTTTTATCCCTTTGGGGATTAACCACAAGTTAACTCTGGACGCCAAAGGCTTGAAGGTTTACTGCTTGGTGATGCGGTCCTCTTCAACACAAGGAATTTAATCAACTCACATCTTTAGAATCACGAACCTCGCGGTGCGTCATCTTTATTTGGATCAATGCACGTGGACGTTATACCATGTATGAACTCACAGATGAGTTATTCAGGTGGAGCAAGGACTGAAGGAAGTAAGATGTGAGTTACGGGTTGTGTGGATGGTCGGCATTAAAGGTGAGGCGACACAAGTGTGAAGTAGGCGAGAAAGGAAGGTCCCCGCAGAGGATTAAGGTTCGATATTCCAAGCGAGAGTGCAGAAGTTCTCTCAGCGGATACACCACCCGCAGGCTTGCCGACATCGGCCAACGATAGGAATACAATAGTGGCAAGTGCCGACTACATAAGGTATTTTTACCATTTTGCACTGAGGTGATTTTAACTCGCTTGAGCGAGCAAGCCCCGCTACCCTCTATTTTGTCTTCCTCACGGGTATTCTCGCATTTCATTGAGTTGAGAATACCTAGAAAATCGAATAATTCTTGCTATCGTAGGCTTCCTTGCAATTGGGGACTTTCGACTTCGCGGTCGAAAGCCCGCCTGTTTTGTCTTCCCATGGGTTTTCTCGACTCGCCCGAGGATCGAGAATACCAAAATTAATAATTCTTGCTTTAATGCAAAAGGCTTCCCTTCGCGATTAGAGGGACTTTCTGCGTCGCGAGTCGAGGAAAGCCCGCACCCTCTATTTTATGCTTGCTATGGATTTTCTCGCGACTTCGTGAGTGAGAATACTCTATAATTGTTAATTTCTTGCTATTGAGGACTTCCTTGTCTAGCGAGGTAGAAAGCCCGCTACCCTCTATTTTATCACCCCTGTGGATTTTTCGACTGCGCCAAGTTGAGGATACGAAATTGTTAATTTACTACTATTGAGGACTTCCTTTGTAGTGGGGACTTTCTGCATTCGCAAGTCGAGAAAGTCAAAACCATATGTTCTCTTCTTATGGATTGTGGAAATTTTGTTAGAGCATAGTTCCATTTTATTCATTTACAGCCCATCATACACACTTGTAGCTTGATGGAAGGCATTGGGTTGTCCTCAGTGATCTAAAAGGAAAGCAGGGGCTCCCTCAAACAAGTCAAAGACCTTGTATGGGGATTTGTTTATTACGGAGGCCGAGGAAGATGGCGAGGATGATGAAGATAAGAAAAAGAAAACACCAAGAAAAGGGCAGGGAATCCTATTGGACCAATATGACCTCGTGCATTAGGTGAGGCGTCCTGCGGGTAAATGAATTTGAGATCTGGGCTCTTTGGACAAAGAGGCAGCTTAAGGGCGGCAATGGAGGTACCAGCAAGGCTAGACTCAAGGAGTGGTTTTGACAAGCGGAGTTCATGTAAGAAAGGAATCTGAGGCCTCGCGGACAAAAGCGGCGGCGAGGCGGGGCAAAATCACGGATGGGCGCAATCGATAAGGAAGACTAGAGTTCAAAATGCGAGAAAGCAAGGATTATGTGGCGATCACGAAGAGATGGCGTGCATTGGAAGGAAGGCATCATAGAATTCTGTGTTGCATCCAGCGCGTACCATAATTTTGATTTCTATAAAGGAGGCCGCTTGATGAGGATGACGCCACAAAGGAATTGAGCAGAGCTATGCCAACCCTGCATCAATCTGAAGCTTAAATGGAGCGTCAAAGCGCGCTTTTTCACGAGCGTGCTATAGCGAGCCGGAAACTTGGATTTGGGGTGAGATTGCCATTAAGATGGAGCGATGGCTCCACTCCCTTCTTGGCCAACCTTATTGTCACAAAGGGATTACGATGGTCTGGAACTAGCGGTTAGATTACGTGGCACTATTTGCCATGAATATGATCGAAGACCCCATCTATTTTATGAAAAGGCGACATTGAGCAATGGTATAAGACATATGCAGATATGATGACGGGTGACTAGATACTTTCAGTTTCACTTACCTTGCATGGGGCAATTGGGCAGAAATTTGTTACGTATACGGTGAAGTGGATATTAATTTCAACAATGGGTCTTGTATTCCATATCACGGAACATGAGTGTAGACTTGGCATGCCAAAGGCATAGGATTTTTGCCAACATAATTTTTGGTTACGGTTTCAAGGTGAATCTGGGACTTGGACAGAGTGGTGGTCAAGCGGCACCACTATGTCACCGATAAGTTCATGATGATTTCGAGGCATATGGAACCACGGAAGGCGGCAGTTTATGAAGGATGTGTGCCATCACTTACAGCAAAGTCAGCAATGATGGTGCTACAACTCTAATACATACAAATTCCCTATAGAAGTAGGGATTATCAAGTACTTCATTACAAGCTTGGTCGGGGGTCCCTAGGATCACGAATGGTATATATGAATGCTGTTCTCTCAAGGGGCTATACCTATGGAATGAAAACCAATATCGTAGTTGGAAACAAGGACACGGATTTAAAGGCGATGCGTCATGCCTAGATGCACAACTTCATTACCATTTCAAGACAAGAAGTTGTTGGAAGTAGTAAGAATGGCGAAGATAGCTGAGGTAAGGTAAACCCAGCCAAGGTGAACCTCACATATCAAGGTTTGGAGGCAGACTCATAGCGAACAAATAATGGATAATCTTCGTGAGGTGGTTTATTCTCCTTTAGAGGATTTCCCGACTGTGAGTCAACCCTCCAAGTTTTAACGTTTTTGATTTCTCACATGAATCTTTTCGACTCGTGAGTCGAGAACTCTTTAAATGGCCCGGTAGCTTTCATCATTCCGGGGACATGAAATCAATCCGGGATCATTGTCACGATCACATGGATCTGTGACAATTCAATTAGAGGACACTTTACATCCAAAAAGGTAGTCTAATAAAGAGCGGTGGGCCATCGAAGGACTTGAAAGAATAAAGATCTCCAGCTCACGGATCACCCAGATCAAAGAAATCACAGTGAGGAGCCAAACTCGAGCTTGGGATCGGGCGGGCCCCAAACTTTTAATTTTGGCCGAGCGTGGTCTTGGTACATGATATACCGCGATGGTGATGTCCACGAGGTTAACACCTCCCGCGAGGAAGCCCGGCAAAGATAGGATCTAAGATTGTCTATCTTACGGCCTCAAGCAAAAGAGATTATTGATGTTGCCGGACGAGGATCGAAGTGGCGATATGGTCTTGTATGGCAAAGAAAAATGTTATCCAATGTCGCCCGATGCTCCTTTTGGGCCTACCCGTTTTGAAGTTCAAGTTTGTTTTGGGAAAGCGAAAGGGGTCGAGCATATGTTAGACTATGATCGACCATCGAAGGGAAGCCTATTATGGTGAAAGGTTGGAAAGGGAGTTTTATAAGAAGCATACCAAGATTTTAACAAACACAACCATTGATCATAGATGACCGCGCCTATAGTACTATCATAACTCAGACAATACAATCATTGCGAGTTATGCGACGAGGAAAAGAGCATGAAGCAGGATATAAGTGGTTGTCTTACAATCTCATTCGGTGTTGGCCGGGAGTGTTTCCATTCTTGTGGCGATATGATTAGGAACTATCGAACCTCAAACGGTGATCCGAGGGCTATGGGCCGGAAATATTATAGTGATCAACATCGGTGACCTCGATTTCCGGGATGGCAAAAATTCTTTAAAGTTTTAGAAAGAAACATAATTCTTTAAAGTTTTGAAAGAAATTCTGTAATGAAAACTACTAGTACATTGACTTCCTAGGGCGGCGAGTCGAAGAGCCTTTGCTTGTCCCAATAATGATGAGACCGTTTATGCTTTTTTGTGTGATTGGATGCACCTATATGGAATAGATGCTCTCCAATCTATTTTGAATTCATCCTTTCTTCATTACTCATGACTAATGGCCTTTGGTAATTGTTAATCATAGACTCTCTTTGTTCTAGGTGGCTGCGACATACTTGAGATCCTTCTCGAGCTACTCTTACCAGGGCTTTGGGATAAGCTTGCTCGTGATTTTGAGCGGCTATGGAACCTCAAGGGATGAGGAAGAACATTCGCCAGCTCGAGAGAAGCTCAAAGGATCTTGCAAGCATTACACTTGACATCGGGGGTTGGGAGCGAGCATGTTCGACCCGACGATTTATGAAAAGATCACGAGAGGAGGGTAGAAGAAATTGGTTGGTGGCCGGCGGGTGGCTCATAGAGCACCTCCTAAGTGTTGAGGGCATTTCCGCGTTCTTGAGGTTGCCCCAATTTCACGATAAGAAGAAGCCCCACATGTTCTTCCTGTAAGGTGGACCACCTACCATGATGATGTAACTGTAGTGACAGTTTGTGTCCGATGTAAAATACATTGTAATTATTTAATTTATTAATAAAAAATCTTTTTTCAACTATAAAATTGTTTTCAATGTATAATGAAATTCCTTTATTTGAGTTGTATTCTTGGTGTTCTCGACTTGCGATCCGAGAAAACAGAGGGAAATGAATAGGATGCTTGGGCCCAACCTAAAACAGAAATACTCAAATTTTTGATAGTTATAGACGCCGAAAACTTTTCGCTCGTTCTTTTCGTGTAAAATAACAGGGTCCCAAAAAAAAGTGGGAATCACGTGTGATCCAGTTTAATTAAATACAACTTAATGGCCTTGCAGAAAGTATAAATAAGACTCTCATCACAATTCTAAAAAGGATGCTTCACACGTGATTGGCATGAAAGCTAGCTATGATTTTATGGGCCAATAACACGGCCTATAAAGTTGCAACTCGACAAACACCGATATATGGTCAAAAGGCTTTAATGCCTTCTGAATACATTTTACCCTTCCTCCATTTTCAGTTAGCAACAATTCATGATCTACCTGCTGCACTTCAAGACGCATGTACCACTTACAACAACTTGATGAGATTCAGCGTGATGCCTATCTGAAAATTATCGTAGGCAAGAAATTAAGAAAAATATAGCGTGAGCATAGAATGAAGACAAAAAATATTTCAACAATAAGATTCAATTCTTCTTTATGATTCATGTTATAAGACACATTCATCAAAGACCGTATACGATCACTAAAGTTGAAATCTAATGTATTTACGTTAGCTGAGTTGGATGACAGTCCCTTATCCTCTCTGCTTAATGGATTTTGCCTTAAGCTTATTTTTTTGGACAAAAAAGAAATTAGGTACTAGTAGCTGCAAGACGTTCTCCATCTCCAAAACATGTGGGGGTTTCACCTACTATAAAGGTGATACGCCACGTGCGTTAATGGGGTCAGCAAAAAACCCTCCGTATACGCCTTGTCCAACCTTCTAAACGCCCCTTCCCGTATACATATTACATTGAATTCCCCCTCAGAAAACCCCCTAGCCAAGCCCCTCTCCGTATTTTTACATACAGTTTAGGGTAAAAAAAAACCCACCCCTTTCACTCACATGGTATATACGCCTTAAACTATGTGATATCCCCGGGCAAAACACTCTAGATTCAATGCGAAGCAGACTCACAAAATTTCATCTCCACCTACTGCACTCCAACGCATGCAAATGATAACATCCACATACTCAAAATCTAGTTCAGAGGACTCTGTAACTGAAGCCAGTCAGCCACCTAATGAGATGCCTTGATTTTTAGGTTATATAAGTCCATCTGGCATGTTATCCGGTCCAAAACACTAAGGCGATATCCTAGTATTCATTGCTCAATACCGCTACTGCTTTTCGTCTCCAACTATTTCCTTTTTAAACCAATTGGCTCAACCTTCCGCAAGAGGTGGCCTCACAGGGTAAGTTATCCACGTCGTGTCAAAATCTCACAGCCCTCCAGATCACTGGACTTAGAAATTTTTCTCTCTTTTTCTTCCATGCATTATGATTTTGCCACCTTGCACCGTCACTTTTAATACTGCTAATCCAATGGCCATGATCCCCCTTCCTGCCTTATCAGACTAGGGAGATGTAATCCGGAGTAGTCTCATCGGGTGATTCCATGAGATTATGTCTCCGGAAGGCTACAGCCATGCCATAACGTGATTCAACCTATCTGCAAAGTGTGCACAGGAGGGGCGGATGGAGTGGACTACCCTAGCCATCGTTCTATGCCAGCCAACGCCATTGTCATGATTCCGTCTACTATTATCCGGAGGCCCTGACCGTTCGTTGATTCCTTGGAGAGCCCTTACTTATGGTGCATTTCTTCTATTATGTTGGTATGCTGTTGTATTCGTATTGATGATGATGGGCCACCCTTCGTGGTGGTATATTATTTATTTGTGTTGTTGCTAGGTGATAACTTGTATATACGCTTCTGCTATATAGGATTCCCATAGAAGGCGTGGGACGAATGACACCTCCGCGTCCTTCACCCGGACACTTGCCCATCACAAGTGGTCCAAGTCAGATGGAGGGCCTTTCTGGTGACGAGGTCGCCATGGAAGGGGAATTTCCCGTACGTATACGATGTGAGCATCGTATAGGCACGGGGAGCGTCATAATGGGAAACAAGAGGGGGAAAAGAAAAAAAAGAGGGGAAAAGGGCACGCAGAAAAAGGAAGAGGGAAAGGGCGAGAAAAGGAGGAAAAGAGAATGGAAAATAGGCATGGAAAAAAGCGAAAGAGTAAAAGATTGAGGAAAAGGGAAGGCATGGAAAAACGATGGGGAAAAGGGAAGGCATGGAAAAAGGTGAAGGGAAACGAAAAAGGGCATAGAAAAAGGAAAAGAAGGAAAGAAATGGGAAAGGAAGAAAAGAGAAGGAAAAGAGAAAGGGAGGAGATAAAGGAAGGAAAGGGGTGGGGAAGCAAGGAAACATGTGCAAAAAACTAGGAAAAAAAAGGAAGAAGAAGACACTCAATGGCTCATTTTGGAAGTCTAGGTTGTCAATCTCATGCTACAAGCAGGTCTCTCGGGCTCTATCACACAGTCCTCTGACAAGTACAAGGCTTTGGTGGATACATTCAATAAGAAAGAGCGCCAATTTCAATGTCAAATTGACAAGCCGAGAGCCTAAGTAAAAAACTAGGAAAACTGGTTGAATTTCAAGCCACCATTGCCGCGACTCTACGCAGTGAAAACATTGTTCTTGATACGAATATGGTAGCTTGGGGGATGTGGTCTCAGATGTTAGTTTTGGTGGACTAGCATGGGAGTTAGGCAAGAACAATTTATTAGCAAGGCATGGCATCAATGGGATTAAGAAATTCCTTATCAAGGCAAAATATGTGACGTTCCATGTAAGTATACAGTATACGTATACCTAACCTGACACGTCACCAAGGTATTAAGACCATTGGGAACTAACCTAAAAGGGATTATTGGGATTAAACTAACCTAAGTAGACCAATTAATAGTATTAATTAGGCAAATAGGCTAATTAGAGTGTGCCACTTGGCCTAACTCGGTTAGCCAAGGGCAGGTTGCCATCTTTGGGTGGCAAATTGGGCTCCCAGCCCAATCCTGCCCCAAATTCGAGTTTGGGAAGGGCAGAGGGAGGAAGGAGTTGTTGCAACCTAACACCTGACCAGTTCTATGGATGTCCTTCGAGACAATAGGTCCAGCCAGGACACAGGTCAGTCTTTAGGTAATTGTGTGCTATTCTAACCCTTGTTTGAGTAGATGGATGATTAGATTCTATTCTATAATCTACTTATGATGATGATGATGGATGTTTGTATTTGATTATGTCCTCTCTTTCTGGTCCTCCTGTGTTGTATGGGATTAAGGGGGGTAGAGACCTAAAAGCTATCTAGATTTAGTGATGCTCCTAGCTAGAACCTCTTAAAACCCAGTAATTGCAGCCTGTGCGCAAGAGCCCACTTGACTGTGGATGCTATGATGTGACTCAGTATGATGGTGAACAGGTGGGGTCTTGCCTAGCGCGGCTATAGGACTCCTATAGTGTGCTAGGCTTATAGCCGGTCACTGTGAGGGCCGGGTATGGGTCTGACACTCCTTGGGTTGCAGGTGACGTGCCAAATGTTATGTGGGTGCGTTGGACTCGAACGGGCAGGTGAGCCGGCCTTTATATTTAGCAGAGTAAGTCGGGTATGAATGCGGGGGTCACTGAGGTGGCACATGTTCTCTAGCACACCCAGGGATCCATCATACTCAGGAAGGGGACACCTCTTTGACCCTCATCGGACCGGGGAGATGTAACCCGGAGTAGTCCCCTAGGATGATTCCATGGGATTGCGTCTCCAGAGGGCTACAATCACGCCATAGCATGTTCCAGCCTATCTGCAAAGTGTGCACAGGAGGGGCGGATGGAGTGGACTACCCTAGCCATTGTTCTATGCCAGCCAATGCCATTGTTATGACTCCGTTTGTTATTATCTGGAGGCCTTGACTGTCAGTTGATTCCCCATGAGTCTGAGCCGGGGTCGAGCCCTTATTTATGATGCATTACCTTGTTATGTTGGTGTTCTATTGCATTTTTATGGATGATGATGGGCCACCCTTCGTGGTGGTATATTATTTGTTTGTATTCTTGTCAGGTGCTAACCTTGTATGTACGCTTCCGCCATATAGGATTCCCATCGAAGGCGTGGGACGAATGACACCTCCATGTCCTTCACCCAGACACTTGCCATCACAAGTGGTCCGGGTCAGACGGAGGGCCTTTCTATGGTGGTATTGTCGCCATGGAAGAGGGGATTACCCGTATTTATACGATGGGAGCATCGTATAGATTCGGGGAGCGTCACAATGGTATCAGAGCATGATTTTGGTGGACCAGATCATTGCACTGGCCATGTTCTAACTCGACAGAACGTTAAGTAGTTGGGGACTCTAACATAGGAAAATTCCTTAGAACCCTGTAATTAGAATGATTGAGGACCAAATTTGTGCTAACAATGAGGTTGTGAGGGTAAATTTGGAGGTATAAAGGTAAGACTGTATTGAGTTTTGGCAGGAAATGGTCTCGCTTTTCCAAAAGCTATAACCTTCTCTAGGAAGCTCGGATTGGAAAAATTCTTATTCCATTGCGTCGGGGACCTCCAAATGAGATTAGGGCACCTTTTAGTCGAGTCAAAAGCATCACCAGAAGGGAGGAAACCCTAAATCGGCGCACTTGCCAAAATAGAGTTTTCTTTTTTTATTCTAAACACTCAAAACGTCGAGTGCACTGGTTTGACCCACGTGTTGACTTTTAAAAAAAATAAAATAAAACTAGATGCATTAAAAACCGACGGATATTTTGTTTCTTCTTTTGTCCTAGACACGTTTACCACGACCTCCGCCCGCCGTAGCCGCCGGAATAGCCACCTTCGTCATAGCCACTTCACCTGTTTTGCTCCACCATAGCTAGCTATTGCACACTACCCTGACGGCCTCTGCCCTGCTTGCTAGCACTCCATCTTTGTTCAGCCATGGCTCCCACCAAGGGAACAAAGAGTTACTCCTCTTGTAATATCTTCCAACTCTTCGCCGAGCTTGGCTGCAATATCCGTGATACAACCGACGGCCCTAGGAAGGTCGAGCTCCTTCTCGAGCAGCTAGTGCTGAGATTTATCGAAGGCGACCGGATACCATACCATATTTTCCACCTCACAGAGAGATTTTTGTTGAAACTGAATGCCGAAGGGGAGACCTATAACTTGGTGGAGCAAGAGGACTAGTTTTTGACCCTTGTTCGTTATTATCCCTCAGACATGCCCCAAGATGCTGCCGATGCCGATGCTCATCGGGCAGTGATGACTTTATCATCCTCTAGCTGCTTCTAAACTATAGAAATTGTGGCGATCGTTCCCTATTTTTCCAACATTTCTATAGAAACGAATTTAGTAGAATTGGATGTTTTACCATAAAATTGAGGTTTTTACTGTAAAATGTCCATTAATTTGGCGAATTTACTATAATCGGGATGCAATATTATCAAATTTTGGCGCTTTTATAAAGTTCTTTAGCGTACGCATCCTAGTAAACCATCGAATCCAGATTTTAAAAAATGGTAAAATATAGCAACTTTACGAAGTTTCACACCTTAAAGTCATCATTGCTCATCGGGAAGCCGAAACGATTATGGCATTAGCGCAAGAGGAGGATGCCCGGCAGATCGCAAGCGAAGACCCAGCTGTCCGAGGACAGGAGTATATTTATCTGGGAAGAGGGAGTGTCATTACACGAGGGTGCAACTTTACCCTGCATCCCTATTACTATAATGAGGACGCCCAAGTCTTCATATGGGAGGATATACCGAAACCTTTCACTCCAGAAGATCTGCAACCCGTCGAGCTCGACATGGCGCGCCCGGCCAGACCGATATCTTGCAGAGATCTGCAGGCGTACCGCGGTATGCCTGTTACGGGAGCAGCATGCTGAACAACAAGCAGCTCGGCTAGCAGATGAGCAGGCAAGGAAGACTGCCGAGGAGGCCGCCAACTGTGTTGAAGAGCCCGCCAACCATGTTGAGAAGCCCGCCAATCGTACCATACAACGGAAGCGGAAGACCACTAACCCGACCCCAACCCGACGCGCTTGGGGCCCTAGTATAGAACTAGGCTCCAAGCGATGGGCGGGGTAGCAAAGCAGAGGGGGGACACTCGCCGGGAGACTTTAGTCCAGTGGGCCTGGCATCCAGCCATAGGAGGCAAGACCTTCTTCCTTGTACCCCCATCTCGTCAGAGGAAGCCCCACAGGTTCAGACCGGGAATAGTGGCCTTGCGGGTAATCCGGAAGTATCAGAAGACGATGTAGCTCCTCTTGCGAAAGTTACCTTTCCAGTGGCTCGTCCGGGAGATTGCTCGGCAATTTAAGACCGACCTCAGGTTCCAGACCCATGCTATTCTTGCCTTGCAAGAAGCTGCCGAGGATTACCTCGTCGCCCTCTTCGGCGACGCCAACCTTTGTGCGATACACGCTAAGCACGTGACTATTATGCCAAAGGATTTGGCTTTAACACGTAGGATTCGTGGGGATTGTAATTAGATCCTCCATTTTGTAATATGATTGTATCTTTTTGTATCTTAGTTTTTATAATTAATACAATGTTGTATATTATCGGCTATGTGTTTCCTTCATGCACACAACATATAAAGCTCGAGTTCAAAAAAAATAAAAATAAAAAAATACAATATTAATGATAAAGTAACAAACCGTAAGGAATATTCCCTTATAAAAGCTCCCTTTTTTAAACATATTCCTATTTTTTAGGGTTTCATAGTTGTTTAGCCTCCTATACTTTCGCTCCTCCTCCTTCCAGCAAACTGCTATGGATTATACCAAGCGCCAGCAGTGGTATCAGGATGGAGAGCACTGGGACTCTCAGGTCCCATTTGAGCTTCTCCACCCTTATCTGTTGCAGCAGGTGGATCTCATAACCAACATGGAGGCTCATCCCGATTACGCAGATTTTTTGGAGTTCTACACCCAAGAGATGGTTCCCCAATGTCGACCTTATGGCGACAGCCCTCACCTCTATCTTCACAAGTATATACTCATCATGCAAATGGTAGGGGATGATCGACATGCAGAGGACACTCTTCACGGCATTCAGCGCCAGGCCAAGCATGCTCCCATCCTCCATCTTGGCCATCAACAGACTTATTTTGAGGTCCGCTTTGCTTTGGCCATTCTCATGGACCAATATGTGGAGGCTGACTCCACTCCATTAGAAAAAGGGAAGGTACCTATTCCTGATGATCCCGAAGAAGATGAGCGGATAAGCCATACAGATTTTAACCGTTGGAAGCAACTCGCTGCCGAACTGCCCGTGCCCCGGACACAGGGCCACAAGCTCGCCGGACTAGATGGACTTCTCACGATTCTTCTCAAAAATCAAGAGTACCTGCTGCTCGACGACATCTTGTGGGTGTACCATGTAATCGCTGATTCTCGGGGTATGAGGAAAGAGCATATCTTGTACGAGCTCGCGGAATACTGTCAAGGTGATTTCATTGATTTTTCACCTCTTGAGTACCCCCCACAGATCCAACAGTTGCTTAGGTTCCATCCAGAAGATCTTGAATCTGTGGAAACCTTGCTGGAGTTGCGGCATCTCATGTTACAAGACCCTCCTTGTCCCCCACCTGAACATGCTTTTGCCGCCATGGAGCCACAAGTCCCTAACATCAATGATGTGGTGGTATCTATGGATGAGGATGAAGAAGGGGAAGATCTTTATGATAACAAGGCGCATCTCAAAGAGGAGAAGGAAGAAATCTACGAGGAGCAGATTACAGAGAATCTCGAGGCAGAAGTGGCAACCTCCACAATTCCGAAGGTAGCAGCCTTGAAGAATCATCTAACAAGGTTCTTCCTCTCAGCCTTCCGCCAAGGCCAAGTGCTATTCTTTTCCAAAGCACTCGCTCCAGAGGTCGAGGCATCTTTTTGGGCACTAAAGGCTTTGTCTGCTATGGCCGGGCATAGAAAGCTCCCCTATAATCTTCATTCTGTTGTCCTCGTGAATCGAGATTTAGCACTTACTGCTCTAGGCCAGGATATCGCCACCTGGATGAGCATGAAGATGCTTGTAGCCGCACCCTTGGCTATTGCCTTCCCTCCCGCAATCGCATCAGCAGCCGCCCTCATGATCAGCCCCGGTGTCGCCTTGCTCCGCCAGCAACAACCACCAGAGGCACCTACGGAGATGGATCAGGATGCAGGACCTAGTTCCTGAGCATATGGCTTCTACAGTTTGGCCTCTGGCCATTATTATATGTATTATTCATATAGGCATTTCTATGCCAATTTATTAATACAAACTATAGTTCTTTGTATTAATTGTATTCTCCCTTGTTATTTACTTCTATGTAAGCCTAGAATCATTAATTGTGCATCTTCTACACCGCCTGTTACAGGGAAATAGTCACAACACTTTGCTAACGGGTGGGAAATAGTCTTCAAGACACATCTTGCGTTTAGCGCGAAAAGAGGGGAAAAAAAAGGGGGACTTTTTTTTCATACCCGGGGAATCGGCAATTACATGGTACGCCCCATCTTCCTCTGCCACATCTTTTGGTACCTTCCTCTGCCACATCTTGCGCTTAGCGCGAAAAGAGGGGGGGAAAAAGGGACTTTGTTTTCCAAAAAACGGGCCAAAAAAAAAATTTTAATTTTTTTTTTCCTGTTTTGCCTTCTCGCGCTAAGCGCGAGATGTGGCAGAGAAGGTCATATAACATCCAATTGAACTCAGTATATTGATCTGAAAGGTTAAATTCTTAGTTTTTTTACAACATGAATTTGTATTTTTGCATTAACCCTCGCACGTAGCGCGAGATGTGACAGAGAATGGGCTGCTATTCTTGCCACGTTGTATCTAATTTGTACAACTAAATTTAAATTTTTGCATTAACCCTCGCGCTTAGTGCTATATGTGGCAAAGAAGAGTATGTTATCTTTGCCATGCCACCTCCAATTGAACATAGTATATTGATCTGAAAGGTCGGAATCTTAGTCTTTTTACAGCTAAAATATGTATTTTTGCATCAATTCTCGCACTAAGCGCGAGATGTGGCAGAGAAGGTCTCTATTCTTGCACCGCGACCTCGAATTGGACCTAATATATTGGTCTAAAAGGTTAGAATCTTAACTTTTCTACAACTAAAGTTCATGTAAATAGACCATTTTTCTACTATATATCTGCGAAGTTTTCATAAAATTAATTTTGAATGCGTATTTTATGTTCGTATTTTAATGCTTTGATCAATCTTAAACCAGATTCTTTGGAAATTGAAGCCTTAAAGTCCTATATTTTACTCCAAAGAACCTCAAAATCAAGTGTGAAAGATGCATTTTATGCCATTTTCAAAAAAAAAAACGAAATGTGGAATAATTTCAAATTAACGGAATCGTTGTTTTCACGCACATGGCAAGAAAGCTTTTGTGGATGAAGCGAGCATTGCTTCGACTAACTCAGAGTCTGCTTTACTTCTTCATGCCCAAAATCCGTTTAGCATGTCAGTTGGACTCATAAGTTACATCATATATATGTTTAGGGCAGCTTTCACTCAACTAGTTCGACAGTGGAAGATGAGGCTCATGACATTGAACGTTGTTCAGAAGATCCATCGCATCTTTTTTTGGCTCAGTTGTTGCTAAAATATTAGGGCATTTACTATTTCCTTCTTCATTTTATGGAGCAAGAAGTCATTCCCACTATTTAGGAATATTCTCCATTGCAACTCCTTATGCCCCTAGGCAGTATGGCGATCGTTGATGACTTCTATGTGACGAAGCTCATGAAATGCAGACAACACGAAGTTATGGATTGGCTGCACAGTATTCCTAGCACCTATAATTACCTCGGTGCCCCTTCACGCCATGTTATTGAAACCTCTTATTGGCATTTCCTTTTGTGGAAAGATGCTGTTGAGTATCATGCCAGTTGGGCCCTTACTAACATTTCCAGTAATCCATGTTGGGATCCAAGATTCATTATGCAATAAATGGCTTCCAAAGAGACTTTGGGGCACAATCACAATTGGATTTGTATCCCAAATGACAGAAGTTGGAAGATACCCATGGATGCCATCTATGGCCTTAATCTTTTCTTGGAGCATATAGCCATGTCTCCCGATATGAATGTACGTCATCAAGCATGCTATTGTGCGCCTCTTAAATGTGCGCTCAAATGATCAGAAGTTCTGATACAAGTTAGCAAATTCAAGATGCTTTCGAGCAAGAGAAATCTTTGAGAAAGAGCTAACTTTTGGAAGATAGGAATGGTAAAGCGATTATTCAATTAAACCACTAGAGAATCCTCTTTAGTAAAAACTAAATTTAAGGAATGACTAGGAAGAAGATGATTCTGATAAACACTAGAGATTCCACTCTAGCAATAATACAAATTCAGGAATTAGACTTCCTGGAATTAATCGTCCTCAATCAAGGAATTACGTGGTAAATTACTATAACCAAGTCCATAGTTACAACACAACTCTAGTTGAGTCCACAACAAGAAATATACAAGTCCAGCCCTTAAGGATAAAAATTACAAAGATCAACTATTATGCTCAGTCATAATAGTTCTTTATCACAAGCTTAACATAAAGTTCATTTGTATAAGGTTGCAAAGACACTCTTGATAACAAAGATCTTTGGCTTAGGAAATAAAAGGGATTAGGAAAGGAATGCCTTAGAATTCCAAGATTCATCATTTTTCTCTCTTGTTCATTCTGATCTCTCTGTTCAGCAAGATTATACTGCTTTCCCCACTCAATTGTCAAAGTATTCAGATTGCTTCATCTGATTCTGTTCTTTCCAGTTTTAAAGTTTGTTTTTCATTGTCATTGTGCAAGTTTTGTTTTTCATTGTCATTGTGCAAAATCCCGCGTGACACCCTTTGTGCTAGGACTCATGTATTCGATTCAAAGGTCCACACAGTGGTCTGTGTTGCAAAGGGTCGTGAACCCATCCTAAAGCCTAATAAACATGTATTCTAACTCTGTATAACCTTTTCGTCTATACTTATGTGCAAGAAAAGATTCTTCCAGAACTCCCCCGTGAATTTTGGATCTGCATGAAAGAAAATGCCCCTTGGCGTTCTATACAACTTGAAGATGTTATTGGAAAGAGCATTGCTCTTTCTCAAGTTGTGCTTTCACAAAAACATTTGGGAAAAAAACTTGAAACATGGCAAAAAAATGCTTCAAATATGGCAAAATTTGCCAGGTTGACTGAAAGGCTTTAGTTTAAACATATCTGTAATTTCCTGCAGGTACTACTGCTTCCATCGTTTACACTGCACTTGGGTATATAGCCAAGCCCATGGAGCTTACACTACACTTGGGTATATAGACAAGCCCATGGAGCATATGCCAAGATATTAGTAAAACCTTATGTCTACAAGAATTTATCGCGGCGGTTATCACCGCCGCTACTTTCTGGTTTTTAGTTTGTGTCTTTAAGAAAAAAAAGGAATAGTCATTATTTTCCTTCAAATTAATCAAGCATTACAAACAACTCATAAAAAAATTCACCATAATATTGTAGTTGGTCAATAACAATGATGCCATTTTCCTAACCTTATAAATTTGAGTACATGCGTTAATAATTTTTAGTTGGGAACACGTGATGTATTCAAGGGCCTAGTGTGTGTTCAAATGCGTTAAAAAATGTTCATCTTATGGCTATCCATATTCATATGAAGCAAACATTATAGTTTTGAGGCCGGATGTTGCGGTACATGGGATCATGACTTTGTTGTAGCTACATACCACTATATAATGGGCAAAATAACTAAAACATTCTATTAAAAAAACTCAAATGTGTGGAATTTGTTTAAAATAGTCGCTAGCTTGTGGGTTCGAGAAAAAAAAGAGAAGCTATTTGGAATGCCACGTTTCATATAGAAAGACCGATAGAGATAAAAAATAAAAATCTTTTCAATGACGTGGACAACATACTTAAGTTTAATACCTTATGAGGTGGGTAAACTTATGAGGTGGGATGGCATGTTTTAATATTGAAGGCTTAAACGACTACATTGCTCGCCAGAAGATAGTGAGGGGACTTAATAATCTATTATTATCGTAGTATCAACAATAATTTGAATTGGATTTGCAAGTTAGAAGACTAATAATTTCTATTAG
Organism: Isoetes taiwanensis; assembly: GCA_021234155.1. NCBI lineage: Eukaryota > Viridiplantae > Streptophyta > Lycopodiopsida > Isoetales > Isoetaceae > Isoetes > Isoetes taiwanensis. Next base: position 13,836,479 of record JAJEKV010000037.1, read on the forward strand.
AAAAACCGGCACATATTCTTTGGATTCAAAAAAATGTGTGCATTACATTACATCTGTTGAATTCAAATCGTACTCATCCGCGACGACCGCACTACATTGCCCAAGCACCTGCATGAGGTGTCAAAGCCACAGGTAGATTACCTTTACCTTTGTGTTAGTATCTTCTTATTATTTCTCTTGCAACACTAGCAAGTTCTTTCGCGAACATCATTGCTTCACCTGTTGTCTCTAAACAAATAGGTGCAAAAGCATGAATACCTTCTCTGGCAGAAGTAAGCAAATAGGTGCAAAAGCATGAATACCTTCAAAGTTAAGCAAATAGGTGCAAAAGCTCATATACCTTCTCTGGCAGAATTTTGTTCTTATTCTTACTGTAGATGCATCGAATGAAAGCTGGTTCAAGGAGTGTATAATGCCTTGGAGTTCCTTATGTGCTCTAGGTTCAAAATCTTCGGTGAATTAATGCCATTCCTTTTTTTTTATGATTCATATCAGCTTATGTGCCAAGTTTCAAATAGCATGAATGCTTCATGACCTTATGGTAATGAATAACTTTGTAGCTCTGCAGATCATATTCAGAGATCTCAAAGCAGGCAAACTTTGGTCTGGGAATTCCTGACTAACGTGGTATTCCAAGTATGTCATTCCACGTTTTCGAAATTAAAGGCAAGCAAAAGCAACGTGGTATGGCTTCCTGAAAGCTCGGCTACCTGCTCATGAATATTTACTGCTTTCGAGTGCTACTTGTCAATTCTTGGGTGGGCTTTTAAATCCCTTGCCTTGCGATCCTTGATTTCCTTGCTGCGGTTTTGCCTGTTGTATTGCTTTCATTGCGAAATTCATTGCAAAATTTGGCAGAGTAGTCCGGACACAGAGTGCGCATTCATTTCATTTTCGAATCCGGCTGGTACCATACCTGTAAGAACCTAACCTACATGTTTTTGCAGTTCGCATTTTGAACATGATTGTCCCTACGGATCATCAACGTCCAGCATTGCCACATTATTCTTCAATTCTGCAGAAAAATATATGCCCTAGTTTTACATTACCTGAAGAAAGGCACGGAATGCCCAATTCGGCATCACAGCCTTTCCCAGCTCCTTTTGCATAATTCAGTATACAACAGGAATTTGGGGGACTTGTCCACTTGTTTTTGTATCCAAGAACACAACATGGCAGCAAATGCCTCAAAGATGCAGGGAATTGTCACCAATCACAACCTGCCATAATCTGAAAACCCAATCACAACTTTTCTTAGATTTATTGTGGTTTTTGCAGCTCAAACTCTATTCTACGGCACTGGAATCCAGCCGAAACTAAAAACCGAGCTTCAGTTTAAGGCTAAAACCCCACCTAACTCTCAGAGTAACTTCAGTCTGCTCACAAACGCCATCTCTTAAAGGCCGCTCTCGACTCCTGTTTTGCCTGAGCTTAGGGCTCCACCCTGCTTTTATAATACCGGAGAGAATCATCGCGAAGTTTCCAGAATCATCCACAGCTCTCCAGCCCACGAATCATCCAGAGCATTCGAGGCTCTCCCTGCCATGTGACCGCAGTTTCCAGAAAGGTCGATACCTTTCTTAAAATTTTAGGGCCTTACACGTGTATATTTTAAAGGTAGGCCCAGGCATGCACAACTTTTATTAAGTTGCCCCCTTACCTTCCAAATTACAATTATATATTAGAGATATACTACATTATGAAAAGCAAACGAAAAAAAGCTTATTTAAATTCCACCACAATCATTTCAACGGCAATCTTTTTCCAACCTCAAGCTCAGTAAACCAGTTGAAAAATCAAATTGAGGGGAAAGCCTTGATGTTGTTGTGTCCACTTTGATGCGTAAGTAGCAAATGATCTATGTTATTGTGTCAACTTTGACGACCTACATAGAAAAATTCTGGTAATGTTCTATGCATAAGTCGAGATGCGCATTAATTTGAGTCAAATAATATTATGCAAATAACTTGATAATTGCATATGGGTAAATTTTGTGGAGGGATATGTCTTAATTAGGATATACATCTAGTCACAACCAATATTAGTGTAAAAGCACAATTTGAATTGAGATTACAATCACATGCTAGTTCGAGTTGCTTAGAGTTGTCAAGCTTCAAATGTAAAATTCCACATACTAGTAAGAGTTGCTTAGAGTTGTCAAGCTTCAAATATGAAATTCCACATGCTAGTAAGAGTTGCTTAGAGTTGTCAAGCTTCAAATGTAAAATTTTATCACTGTTATATAATGGACCCTTGTTCAATTATTTTATGAAATGTCCCATAAACCAAACAACATCTGTTTTTCTTCTTTTAAAGCAATAAATTAAAAATATCCTTAACGCATCGAATTTTTCAAGAGCATAGTCTGGCTCAGTTTTGGCTTTGAGCAAGATTGGACAATTTGGGCTTTAGGGTGAACTCAACAAGAATCGGCAAATCGGCAGAGGTACAATCAGCAAAAGACTTCACAAGTTTTTCCTATGGTATAGAATTCTGCTACAGACGAATTCAGTAATAGAGCAAAGAGTAAAGCTATAGGTTTTAATTTTTCTACAGATATCCATAGCATGTTGAAGCTAGCCATGGCAAAATGGCAAAGGTAATTTGGACTTTGGCAAGACCATACTCAAGACCACAAGAAGAGCTATTATAACACATTAGTATTACCTGCATCTTCAAATTTTGTGGATAGCGCTGCTGGTGCAAGCAATTTTCCTTCAGTACTCAGTACCTGAAATGCTACACCATCTTTAGGTTCAAAGAACTTGGAGCCCCAGAACTTAAATGTTGACTAGAGTGAAGATAGCATGAACCTCATCGAATGGAACACATTTGCTCCCAGGGACATGCCCTGATCTATTCCTTTAGATGGCTCAGGAACAATACCATCAAATCTAGTTAAAAAGAAAACATTTTCATTTAAATTCAAGTAAATGCCGAATCTACAATGATCATTATTGTCTAGGTGCTTCTGGCATCAGCATGATGGTAATTTTTATTCTCCAAAATTTCCTTCACACAAAGCCCCAGAATACAAACTTTTCCTCAGCAAGATCTCTCAAAGAAATATTAGTCGAATGTTTTCAACCATAAGACATCTAAGCTACCATACTGTATGGCAGAATGTCACTCTAAGAAAAATGCCTCTTGCCTAAAACATGTTCCCATAAACTGCTCTCATATTTAAATCTCACCTATTCGTTGTGCTAGGCATACAATAGCGCACTAAGACAAATAAACGTGCCATGGTACCTCACCAGGTGATGCAGAAACAAAGCTTCCAAGCCAGTTGCAACCTGTTACAATGGTTAAAATGCTGAGACAATGAGGAATTCTTGTATCTAAAACATACCAAAAAATGCAAATCCTTTACCTGTTGTCCAGCATTTAAAGCGTTTACAGCATTCGAGGATTCATGTACTTTCTCAAGTGTCCCTTCGGGGCAATGTAGCATCGAACGGATATCCAGATGATTTCCATTCTGGAAGACCTCCATCTAGAACCACACCTTCTCATGGCCAAACGCCCTGAACATCCTGTCAATCACACATATATTCAGCTAGATTAGCATCACATAAACAGCTAAAAACTTGATTAGCTGACTCACCACCATGCACATGCTGCATTAAAAATACCCTTTCCATCATATATATCAGTATTTTGGATGCACAAGAAGAAACGAAGGATCAATCTTGAAAGCAGAAAGTGACCTGACTTATTGGGAGAAACACGTCTTATTTACAACAATAAAGTGTCCTTATCTTCATCTTGGTCTCGGCCCTGGTCCTGGTCATGGACCTTGGTTTGAACATGCTTCAAACCTTTGACATGTGATATTATTAGCTTTCATATGGGAGAAATAGACTGTTACATCCAATTCCAGACCTTATGCATCCAATGTTCAGATTTCAGGTAGCCTGCTTTTACTCGTTCATCTAATACTGTATATGATGATGTTACTCTACCTTCCACATATGCTTCCATCAGAGTTCGCTTTCGCTGCTGCAGTGTCAGCACTTGTGAGTAGATTTTCACAAATTGCTGTCATCTTTGGAAGAGGGTTTCCAAAATATGTATGGATCTGAAAACATAGAGTATTGAAGGATTAAAGAACGAAGCTGTTTCTTGCTAGGCTGGACCAGGTGGCAAGCTTGCTAAACTTTAATGCTTAAAGGTTTTGGACGAGGCCCATCATTCCAGAGTGATTTGAGATGATTTGAGGCAGGATTACGTGGGACTTATGCAATCTTGATCTCGTTTACCTCAAAACTGACATATCTGAGTCAGATCTTTATAATCACCAACAATCTTGAACCAGTATTTGGTGCCCCCTCAGGGCTTGGAAAACACATACACTTATACAGGTCTTCAACTCAACTTAACTTTGATGCCTGCTCTGCTTAACAATGATTTGAGTAACTGCACAAGATGCAATCTTCTAAGATGGCGCTTGCTCATGGCAGAGTCAGACGAAAAGATTTTATCTTCGCAAAGATTTATCTTCATGTAAATATAAATAACTATAAGACGTAATTCTGTATTAGGAAATGGTAATCACTGACATTAGACGAAGTGTCTGCTATTTCATCAATATCAAAAGAAAATGCCCCAGGAATGTGAGATTTTTGCATCATTAAAATGTGTTCAATTCAATACACCTCAGCCTAATTGTTCAGGATGGCAAAAGTTTTAGTTATCGACTTTAAATCTTAAAAAAACAGAAGACCTGGTATTCTTGCAAAGGATTACGTTGCTCCGCAGGCATGTACCGAGAAGCATCTAAAACCTGCTTTCCAAAAGAAGTTGACCGGTTACAAAGAATTTTAAGAAGAGGGAGTGCCTATCCAATTCAATAAAAGCACAAAAAAAAGCCCTGTGGCTCGGCCCAATTAGGAGTCTAAGAACAAACTTGAATGCATTGAACTTTAACAGCATTCAACGAATCAGTAGTATAAAATTTACCTTCAAATTCTGGTCATTCAAGTGATCAAACAGCCATCGAACGGAGACCAATGGGAGTTCATGCGAAACCTCATTACTTGTAATTATATAGGTTTTGAATTCTAGTATATAAAAAAATTAATACACACTAACATTTCGTATAAGTTATTCAAATCAAAGGGGTCCGCAATTTAATGCACTGCCACTGCCACCAGTCATCAGCAAAACTAAAGGCCCGCATACCGTTATTAAATCAGCTAAAATAGAAAGGGGGAATTTGTAGCAGCAGAAACAGAACTGTGTCCGGCCGATGGCTGTACTATGGCGATGGATGTATGCAATCACAGAATAGAGCGGCTTGTGGTCCTCTTGGACATCAAATCTATAGCTAATCGGCCTCGATATCTGACCTTGGCCATTCAGCATTTTGTTAAAACCATTCTGCAAGCCTGCACAAAGGATGGCCTTCTGGTTCTGTGGTCTTTCAAGGTCTTTGATTCCTCCATTTCTCCAGTTTCTTTCAGAACTCGGGCTGAGGCATTGTTTGGTAATCAGGCCACTGAAGTTCCGTTTGATTCTGCTCTTTCTTTGGAGGATGCTGCTTCCAATTTTGTAAGATTTGGAGAGGTTTTGAAGTCGATTCATGGGTTGAAGGGAGAAAATGCTTCTGCTCCAAATGTAGATTTTGTTGTCAGCGCCATTCAAGAGCTATTGAAGGATAACACATGGGAGCCTTTGATTCATTCCTGCAAGAGACCAGAAAAAACTTTTCCTATCGAAATTAGATCGAATATTGTGATGCTGTGTTCTTCCTTTCCCAAATTTCAGAAGCAAATCAGTGAATTTTTCAATACAACGGGTATTGAGGCTTTGAGCAAAATAATACCCGCCAATTTCCAATCCTTGCGCACTAAGATTGAATTGAACAACATTCGCCCATTTTGGGTTGACACAGACACCACAGGTATGAATTGCTACTTCGATTTTGCATTCCACAGAAGAGTTAGTGTTGTTTTACAGAAAATTGGATGGGGTATAGCATCTTTGGATAATTTATCTTTGGGGTCTGTTTTTATTCCTCATTCTCTCATCTTATCCTTCATATCACAATTCCATTTGCAAAAGCCGGAAGCTAGCGCATATGGAAAGCTGAGGCTTCAGGTGGTAGATGAAAGAAAAATGCAGCGCACCTTCTTAATTTGCAAAGTGGGTTTAGTGTATATGGACAATGGTGCACAGAAATGTTCAAGATTCTTGCAGAATGATGCTAAACTGAGGATCACAGTGAATGCGCTCTTACCTAAATGCTTTGTTGCTTCTGCAACTCATACATTGGAATGCTACCTTATGAGGCAACATCCAAGCAGAAGATTAGATGGTAGAGATAACGAAGCTCTCAGGGACAGGGTGTTAGAGCAGTTTCAATCCAACATTGGTGATTTTGAGATTGGTAAGCCTGTCATACATCTTGTTTTATCTTCCATTGCACGGAAAGAGTGTATTGCTTTACTTCATATTGAGATTGTTAGTTCTAATCGAACACTCAATCTTTCTGGAATACTTGAACCATTCTCTCTTTCTTCAGGCATTCTCAGATTTGCAGAAAATTTGGAAGAGCTACTTGACCTTTCCTTCCTCCACCAAAAGCTTCAAAGTGTATCAGAATATTCAAAAAATGTCAGGGGCAAAGTCACTTCAAGGAAACGGAAAACAAATGGGTATAGGCATTTGACTTCTAAAGTTTGTGCAAATCAAGTAAATCAGCTATACAGTTTAGAGACAACAGATTACACCGTGGCATGGTCAAGCTACGTAAAGTTTCTTGAGTTACATGATAAATTAGAGTTGGATTGCCCATTGTTGGAGGAGGGTTACACTAGTTTAACCACAAAGTGCATGAGAGTATTTAAGTGTTGGCTACACGAAGAGAAAATAAAACTCAAGTCCTTTTTAGAAGGCCAGACTGATGACTTGATAAAGGTTTGTCAAACTCTCAAGTTCAAGGAGGATGCACCTACAGTGAAATTAGAAGATAAAGTTAGCAAAGTTGTTTTATCCATCAATGAGGGACAATGTCAAGACCGCCCTAGGACACGATATAGTGTTTTGTGTGATTCTTTAGCTATGGGGTGCAGTAACTACTCCATAGCTTGTTCAATGGCTGATTTGCCAATGCCAGAGGATGTGAGCAAGCTCTTGAAGCCTTTTGATCGACAGAAATTTGGCTTATATGATGGTCCACTACCAGTACTAGGAGAGCCTTTTTCTTATTGGGGAAATCGTTATGTTATAAAGGATTCCACTATACCTGGAGCAGGGAGGGGTTTGTTTATCCTTAACGATGTGAAGGTGGGATATGGAAATAGCGTGGCACTCATGATATATGGAGGTCCTGAGTACAATAGTAGTGAGTTTGAGAAGTTGACATATTATTCATTCCGTATGATAGTCTATGGTTGTAACAGTAATGCACGCTCTTTAGAGCTGGCCAAAAATGATGATCCTAGATGTAGATTGTATATAGATGGTCGTCCTGAGGAGCATGGGAATATAGCAGGCTTAATTAATAGTTGTGGATCAAATAAAAGTTTGATCAATTGTCTATTTGAAGAGAGAGAGAATGATTGCGAGGAGTACATGAAACAAACCTGTGAACGTTTTATAATGGTTATGGCTATAAGAAGCCTTTCTAAAGGGGATGAGTTACTACTAGATTATGATATATGCACCGATGTACCACCTCAGTTTGTAATGTAGATTCATTATAAAGGTGTCAAGAAACTATTCTAAGTTATGTCAACTAATTTCTTTTGCTACCGTTTCTTACTTGTAGTAACCATTTACATACGTTAAATTGGATTGCATAAAGTTGTAATGGATTTCATTCTTTTGTAGAACATGGATGAGTTTCTTAGGGAGAATTGGCGCAATAAGAGGACGATCCATTGGTACAACTAGTATCTAAAGAACCCCATTGTCTAACACTACTATTATTGTAGTAGTTTGCAACTTGTTGGAGGATCTTCGACAATCTAAACACAATCTAAACGTCTCATAAAAGACATTAATAAATTTTATTCATTAATAAATTTTGTTCGAAAACTACAATGTTGCACTGTTGCAGATGCAATGTCATCAAATGTGATTTTAATGATGTAGATGATGTCAAATATATCGATCAACACATTGTTAAAGAGCAAAAACAAAGTTAACCGATGGGCATTAGATTTCGCCATTGATTGTCAAACTCTTTATCCACAACAACTAAGCAAAATATCAAACATGCTATTGAGGATGGAGCTCTAAAAGAAACTTAGAAGTCGTATTTAATTAAAGTGGGACTCATTCCATTCCCATTTTTTTTCGGAACCCGGTTAATTTACATAAAAAGTAGCACCCCGGCCCGAAAACTATCCTAAATTCGAATTTTTGAATAAAACTCTGAATCCGAGCTTTGCTCCAGTTTTCCCAGGTTCGCGAGTCGAGAACAAAAACAATGCAACTGAAACAAAGGAAATTCATTAAAGTTTGAAACCAAAGATCTAGTTGAAAAAGAATTTTTATTAATAAATTGAACAGATACAATGTATTTTACATCGGACGCAGAGACCATGGCGGTCTTGCTGTCACTACAGTTACATCATCTTGGTAGGTGGTCCACCTTAGGGGATTAACTTGTGGCTTCTTCATGCCGCCTCAGAAGCCTTGGGGGGGCAACCCAAGAGTGTGGAATGCCGATCGTGGAGGTGCCTCTCCGAGCTACCGAGCCGCCTGTCCACCCGACTTCTCCCACTCGCCTCCCGCAGCCTTTCATCGAATATGCTCCACCCCCACCCTCCGTGGATGTTATGCAATGCTTGCAAGATGCTTTGAGCTTGCCGGACTGCCTCTTTGTTCTTCGCCGTTTCTTTATCCCCTGTGGTGTAGCGAGCAACCTCTGAATCATGAGCAACCTTGTCCCAAAGGCCGGGCAAGAGTGTAGCGTGGGACCGGATCTCGTGCTTAATCCGGTATTTCTTCCGCCTTTGAGGGATCCGCCGCCCTGGAGCGGTCTCTGTGATGCCTGAGCGGGATCTGTGCTGGTGTCGGATCTGTGCCTGAACCACCTGGAGCAAGGAGAGTATGATTAACAATTACGGTGTCATTAGTCAAAACGAAGAAAAGAACGTTGAAATCAAATTACAACGGAGAACATTCATTCCATACAACTGCATCCAATGACGTGGGAAGTAGTGTCTTTCTCGATTTCGCGAAGTCGAGAAAGGCCCGTAAAAGTCAAAGTACAACCATACTCATTAGAATATGGTTGCATCCAATCACACACGGAAGCATACAAATGCTTTCGTCAACGAGAAAACCAGCATGCCTTTCTCGACTCGCGAGTCGAGAAAGGCCCAGGAAACCCAATGTACAAGCATTATCATAATAGATTGTACAAGCATTTCATCAACACGACAAGCATGCCTTTCTCGACTCGTGAGTCGAGAAAGGCATCGAAAACTCAATATACAAGTATATTCATTACAAAATGGTCAATACATGTGTTCACGTTCGATTACAATATTCACACAATTTGACTATCTGAAAGCAGGGGTCACTCTTCTTGTTCACCAAAGTATTTGTCGTCCATAGCTTTCATGATCGGCTTGCTCTCTGGATCGGGTTCCGTGAGGCTCGGATAGTTCGTAAGCACATCGGCGACAAGAAATAAGAGGGATTCCGCCAAGACAGGATGAGTCCGAAGGACAACCACCTATCCGCCTCATATTCTTCGGTCGATATGGCTTAGCAATGATTGTATTTTGCGCGTTATGATAGCACTTGTAGGCTGAGTCGCCTATGATCAGCGTGTTGTGTTTGCCATAGTCCCGAATAGCTCATAAACCCCGGTCCAGCCTTTTCACCATTATAGGCTTCCCTTTGTGATGGCTGGATCGAGGTCCTTCACATGCTTGACCCTTTCGTTTCCCCAAACGAACTTGAACTTCAAAACTGAAATGCCGAGAACACCAAGAACATTGACAATATTTTTCTTTTGCCATACAAGACCATATGCCCACTTCAATCCCGTGCGGGCACCGGGCCAATAATTTCCTTAGCTCTAGGCCCCGGATACACTATTTTATGCTCTGTTTTCATTGGGATCCGCGAGGTGTTAATCTCGGGGACGCCTTTGTCGTGGTATACCGCAGCTAATACTCCATTGACGCCAAATATTACAAGCTTGGTGGGACCCAAATTTGGATCCCGCTTGGAGTTTGGCTCGACCATATTTCGGTTCATCGGGATCCAAATGCGGGATTATTATCTTTTCAGGTTCCTTCCGGGCCGTGAGCGGTGTCTTGCTCGATTTTCATTCTCATTCTCCTCGCGGCGTGAACCGTTGGAATCCATTGACAATGATCCGAGTCGTTGAGCTGGAATTCCCTGAAATGATGACATCCGCCGAAAGGAACGAAGTTTTTCGACTCGCGAGTCGAGAATGAAAAAAAAAAGGTATTGAAAGGAACGAGTTTTCTCGACTTCGAAGTCGAGAAACACCGATAGAGCAAAGTAAACTCACCTCAATCTCGGGTTTTCAATAATGTTTTTCGCAAAGCATTCTGGTCCAAACCTTCGACATCCTCGCGTCTCCGAGGGTTTGTCTCCCTCGCCCTCGCCGCCTTTCTTCGCTTCCATTTGTCTTCCTCCCCTTGAAATGCTCATGAAGCAGATCCGTGTATGTTGAATGGTTTCAACCATGTCCTTATTTCCAACCACGGATATAGGTTTCATTCCAAACAAAGATAGCCCCCGAGAGAACAGGCCATTCATGTACCACTCGTGATACAATTTGATCTTCCTCGACCAAGCTGGTTATGAAGTACTTGATAACTCTTGGCGGATAGGAATTCTATGTATAGGACCGGTCGCACCATCTTTGCTGACCTTGTCCATCGATGGAACATCCTCCATAAACCCGCCCCCTTCCGTGGTTCCATCTCGCTCTTGAGAGATCATGAACTTGTCGAGATAATGATGCTCGCTAGACCACCACTTATCCAGTCGACCGCCGATCTTGAAATCAAAACCAAAACTATGTTAGCAAAGCTTGGTGCCTTCGGGAAGCCAAGTCCGCACTCATGATCAAGTTCAGATATGGAGTGCATGATCTTGTTGGTGAAGTTAATATCACCGCCCATTGGGAGACAAAGAGTTGTTTGATTGCCCGGCATGCAAAAGACAAGGAAACTGAAAGTATCCAGGTCGGTCATGTCCAGACACGTCTTGTACCACTGCTCTATGTCAGCTTTGTCATAAAAAAGGGTGGGGTCTTCGATCATATTGATGGCAAATAGTGCCACGGGTCCAGTGCCGCCTGACCACCAAATCCCCTTGTGTCCCAAAGTAACCCAGAAATGGGGAGCTATCGTCTGCCTTAAATGGGACCACCCCGAATCCAAGCTTCCTTTTCAGAATTGCCATAGCACGTTCAGGGAAAGGAAGGGTTTTGACGTTACGCTTCAGCTTGGTGTTGATGTAGGGTTGACATAGACGGTTCAATTCCTTCATGTCTTCCTCATCAAGGGCAGCCTTTTCCTTGTAATAATCAAAATCATGGTATTCATTAGATGCAACGTTGCAGAACTCCGTGATGCCTTCTTCTAACGCACGCTGTCGCTTTAGGACTGTGGCATAATCCTTTGCGTCCTGCAATTTAGAACTCCTGGTCTTCCTCAGCAGGATTGTTCCCTCCAAGATTTTGCCTTGTAGGTCAAGCGTTTCTTTGTCCGTGAGGCCCTCAGATCCTCTTCATGAAGCGCTTGTCAAACAACTTGGGGTCCGGCCCGCTTGGAAATTCTCCATTCTTTGTCCTTCGCCTTGCCTCTTGTCCATTGAGCCCATATGTGGGTCCATTTCTCCCAGACCGCCTCAGTGCTAAGAATGAGGTCATATTGGTCTGAGAGAGACTCCCTGCCTTTCCTTGGTGTTCTCTTCTTCTTCTCCTCTTCTTCCTCTCCCTCGTCATCTTCCTGTCCCTCCAGCAGAACATATCTGCATAGTTTCTCAAAGGTCTTCCACTTATCCGAGGGAGCCCTGTTTCCTTTAGGACGCTGAGGACAACCCAATGCTTTCCACTGTTGCCTAGCGTGTATGATCTGGTCAGGATAAGGGCTGCATTCAGACAATGTACCAATGTCAGAGCATGAAAGTATCTACAAACACCCGGAATAAACAGTAAATAGTAGCCCCGGGTTTTCTCGACTCGCGAGTCGAGAAAGTCCCTTGAATGTCTAATTTTCTTTTACTTCTCTGGGTTTTCTCGACTCGCGAGTCGAGAAAGCTCTGCATCCTTTGATTTTCTGTGTTACCCTGGCTTTCTCGACTCGCGAGTCGAGAAACCCCAGTGATAATCGGCAAATGTTAGGATGGTAGTATTTTTTCGACTCGCGAAGTCGAAAGTCCCTTTGAATGTCTAATTTTCTTTTACTGGCTAAGGGTTTTCTCGACTCGCGAGTCGAGAAAGCTCCACATCCTTTGATTTTCGTATTGTTACTCGGCTTTCGACTTCGCGAAGTGAGAAACCCCAATGATAATCGGCAAATGTTAGGATGGCAGGGCTTTCGACTTCGCGAAGTCGAGAATGGAAAGATCAGAGAGTTATTTACCTTACGTAGCTGGCACTCGCTGCTATTGTGTTCGCGTGGCATATCGCCGCTGGCCGGTTCTTGGCGTCTCTGCCGAAAGAACTCTGCACTCTCGCTTGGCATATCTATCCTTGATCCTTTGCGGCACCTCCTTCTCCGTCTGCAATACTTGAGCCGCCCTCACTGAATGCTGACCGTCTACAACCCAGAACCGGACTTCTTTTCCCTTCAGATCTTCCTCAGACTTCCAGCTGAACAACTCACCTGTCGATCTGCTAAAAGGTATGACATCCGCAGGCATTGGATCTGCAACAGGATGTCGCACCATCAGGTTCAGAATCTCCAGCATGTGTGCTGGATTAAATTCCCTGTGGTTGAACAAGACGGCATCTCCCGTGCAAACCTTCAGCCGTCTAATGTCCAGCAGCAGCTTGTGTGATATTCCCAACGGATAATACTGAGCTAGACGCTCCATTTTCTGTGCCCCTCTCTGTGAAATCCTGATCTGATCATCTGGATCGAGGTTTGGGGAGTCGACCATATCTTCGTCTCCTTCGTCATCTGATTCCTCCCGTGTGGTGTCATCATCCCCATCTTTGTTTTTTGGTGGACTTTTTTGTGTATGAACCACAACTACATTCCCCACTGCAGAGTGTTGTAGAGTCTTCAGCACAGTAGAAGTGAAGCTCCCCGTATTGAACAGTTTTTCCCTGACTCTGGAAATCTCCATACCAAGCTCCCTGGATGTTAGGGTTCCGGCCTCCTTCATCCCTTCCAGATCCTTCCACCCAAGGTTCTGACAATTTAAAGGCGCCGGCCTTTTTTCGGTGCCCTTAGCCTTGCTCATGGAAGAGTGAGAATAATTTGAAACTGCTAATTTTTTGGTGCGATAGAACTTACTCTTCTGGCAGTCCTCGACATGTAGTGTTAAATGCTTCGAATCTGGCGCAGAGACGGAGAGCACAACACCGATTTTCTTGTACTTGTCTCCGGAGCTCTTCTTGTCCCTTTGGTGTAGAAACAGATCTTTCTCCTTCCCACTTGTCGATACCTCGACATACCACCAAGAATCTGCCGCTGTTTCAAGAAGCTCTGTCTCCAGTCCCTCGATGACGAAGAATGGAGTTCGCCGCTGATCACCCGGTGAGTCCGAGGTGAATTGCAAGAAGAAAGGATGGATCGGTTAAGGTATTCGACAAAAGAAAAACCTCGAGAGCTCACAGGGGTGTTTTTTCTTCTTCTTGCTGCCGCTGGTAGAAGCATCCCCTCCGGCGCCTCGCTTCTTAGACGGAGTCATGTCTATATGCCCTCTCATCCTCTTCGCACCCCTCTGTAAATTAAGTTTCCTCCGCGGGTTGTGAGTTTTAGGACTGCATGTAAAAAAGATCGGGCGTGTTCTTTAGTTTGAACTTAAGGACATGCAATCATTTATGAAAAGAAGCGGGCTAAGGGTACAGCACGGTCGGCTTTAGCCCGCCCAAACACTATTTCGAAATTTAATCACATCAAGGGACTAAGTGAGTGGAGCGTAGTTTATCTTCCCTGCGGCATTGGGGACCTCGAGGTCGGAGGGGATCATCGACTGTTAGCGACTTCCGGAATGGCGCCGCACATGACGACGCTAAATGCCAGCCTTTGCATATGTGTGTTTTCCCGACAGCGCCCTATTGCAAGCGATTGATTTGATCGATGAGCACGGAGCTAAGGTAGGAAGGGAGGAGCTGCCGATTACCGGGGAACTCTACATCGCGGGCGCCATGGAAAGGGGATACGAGAATCGCAGTTGATACAAGTATTAGATGCGAATACACTCTTGAAGAGACCGACGGAAGAAGCAAAGACTCGGGTGAGGCTGCGGGATCCCGATACAAATGGCCCAAGGAATTACTGCGTGAAGAGGTGAGTTTCAGAGATGCCTATGTTATTTCGCTTGTAGAACATGCCGTATGTGTTTAAATAATGGAACTGCTGATAAGCTCGACGGATTCAGTGTTTCCTTGTCCAGCATTTTTCAGCTTCGAGAGATGATTTACTCTCTAGGTTGAGAGATGCTCGGCAAGGAAACATTGGATCGGGGGTAAAGAACAGTTCCGTTTTAGGTGTGTTTCTTCATGGACTGTTTACTTGGAATGTTGTACATAGATCAGGCTAGGACTAAGGCCAAGGAGATGCGGTTCAAATGCATCCTCTTGTAGTTAGTCGGAGGGGCCTCCACTCGTCCGAACCACTCCTCTTCGCAATATTCGAGGAAGATGGTTCAAGGAGAGTGGCTCGCATGTGCTAGAGGCACTTGGAACTAAAAACAGAATAGAAAGTGCAGTACTTGTAGAGAATGCAAGCCTTGGCTTCCTCTGTGGTTTCCCTGTGGTTAGTTGTAGAGGCCTCCACCCAGTCCGAGCCCCTCCCCTTCGCAATATTCGACGAAGATGGTTCGAAGGAGAGTGACTCTGACTGGGTCGAGGCCACTGCTACCGCATTAACGTGAGAATTGGCTGGCTAAGGGATTCTCGACTTGCGAGTCGAGAATGCTTGGCTTCCTGTCTACATTCTCGACTCGCAAGTCGAGAATGCCTTAGCCAGCCAGAACTCCGGTTAGTACACATGGAGTGCCGGTTGGGTAAGGCATTCCCGACTCGCGAGCCGAGAATGCATACAGCAAGCTCTGTGGTTTCCCTGTGGTTAGTTGTAGAGGCCTCCACCCAATCAGAGCCCATCCCCTTCGCAATATTCGACGAAGAAGGTTCAAGGAGACGGCCTTTGATTGGGTAGAGGCCATCACACCTAACACACGTGAGAATTGGGTTGCTAAAGAGTTGGCCCGCAGACAAATCAAAAACACTTCCCTTCGCAATGTCCGAGGAAGATAGAAGGAGAGTGTTTAAGACTGTCTGCTGGCCAGCTCTAGAGTGCACTAGAGTGCGTTTTTCGACTCACGAAGTCGAAAGCAGCCAAACAACCTGGGTGGTTAGTCGCCGAGGCCTCCACTCCAATCGAGCCCATCCCCTTCGCAATATTCGGCTAAGATGGTTCAAGGAGACGGCCTTTGATTGGGTAGAGGCCACATGCGACCACAATAATGTGAGAGTTGGGTTGCTAAGAGTTGGCCTCGCAGACGCCGTCAAAACCACTTCCCTTCGCAATGTCCCAGGAAGATAGAAGGAGAGTGGTTGAGACCGCCTCAGCAGCCAGCTCTAGAGTGCACTAGAGCTCGCTTTTTCGACTCACGAAGTCGAGAAAGCCGCCAGCACTCGCTGGTTGTCGCTGAAATTTCCACCCGGGCCGGAGCCTACCCTCTTCGCAATATTCATGAGCATGGTTCAAGGAGAGTGGCTCGATCGGGTGGAGGCACCGCGACCGCACAAAGAGCCATTGGCGGGAGTCACATTCTCACTCACGAAGTCGAGAAGGCCGCAGCAGGTTCTAAAGAATGTGAAGACATTGGGTAGTCAGGTAATCCGATCGCGAAGTCGAGAATTCCTCAACCCGCCATCAGTCCAGAGTGTACACTCCCTCTTCTCACCAAGGAAGTCGAGAAGTTCTCGACTCATGAGTCGAGAAGAAGGCCTCAGACTTCCCGGATTGTTGGCAAGCTGAAGTATTCTCAACTCGCCACTCCCTTCTGCATGTCTCCTGCAGTGGATTTGCTGTGAGTTAGAAATGGAGATTCTGTGAAGCAATTCCTATTCTGAATTCTTGCTGGGAGAAAGACATTCCTAGTTATTTTCTGTTAATGCTCTGCAATATCTTACTTCCTAACACCAGTCTCTGATGATTTCTATCTCGGTTGCTTGCTACTATAACCACTATTCTCACTTGTGCATGTACAATGTATTCAATTCAACCACAAGCAAGAAAAAGATAACAAAAAACAGAAAACAATACAAAGATTAATAAGATTAATGAGAAAACAGAGAACAGTGGAGAACAGTACAGAGAAAAGTGGAGAACAGTACAGAAAAATGAGATTAAAAAAGGGTATGATATTACAAAAACATACCTGGAAGATTTGCTGGATGAGGAGGAGGCTTCCGAGTTCGCTTCCATGTGGGTATAGTCGTTGACAAAGCGTGAATAAGGATTTGTCGGGCTGTAAATTGTATCAGGGATTAATAAGAGCCTCTAACAACAGAATATAAGAAAAAATGCACTAAAAGACTTACAGAAAACTAAAAAGCAGCACTAAAAAGGGCCTCACTTTCTTCTCAGGCGGTAACGCCCGCTCGAACAATGAATCTGCGCGAGAACTTCGGGAAGGGCTGAAGCCGCCCCGATCCGTCGACCAAGCTGCTGTCATAAGATGGCGCTGGAATCGCTCGGTTCGATCGATCGCCTGATCGGTAAAGCGGGCGCCTAAAGGAAACAGGAGAGGAAGAGAGATCAGAGAAAACAGGGGAGGAAGAATGGTCGGGGGGAGAGGAAGAGGGTGTTAACACTGGCCGCACCTCGAACCTCGTAAAAGTGCAATAATAAAAACCATTGTCACGTGTGGGCCATGCCCTCCATGACGTGGCAGTGGATTGCTGACGTGGCCACGGTTTTAGCCTCTTAAGAGGCGCCACGTGGCCATGACAAAATATGAAAGGGTAGGTTATATGCTTATGTATTTAATAAGGTTTCAATGGTTGTATTTAATATGGTTTCAATGGTTGTATTTAATATGGTTTCAATGGTTACAATGTTTACATATGGTTTAGAATGAGTGTGGTTGTATGCTTTAATATGGTTATATGATTTTAGTTAATATGGTTGTATGGTTTGTATATGGTTTGTATATGAGTGTGGTTTGTATGGTTTTATATGGTTGTATGGTTTGTATATGAGTGTGGTTTGTATGGTTTTATATGGTTCATATGGTCATATTTGTGGTGTTTGGGGCTATATGGTTTTAATGTGAGCTTTTTCATTCAGGGAGCATGTGAGATGAGTAAAATGGAGCCAGGGAATTCCAAAGGAGGCCATTGCCCTAGGCTCCAATGGAGGAAGATGGGTTGCCTTTTGTTGCACCCTTGCAACCAGACGGTATTTGCAGAGGGCATAATAACTGCAGTTGATCCATTTGATAGTGTGAATGATGAGAGGCTGGGAGATGAACATCTTGGAGTTGGCATTGTGAAGCTTCTTATCGAAGTTGATACTATCATGTCCCAGGGAAGCTCTAGTGATTGCATTGTGTGCACAGGGCTGCTGGAGTCCCAAGCTCAGTTGAGATGGCCAATTAGATTTATTACACACAAGAATGGTGATACTCTAGAATGCCCTACTGAACTACACACCCCAAGGCCCACCCAAGGCCATGTGGAAGATTTGGTGGTCGATGAGCATCCTTTGATCACAAGGAAGAGACGCTATGTCTTTCATAAAAGGCAGCCAAAGGTGCCCAAGAGGCCTAGAAGTGACAAATATTTAGAAAGGATGGAAAGTATGGCACCAACCAAAGAAAACCTGGAGGCAATTAGGGGACAAGAGTGTTGCAACCTAGATTGCACAGTGCATTACAATGTGGATGACCTCAAATGGAGATAAGGTCCCAATACATTGGACAGACTTCAAAAGGATAGGATTAATTTCATTTACTCCTTGTGTAGGAATTCCAGCTATGATGAAAACACACGGGACTACCGCTATATCAATTGAGGGGAATGAAGGTATGTATGAGAGCATTGAGATGGATTCTTGGGGTGAGCAAGTCTTCATTTTACGTGACATCTTTGGGAGCAGGTTAGAAAAGGGCACACTTTGTTCCAACATGGTAATGCACTCACTTTGAAACCTAGAGCAAATACTCTAAAGGCCATTGCAGTCTTCGAGAGCTTTGTGAGATACATGTCTCAATCTATGCCCCACAAGTCGAAGGTGAACGAGCACGGTGTGCGAGTGGTGCAAAGAGTGTTGCCACAACACTATATCCAAAAGGAGTGCCTTAAGGAGGTCAACTCCATCCTAGAAACTATTGGAGGTAGGCCTCTTTCTCAATCACATTTCAGCAAGTTATGGAGCACTCACTTCTCGGACGTGAGTGTCCTACAACACATGCCATTCTCAAAGTGCAACACTTGCATTCAACTCAAGGATACACTTGCATCAACTGCAATAGAGAAAGAAAGAATGGCAATTAGGGAGCAATTTGCAGATCACCAAAGGGACCAAATATCATGTAGACAGTTGTATTGGCAGTGGAGAACATTTTCTGAGATGCAGCCGGACAAATTTTTGTGTATAATTCATGATAAGATGGACCAACACAAGACTTTCTTGCCAAAGCTAGATCCTTTACCCAAGCGTTGTCAAAACGCTTTTCAGATGAAAGTAAGTCTGGCGGGTGTATTAACACATGGTCATGGAACTGGAACATATGGTCATTTTGTGCTTGATCTATGGAGAGATGATCCAAACTTCCATGTGAGCTCTATTTTCAAGTGCTTGAGAACACTAGAGAAAGGATCGATAGAAGGGAGGAGGTATTCCCCTTCAGCACCCATTTTTGAGGCTTTGATGGATGATCAACCGCTTTGTTACCAAAGGCAGATAAAAAAGCTCACATCCAAGGTGTCTAGTGAATCAAGGAGGACTTGGGATGATTTCCCCTTACTTGAGAAATCACTGCCTGAGGAGCTATGTGTTCAGTTGGACAACTGTTGGAAAGAAAACAAGAATAGATGGATGTTTGGGGCAATGTCATACTTGACAGCAGTGGGAGTATTCAAAGTTGTGAAAGTGGGATTCATGATGGTTGGGCATACGCATGATGATATAGATGGATTCTTTGGAACTTTCTCCACCAAGCTCAAGAGAGAAAACGTGACCACTCTCCCTGAACTAATGGATGTGTTTGAGAGCTGCATTGACCCCAACCCAATGGCTTTCTTGATGGATGAGGTTGCAGATTGGAAATCATTTGTAGAAGGATACTTGCTAGATGGCAAGGACCAGTTGACAGGACACACAAAGCCACTTCAATTCAAGTTTTGGGTTAGGGATGGAATACCAATCATGCAATATAAGTGGAGATCAGGTGACAAGTTGTGGATGCCTGTACAAGGTATCGAGTTGTGGCAAAGGGGTGCTGCTGGTGAAGTTCTCATTCCTAAAGGGCAGCCAAAACCACTACCTCCCTTCAAGACAGTCAAAGACTCTAGCCAACTGGTGAAGGGCATCAAGGATTACATAAACTTTGGGATGATGTTTGAAATGGAAAGCACACCTCCACTCTTAAGAAAAATCAAATGGACTCCCTAATCAAGTCTTGGGAGAAAGTTGTGACATGCTTAGAAAACCGAACAACCATGTGGGAGGGAGCTAAGAGACGGTTCTTGCCGAGTCAAGATGGGAGGGTTCTCAAGGTGCAAGCACGTCTAAGAATGCTCACTTGGGTCCCAAGTGGTTTGTGGGAAGTAAGGCCTCAAAGCCGAAGTGGTTTGATCTTCCGAGTGGGATCCCTTTGAGGACATCAAGGAAGGATACTTTGTGCTAGTAAGGGCGATGATGAGGACTGTCCAATATGGTTAGGGGTGGCACTCTCGATGTGACCACCACTATGCCGATGGAGAGGAGTTAGGCCCCGGATTCCAAATTCAATATTGGGAGCCCATTGGGAGGCACAAGAAGGGCAACTTGAAGGAGCAATACACCGATCTTGGGGAGAAGAAGTGGAGGCCAAATTATGCTGACCCTCAAAGGAGGGAATTGGTGGAGTGTGTGGTATGGTCATATCCAAGTTCTCACATTGCAAAAGACAACACACACAAGATCCCAAGAAAGGAGATGGACAAGGCCATGAGCAACCTCCATGCTATATCATTGTATGAGGGTGCATAATATTGAGAAGTTTGAAAACTTTCTCAACTAGTGGTTTGTAAAATTTATGAGGAAAACAAGTAACCCAATTCTATGTGTGTCATGTGTAATTCTATTCAAGCAATCAATTCAGAAATTTCTTTTATGGTGTGTGAGTCCCATTTTCAGTCCGAGTCCCAAAATTCAAGATTTGTCCCACTTTAATTAAATAGGACTTTTAGTACTTGGTTGTTGCATGATTGTCCTTTCAATGTAAGAAAGCTTGCTTTACTATTAACTAGTAATGATTGATTGCCCGACATTATCAAGCTCTAGCAACTCTCCTTTTTTTTGTAATGTTGGGTTGCTATGTCAATGTCATTGTCATCATCGGCTTTACAAGTGGCATCTTACATTGGAGTTGTATTTTTTGGATTGGCTTTTCATGTTGGCGTGGAGGAAAAGTATATAATATCCATTCTTATACTACTAAAACATGTATAACTGAGTCTTCTTGATGTCATGATCACGTGTCTGACTAACTAATCAACTAAGTGTCGACAATAGAATTTTTTGTTTGCCTAGTAATCATCCAATTGAAACAAAAGTTGTGCATGTTCTTTGATGCGGAGCCACATATCAATCTCAAGCAGGAATATTGGGGGCACAACTCTCAAAGGCATCGAACTTTAGATTTGATGAAAGAGAGCAGAGAAAATTGACCAACGAACAGGCATTCTTTGCACATCTCACGTCTTGTTTTCAAGTGCCACTTCCAAAGAACAGAACATTTGAGGCTAAATCTGATGGCTATGGCCACTTGGGTCAAGATGTTTAGAAGGGAAGCAAAGGCTGCTGCTCTAGTCATGTCGATGCTCCTATCCTGCATCTTGTTACATGCCTCACAAGAGACCAAGTCTGGCTACCATGAATCCCCTGGGTTTCTCACTCCTTCAGTCCCTTATAGTGCAATTCCAAATCATTCCCAGCATAATTCTAGATTGTGTCCACTACAGTCGTATAACGATTGTGACTTGTATAATCCATTCTTCAAGCTTCCATTTTGAGAACCGCAACTCCTAACCTCGTAGCTTCTCAATCCTAGTGCAGTCTTGGATCCCATCTTTTGAAAGCAAATCCAATCATGGTTGCCGAGGCCGTTTGTCCTTCCTCAAGATCTATGATAAAGCATTATTAGTTAATTAATTGTGCTGTCACTAGATATTATTTCTAGTCTAGTTAATAACAACTTGACTTATTTAATGTATTTTAACATATATAACTTTCATATCAAATAAATCTTTTCCTTCACTGCTCTTTTTGGCATACACGTTGCTAGGGTCATCTTCGACCAACCTCATTAGTGCCCTAGCGATTGCTTCGTCATATGGGCATTCCTTGAGTAAAACTCATACCCAAAATACGTAACAAACTCCTCCCCTTTAAGGACCTTGTCCTCAAGGTCTAGGGTATTACATGAGGAAAACATTGCAAATTTCCTTCATCTCCCAAATGGCATTTGAGGGAAACTGGTCTCACAAGTTCAAATATTCCTTGATATCTTTATTGTGCAACTCCCGAACATGAGGATCTAGGATCCATTCAGTTGTTATGGCAACGCTCACACAAGCGACATTCTTTTCGGACTAACCCAGTTGTCCACGCCAACTTAAGTTGGCTTACGCAAATACAAGATGGATTCCTACATTCTGTGGTGATGCCAGCCGTGCCTTTTGATTTATAAAAAGACCCAACCTATTTCGGGATAAGATTCACACACGCCCTTTAACTCTATGGTTTCAGGGTGTCATTTCATAAAACCAATGAATATACAATCCTCAAATATGTAGTCATCTTCCTCGAGGTAACTACATACTTATGCTTATTGGCAATATGCGTGTGCTCAATCTTGAGCTATTTACTTGCACCAGAGAAAAATTGCATCCATTTTATACCACGTCCACTACCTAAAATCTAGAGATATGCAACCCCAGGTCCACGCACACGCATGCACGGCTTTCATAGCCTAACACTAACACTAGGTACAAATTGACATCAATAAGATCTACTGTGATGTTATGCAATATCAATTGTTGAAGATCAGAATTTAAGACATAACTATCGTTCCTTTCAAAAAGAATCTCCGTTCACTGGTCCCAGACTTGGTTACCATGCCCAGGGTAGCCCTTAAGCTCGAAATATCGCCAAAAGGCTATTTTTTTGAACATTTGCATTTTTTTCTATGAATGTTGAGTAGGATCAGTTAGTAGTGCCGCCAATAAAATATAGCCACATTGTCTATGAAATTTTATCCCATCACTCATAAATTAGCCAACTTCACTAAATGATAGGTTCTTAAATTCGCCCCCATGCGAATCCAAGATCTTGATAATTATTTTAAATCGCTGCTTACCGCCCAAAAATCATGCAACACTATACGAATCCTATTCTTTGTTTGAAATCGCCTCTTATCTAGGAAGAAAAAAAAAAGAACAAAATAGATGCATTTTGATCGCATGATCCCGCCAACATCCAGGTATGGCAAGATTCCTTTGAGTTTCATTGCTTTTGGTATATGAATCGATTTGTGCTTGCCCATTGTAGCATAATCGATTTGTGTTTGCCTACTGTGGCATAGCATGCATGCACTTAAATTCTAATTCTGTGGCAATCGACTTATTCCAAGAAAGCAAAGCTCAACAATTTCACCTTTTAGCATTTGTAAAACAGGGATGCAGATGCAAATTCACTTAGCGAAATTTTAATGCTTTCAATTTGGAGTGTTGATGGGTATATATATTAGAGCCGGATTGTGACTACCATATTTAGAGTTGTGAATAGAACATTTCATTCAGCGTAAACAATGTCATTAATTCAAACATATAAATCAAAGAAGTCTCGATTTCTTACATTCTAGAGACTTCTTAAATACTTGTTTTTTTTTGCAGGCACGCTCATTGCAATTCTAATTTCAAATTTTTCTTGCAGAATTCCATGTTCTAGAGACATTCCAATATGACAAGGCAAGGGATTTTATCATTTTTTAAGCCTTCCTTTAAAGATGTGGCCAGTTCCAGCAGCAATGAGCAACAAAACGATCCTTCGTTGAACGGGACAACCACTATACATGTGACAGAGGATGTCATACTTTTGGATGAGGTTTGTGTAGCCGGGGATGGGCAAAGTAAATGCAGCAGCCACTTTGGATGCCAATGCAAATGGGTCAGGTTGTGAGCTTCCAAATAATAATGGAAATTCAAATAGTTCTGGTAGTAAACGAAAAAGAAAATCAGAGGAATTCAATCAATGGATTAGTGGAAGAGAATTTCAAGATGATTGGGCGAGAAAATTTGTATTCATTGAGCCCTTAGTTGAAAAAGATGAACGTCGACCCAATAGCCATAGCAGCAGAACAACGGCTCCTTACGCAATATGAACAGGAGCAGGAAGGAAAAGAAGAGGAGGACTCAGAAGAACAAGAATCAGAAGAGGAGGAAGACTATGTCGAGCTCGACCCAGCAGAGGAGCGGCGACAAGCAGAACAAGAGTGGCAGGACTTCGAAAGAAGCCGGCAAACTCCTAGAGTCGCGCCCCCCTTGGGCTAGGCATTACAAGCCTAGCCCCCATCATTGTCGAGGGAGAGGAGTTTTTGCTTTTAAGCGACATCCAAAACCTCCCGGAGTGCAGGGAAAGGGAGTACCGACCTGAAGAGTTGTTGCACCAACTCCGAAGAACGGACCTGGACGACTTCATCGTCCGAGGAGTATCTGACTTTCCGCTCCAAATAAGGGAAGCCGACACTTACACAGGAGAGTCGACTTCCGACATACAAGCCTACAGCGGCATCAGGCAGATGATGGAGGCAGATAAGGCCGCAAATAGACTACCGACGGAGGAAGAGTTCCTTGCTCTACAGGAACAGATGGGGATCCGCTACGCGACCTCGAACATCCTAACGGCAAGCTCTTCGGCAACACCTCCCCGAGAGAGAAGAGGCGAATTCGACCTCAGGAGGGCTTCAGCAACAGTCAGAGACTACAGGGAACTCACCACGGTGGAGGTTGATGACTTTGCAAGCAGGCACAGAGCTGGATACCGAGTGGCCGAGGACCCGTCTCGCAACAATAGGTCGTTGCAATATTACCTCCCCCTGCTGATGGATGGAAGAATAGCGGTAATTCACCGCAAGTTCACCCCCAGAGGCGAGGAAGGAGTATTGATGCTAATTGCGCTCTCAGGCTTTGGCCGGCATGCTCGGCTCCCCCTCAACACCGAGTATGCCATCCTGGTGAAGAGAGCAGTACCACTCGATGTTTTTGACTTCGCCATACCCTACAGGCGGCAAGGAAGGCTAGCAGTAACCGCAGCCTACACCTCCGAGCGCAGAGTAGAAGAATTGGCGAGAGCTTTGCAGGGTGGATCTTCAGTCAACGTCCTTAGGAACTTGGGTCATTCAGTGGGAACAGCCCAAGTGAAGAAGTTCCTAGAGGACAATCCATCCTACCGGCGACATCAAGATTAGTTAGCAATCTTGATCCCGGAAGTTTTAATTTTGTATTAGCATATTATAAAATATGAATATAACTTCTTTGTCCTTTTTGCACTTGGAATTTTTTGTTGATGTAATTTCTTTCCCCCACAATTATACCAACATCACATATAAAGCAAAGAGAACAAATAAAACTAACCCAACAGCCATAACCAACTGTGTGTGCAGATAGGGAACAACGAACGGTCGAACAAAACAGGAGGCCCAACATGGACGAAGAGACTCCTGACAGGCAACCCATCCCCAGGAACCTCTTCGAAGGATATGGTCCCATGATCCCAGAAGAGGAGATGTCGCAGATGCGAACGGAGCTGGACCAGATAAAGGCCCTACTCGCAGCCCAAGCATCAGCCGGGCCACAAACGACACCCCGAAAATCGGGGAAAGACAAGAGAAGGAGTAAGAGAAGGAGGTCCCCCAGCACAGAGACCTCCGAATCAAGCTCGACCTCGGACTCTGAGTCCGAAAAAGAGCCCGAGCAGGCGCCGGACCGTAGGGACGGCAGGCAGAAGGAACTAAGACCCTCGATTACCAGAAGAAGGTGGACTCAGCACTGGGTAATGTGTGGAAAGCCCGGAAACTCGAACAATTCTCGGGCGAGAACAGATCCGGCCTTGAGGCGGAGGCATGGCTGGACGAGATGAGTGAGTACGGCAATGCCTATGGCATGAAGGACAAAGACAAAGGCAGGGTAGCGACAGCCAACCTGAAAGGAGCCGCACGGATATGGTGGAAGGGCTATGCCAAAGCCCATGGGTTGAGCAGGGACGCATGCCGCTTCAAGAAGTTCTCAAAAGCTTTCAAGAAACACTATGTCCCTCGGGAACACAAGTCGAACATGATGCAGCAGTTTTACAGATTGCAGCAGGGATACAAAACGGTGCAGAAGTACACCGAGGAGTTTATGAGACTAAGGCTATATGTGCCGAAGCTGAGCGAGAAACATGCAGTAGAAAGCTACATAGAAGGGCTGAACGAAGAACTCAGGAAACTCGTACGGGCAATAGACCCCAGAACAGTGTATGAAGCAGAGTCCAAAGCAATTAGTTTGCAAGGATCGGGGCCGCAGAGCAGCGCACAGAGGCAGCCATACTATCAGGATAAAGGGAAAGCAACAGGAAGCTACAGTCCTAGGGCAGCCAGCCCAAGCCCAACAAAGTCCCCATACAATAGCAACCAGGGGAAACAACAGGAAAGAAAGCAGGTGTCCTTCAAGGACAAACAGGAAGGGTACTCGAAAGCAGTACGGTCCTTCCTACAGGCGTTGCCCAAGGAGAAAAGACAGGAATGCATGGAGAAGCAGCTCTGCTTTAGATGTTTCCAGCCGGGCCACCGAACAGCGAACTGCCCATTTGTTATGAGCTCAGCGCTGGCAGAGTTGGGCGGATGGGACACTCCGTCAGCTGAGGACGGCGAGGAGGCACGCGATTACATTCAGGGTGAGTGCCACATCTTCGCTGCCATAGATACAGAACAGGCAGAGACCCAGTATAAGGTAATCACCACAGTAGGGAAGGCAAAGGCCAAATCCTTCATAGTCTTGATAGACTCCGGAAGTAGCCATAACTTCGCATCCCCAAGGATGGTTGAAATGATGAAACTGAAACCCCTAAAGTCCAAACCAAGGCCCGTAATCTTGGCAAGCGGAGCAATAAGACATACAGCTGGGAAGAGAATCAACTTCGACATTGACTTGCCAGGGATTAATATCCAGATGGGGGCAGAAGTAATGGGCATTGGCAAATACGACTTGATTGTTGGAATGGAGTACCTTGGGCCAGCAGGGGCCATCATCGATTGTGGGAAGCGGAAGGTGACCTTCCCAACGCCCGACGGAAAAGCCATTGAGATCACAGGTAAAGAAGTTACCCCCATCATGCAATGTATGTCCATTAAGAAGCTGCTCAAATCTATAAGGAGCGAGAAGGTAGCATACATCTTCAAACTCGAGATTGAGGAACAAGAGACGGAAGAAAGCAAGGAAGACAAGGCGCTCGGCAAGTTACCCAAGCCAATCGCCAACTTGATTACGGAGTTCCACGATCTCTTTCCAGATGAGATCGAGAAACTTCCTCCTTACAGGGGAGTAGAGTGTGAGATAGCACTCGAGCCAGGGACCAAGCCGACAAGCAAGGCCCCATATAGAATGACCACACATGAACTCACGGAGCTGAAGAAGCAGCTACAAGAATTGCTCAATCTAGGCTTTATCAGGCCTAGTGTCTCACCATTTGGGGCACCCATCCTCTTTGTCAAGAAGAAGGATGGAAGCTTAAGGATGTGCATAGATTACAGACAGTTGAACAAGCACACCATCAAGAACAAGTACGCACTTCCCAGATCAGACGACTTGATGGATCAGCTCCAAGGGGCAAAGGTCTTCTCAAAGATCGACCTAAGGTCAGGTTATCACCAGATCAGAATAAAAGAAGAGGACATCCACAAAACGGCTTTCAGGACCAGGTATGGGCATTATGAATTCACCGTAATGCCATTTGGGCTATCCAACGCCCCAGCTACGTTCATGAGACTCATGAACGACATCTTCCGAGAATACTTAGACACCTTTGTCATAGTATTCTTCGACGACATTCTGGTGTACAACAGTAAATCCATTCAAGAGCATGCTCAGCACGTCAGGAAGGTGCTCGAGAAGCTAAGGAGGCGTCAGTTGTACGCCAAGTTGTCGGAAGGTGGAATACCTCGGTCATGTGATTTCAGCAGAAGGAATCTCGACAGATCCCGCTAAGATCGAAACAGTAATCCAATGGCCGGCACCAAAGAACGTCCACGAGGTCAGAAGTTTCCTTGGCCTAGCAGGGTATTACAGGAAGTTCGTGAAGAACTTCGCAAAGATAGCGGCCCCACTGACGGACTTAACAAAGGCGGAGAAAATCAAAAATTGGGCAGACCATTGGCTCAAGAAAGCCCAAGCAGGATTTGAGTTGTTGAAGGAAGCCTTGACAACCGCCCCCGTCTTGACCCTGCCAGACCCGGAGAAGGATAAGTTAGTGGCAACGGATGCAAGCAAGATAGCCACAGGTGCAGTGCTGATGCAAGAAGAGCGGGTAATAGCGTACGACTCAAGGAAAATGAACGACGCCGAAACGCGTTACCCGACGCATGATCAAGAGCTGCTAGCAGTTGTCAGGGCATTAAGAATCTGGAGGCATTACCTCTTAGGGAGGAAATTCCAGTACCAGAGCCTCCAATACGTATTCACGCAACCACATCTCAATCTGAGGCAGAGAACGTGGATGGAATTTCTTGAGGAGTACGACTTTGAGATAGTCTACAAACCCGGGAAGCTTAATGTGGTAGCAGATGCGCTTTCAAGGCATCCACTGACAACCAGAGTGCACTGCAATGCAATCTCGACGCTCTTCAGCGATTTCGGGAAAACGATAGAAGAAACCTTGCCAACGGATGAGGACTTCAAAGAAGTATGGGCAAGCTTGTCCAAGGAAGCGAGAACGGACAAGGAGAGGGAAACCTTCAAAAACTTTAAAAAGGAAGGTAACCTCCTATACCATAAGAACAAGTTGTGCGTGCCGGAATCATCTGGAGTAAGAAAGTTCATCCTCCACAACACCCACAACAGCCCAATAGCTGGCCACGCAGGATTCATGAAGACATATTTCAAAGTGCGTAGCAGCTACTATTGGCCAGGAATGAAGAAATGAGATAGCTTCGCCACATCAAGGAGTGTCGGCTATGCCAAAGCAATCGGCGAGAACAACTTCGAATTCCAGGTGCTTTGGAACCATTAGCTGTACCAAACGCTAAGTGGGAGGTCGTCAGCATGGATTTTATAACAGGATTGCCAAGAACAGTAAGAGGTAAGGATGCCTTGATGGTCGTGGTCGACAAGTTGTCGAAGATGGCCCATTTTGTGCCTTGCAGGACCACGGACACGGCTATGGACACGGCAAAACTCTTCACCAAAGAGATTTTCAGACTTCATGGCATGCCAAGGGAAATTATCTCCGACCGAGATCCGAAGTTCATCAGCGCCTTCTGGCAGGATCTCTTCACAACGATTGGAACGAAGCTATCTATGAGCACGGCCTATCATCCACAGACGGATGGGCAAACAGAGCGTGTCAATAGAATTTTGGAAGACATGCTCCGAAACTATGTCTGGAACAAGCAAGGTATGTGGGAGGAATTTATTCACTTGGTGGAGTTTGCGTACAATAGCACCAAGCAGGAATCATCCCAAATGTCGCCGTTCATGATCAACTACGGCTACCAATGCCTAACTCCGCATTAATCGCACAATCCCGTGTCAAAAGTGGAAGTCTCCCAACAAATGCTGAGTGACATGCAGCAGCTCGTAGAAGAAGTACGGGGATATCTCCTAGCAGCAAGGAGTCGTCAAAAGAGCATCGCCGACAAGCATCGAACAGTCAGGCAGTTTGAAGTTGGTGACAATGTGTGGCTCAAGATCAAGGTGAAGCAGGCGAAGCTCCGCATCGGGAATTGCAAGAAACTTGCTCCAAGGTGGGCTGGACCATTCAAAATAGTCAAGAGAGTGGGTAACCAATCCTACAGGTTAGACTTGCCAGCACACTTAAAGATCCACAAAGTCTTCCACGTGAGTTTGCTGAAGAAGCACACTCCCAACCCAGATGAAATCCTGGACACCCCAACGATGTTGGAAATGACAGAGGAGCAGTTGGAAATAGTTCCAGAGATAATTCTTGATAAAGCATTCAAGAAAACAAGGAGATCGGAGTTCCTCCAATACTTGGTCAAGTGGAAGCACTTGCCGGTGGAAGACGCAACATGGGTACTTAAAAGAGATCTGGAAAAACAGTACCCACAGTTTATGGAGCAATGGGACGGCAAAATCATCTCCGAAGAAATCGGCTCAGGCATGTCGATTTGTGTAGATTAACAGCTTGCCTAGTTAGGTATAATCTACGCATGCAACCTATGAGGTAAGGGTTGCATGCGTTGTAACCGATGATGAGATTACTACGGTGATCTCTAGGACGTGGTGTAATGTCAATGTAGGCATGACCGCGGTGCCGCTTGGAAAGTCTACTTCTGTCCCACGGAAGTAGACAACCTCGAGAGAAAGGAGGTCATTGAGGAATGCACTGATAGGAAAAGCACCTCTAGCCCCATATATGTTTTGATAGGAGGAATCTGGCCTTCACGCCCCATATACGGGAAGGACCTATCCTCCCAGAATCGCCCAGAATCGCACTCGGTACTGTGGGGGGTCAAATCTCAACAGACGCAATGTA
The DNA here is from genome assembly GCA_021234155.1 of Isoetes taiwanensis. Classification (NCBI taxonomy): domain Eukaryota; kingdom Viridiplantae; phylum Streptophyta; class Lycopodiopsida; order Isoetales; family Isoetaceae; genus Isoetes; species Isoetes taiwanensis. The sequence continues at coordinate 13,866,625 of JAJEKV010000037.1, forward strand.
AGGTGGTTGGGGGCAGGGCCCAACCAAGCAATGTAGTGTGGTGTGTGGTCACATGTCCAGTTGGATGCTGCCTAGTGGCGTGACATTAAAACTACTATCTATCTATCTATCTATCCACGCTGGGCAACTAAAGGTATAGGCATGAGTGGCATATAGGCATATAGACGCTGTCTCCACGGCCATAATGGAAGAATCACCCTCTTCCTACGCCGGGAGATTAGCCATGCATCCATGTAGATAGGTGGGGTGGTCACCATATAACCAAAACTTTATAAATAATTAAATATGGTACTAACGTAGTGTGACCTGCAGGCCAATAGAGCGTTCCGGAGGGCTAGGAGGTCGGACTACGAAGACTTGCAACACAATTTTGTCTAAAGTGTTGCAAGGAATAAAGAGTACCTCGAAGAATAATAGTATATATAATAAAATTTGAGTAATCGTTGTAATAGCATGCGAATAATTAAGCATTTGATTGAATAATAGTTCAATAATGTTTTGTAAATATTACCTTAAGGTAATTCTATTAAATGTATAAATGTAATAATAAATATATCGTATGCATGAGGTTGATTGCAGGATAAGTAGATCCCAAGGTGGGGAGAACCACGATGCTGCGGACAGCATCAATTCAAGGTGGGGAGAATGTGACGTTCCAGTACGATATACGGTCTCAAGACATACACCGTACTGCGCCGTCACGCGTACACGCCGTCTAGTCGACGTGTACGCCGACACATACCTAAGCAAGGACGCCCTAGGGGGCAACTTGCAATGGTGCGCACACTTAGCAATGCGCGCACCTTCAGACCTTTAACCCATTAAAGGTAGACCAAGGGTCATGGAAACCCTAAACCATAACTGATAGCCTACATAAGGCATCAAACCCTAACATTCCCTTTTTCGGCCACAGACCTTCCGAGCTTCGATTCGCGCGCCTGAGGAGTCAATTCCAACTCCCACGATCTGCCTGTGCGCCCCAGCTAGTCAGATCATTCCTCCGACCGCATCCCGAAGCAGAACAAGGACATGGACGCCTTCGGATCAAGAGGAGTGAACCATGGATCAGGTATTTGGTCAATCAAATAGCATAAACCTTACTCCAGCCTTCGAATCAGTAGGTTTAGCCTATTAGATCACCCCTAGCAGCCAAGTAGATCCCGAGACTGACCTAACTAAAGAACCTAACTCTATGAGATAGATTAGTTCTTTATTATTTATTATGTGATATGATGGACGGATGGATTCTGTGAACTCATTGTATTGGGAAGGGGGGTAGAGACTTAAAGCTTAGTAGATGATGCTCCTAGTTAGTCCCTCTTAGTGCATTACTAGAATTCGGCCTGTGTACAAGAACCTCACCTGGTTGTGGGTGAAGGGACCAGACTGGCTCAGAACGAGGTTCGTGTTCTGACCCTTGACCGATCCCTCTGGTGTGTAAGGCCTACCGGGGATCAGAGTGACTAGGTCTAATGGCTTGCCACTGAGTGTGGGCAAGGCATGGGCTCGACACCCGTGGGGTGGGGTTCACCTTCCAGTGGGTTAAGTCGAACAAGGGCAGTGGCCCTCTAGTCACCTTGGGTCAGCATGTAGACCTCGGGTGGGAGTGATCCCTACCTGCCCCATCGGGCCTGGGGAGATGTAACCCAGGAGTAGCCCCTTTGGTTATGCACCCGGCGGGCTACAGTCGGGTCCTAACACTTTTCAACCTACTCTGCAAAGTGTGCACAGGAGGGGCGGATGGTGTGGACAACCCAATGCTATGTTCTTATGCCAGCCAATTCCATTGTCATGATTCTGTCTGCAACGAACTCTGGAGACCCAAGCTTGTCAGTCCATCCCTGTGTCTGAGCCTTGGGTAGGACCCCACTTGTATTGTGCTGATCTTTGTCTATGCAGATGTTGATGTGCCACCCTTCGAGGTGGATATGTGATGTATGTTACTGACGTGTATGTTTACGCTTCCGCAGCTAGGTAGGCCCTGAGGGAGACGGGGTAAAATGACCCCTTCATTCTTCCCACTGGGGACTTCAGACGGTCACAGTGATATGTGGAGGGCCCTGTATCAGCAATGGAGCTGGTATGGGGGATGAACTCCTGTTTGTATACGGTGCGGGCATCGTATACGAGTAGGGGACGTCACAATTGCTTTTGTTCACAAGTATACACCAAGTCTTTGCCTAGATTCAGTTTTGCACCTACTGTTTCTAAGATTGCTTATTGTATCTAGATAATTGCCCAAATGGGGTTTAAGTAGTGATTTTTGCAGTTTAAAGGGTTTTTTTTTTTTTTTTTTTTTTTTTTTTGAAGGATATTATTCTATTCATCATCACATCATGAGTACATTCTACATATCATAGGGAAGCCAATCCACTACCTAAGCGTGATATGCTAGTAGCTGCTTTGCATGTGATTATCGAGTACATATGGCAGGTTTATGTTCTCTACCACAAGACCAACCTAAGCACGATATTCTAGGACCTGCTTTGCACGTGATTATCGAGTACATATGGTAGGTTTAAGGTCTCTAGCATAAGACCGGTTGGTCGTACTTGAATCCGTGACCTCGGGGCAATGGATTTTTAAGGTCCCCATTACTAGACCGATATTGGCCAGGTATGAACCCACGACCTCAGGTATGGCAGCTTAAGGTCCTGCCACTAGATCATGCACCAAAGTGTTGGTTTTAAGATTCCCGCCCAGTGTTCATTTTGAGTTTTTGCCTAATATTAAAATGGATTTCCCTTCGAGTGTTATGGACTTCCTACGCAGTGTTAATTCCGGGGTTAAGTCGGTTCTTTTTTCTTCTTAAATTGGAACATCGTTATCTAGCACCTGGCCCCTGGCGACTAGACGAGTTTTATTTTTATCTCATTTGCCTTTCCCTGGCGCTTGGCGGCCAATGCAAGTTCCTAGCGCCTAGCGCCGAGCGAGCTGCTAGTGCGTAGCACCAATACGAGCTCTTGTCGCCTCCAGGTGCGAGCTTCTAGCTTCTTTGTTAGCTTCTATAAGTCCTTGGCAAGTGGTTTGACGGATTTACCTTGGTGAAGGAGCCAGGCAAGAAAAATCAAAGCTCTTTAGCTCTCTGCAAATTGAGGTAAGAAAATCACCTTTTTTCTACATCTATCCAAAAATTCTTAATGAATGACATGAGTGGTTTCAGACTTGACATTGAGAAATGGGTATTGTCAAAGGGATGCATTTTGCGAAAAGTTACAACACTCTTGGAATGCTCTTGATGGTCTGCTTCCAAATTATATGACTAATGAGGGGAAGCCAAAGGTGAATGAATAGTAGACCCTTCTCTGTCACATCTCGCACTTAGCGCGACAAAGGGGGGATTTTTTTTCAAAACCCCTTTTTTTTTCCCTTGTCGTGCTAAGCGCGAGATGTGGCAGAGAAGGATCTACTATTCTTTTCATATGGCATCCAATTGGCCTTAGTATATTGATCTGAATGGTTAGAATCTTAGTTTTTTTACAACATGAATTTGTATTTTTGTATTAACCCTCGCGCATGCGGGATGTGACATAGAATAGGTTGCTATTCTTGCCATGTGGCATCCAATTTATACAACTAAAATTTGAATTTTTGCATTAACCCTCGCGCTTAGCACAAGATGTGGCAAAGAAGAGTATGCTATCCTTGCCATGTCACCTTTTTGGACATAGTATATTGATCTGAAAGGTTAGAATCTTAGTTTTTGTACAACTAAAATTTGTATTTTTGCATCAATTCTCATGCTTAGCATGAGATGTGGCAGAGAAGGATCTCTATTCGCGCAGCATGACCTCGAATTGGACCTAGTATATTGGTCTGAAAGGTTAGAAACTTAATTTTTCTACAAGTAAAGTTCCATACTTCGATGAGTGCTGCTCTAAATTCTAATCTAAATACATCAATGGGCTTCCAATGGAATTTAATCCGATATTTAACATTCAGGAGTCAGATAATGGCAAATCAAGTGAGAGCACCCAATCTTGACCTCGATGGACAAGAACCATAGTTGTGATGTTCTAGGGGAACTAGTAACGGTGCCCAGCGTTGCTGGGCATAAGCTGAAAACCTTTAAATGGCCACCACTCACCAGTCTCACCACTCTGCGGCTCACCACTCACCAGTCTCACCATTCTGCGGTTCACCACTCTGTAGAACATAGAATTGACTTGAATTGAATTGAATGGATTTTTATCGTCCCACAAAGACCTATAGAATGCATGTCTTTTTATCCAGTGACATCTAAGACAGTGCGAGTTTGGTATGGCTTGTAGTTCTATTCAATGCAAAGGAGGAGCATTAGAATTTTGTGTTACGAAGAGTAAGAGATAATTTAGCTAGCTTTGATATATATTTTAAGTCAGCATGTTGTTCCTATGTTAGAAATGCATCTCCAGTCACATGGCTACTTACTTATTGCTTAATCGAATCCCTCATCACCATTGGGAAATCAATGCAAATAACAGAAAACGTAGTATCATTATTCTATAATATATAATAAATAATATTGATATAGATTTTAAGTCGGGATGTTGTTCCTATGTTAGAAATGCATCACCAGTCACATGGCTAATTGCTTAATCGAATCCTTTTTTACATATGGACTTTGGTGTGATCACCATTGGGCAATCAATGCAAATAACAACTTATTGCTTAATCGAATCCCTCCTTACATATGGACTTTGGTGTGATCACCATTGGGCAAACAATGCAAATAACAACTTATTGCTTAATCAAATCCCTCCTTACATATTACATATGGACTTTCACCACCATTGGACAACCAATGCAAATAACATGAAATGTAGTATTATTATTCTATAATAAATAATATTATTCTATAATAAACAATATCATCCCATTTATAATCGTCAAAGAATGTAATGTAGGACCACTTTGCAAGGATTACAACATTGCCTCATTAAGTTGAGGCCCAAATTCATGATCTTTACCATGATTTTAATAAAGTTCTACTATCAGAGATACATACATGTCGAAAGGGCATGTATGCTCGTAGGCCCAAAGATTTAGTAGCTGGAGATGCTAACTTGTTGATCAATAGATCAGACACCTATTCTTGCATCTCTCTTTCCTCCTCGAGCATCTTCTAGGACAGTGCCAGTGCCAGACCATTATTTTTGTTTAAGCCATAACATACTCAACCATATTCAGATGAATTCCTGTGATGCGGAATGCATTATGGCATTGGCATGCAAACGTACCACATGGGCCTTCACTATTATGGAATATGCTAAAATAAGAATATCATGACACATCAAACTCTAGTCTCATTTTCCAGATTACTATTTAAGCAAGTTCACTAAAACAAATATGGAGTTGCTCAGAAGCTATAGAATTCACAAAAACAAATATGGAGTTGCTCAGAAGCTGTAGGATTCACAATAATCCAACAAAACTGATTCACAATAATCCAACAAAACTCACTGACATTGCTTAAGCTACAATTGCTTAGAAATTTGGTTCAACAACTTAGGCTACAATAATTCCATATTGCTTTGAAGTTTGGTTCAACATGCTTTGGACATTGGAATGAACCTTGAAGTGGACCTGGAAGTATAAGGGATGTCATACAATTTGACTTTGAGATGACTCATACAAAAAACCATATATGGGCAAAAAAGAGAAGATATTAATTCCTTGTATTAGTTTGTAAGCTTCAGTGGCCAAATATATCTAAGTGGATGGTCCAGGTCCTAATGTAGAGATATATCCTCAACTGCTACAAAAGCTGTCTAAATGTCAATCTAAAGGGCCAGTAAAATTCATAATTAAAGAGGAAAAAACAATGTGACGTCTAATGTGGTGCTAACCATAGTTTTGCACAGAATGTACTTATCCTTTGGATTCTAGCTGCGGCTGGGAAACTGTTAATCAGAAGCAAGGAAAATCAGCCATGCCTTCATTTCCTTGCATAAAAACTTCAGCTTGACTGTTATTACTTACACAGGCTATATAGTTTCTGTTACTCATTCTGCTTCTCCCAAAACCTCAATTGCTTTTGTATTGCAACTACAATGACCAAGTTCTAAGGCTACATATTAACCCTGCGAGCAAGGAAGAGGAATAGGTAGAAGGGGTTATTGTTGGGGCTTGGATGTAGACTTAGGCAATAAGCATCCTAGCACTTCAAAACAAATCTGTGTCATATCTACCACATAGCATTAACCTTTATAAGGGGATTAATAATCAATATTAAACCTGTGGATCCTTGTCTAGCAAAGTTCTTAAGCAACTAATGTGCATGCATTTCGTATTTCGTTAATCTCTTAGTCTTACAAATACAGAAGCATAGAATTTATGTCCAGACCAAGAATGTTCCTCCTGCCAGAAATATAAGCCAATAACAGATACATACTATTCTTAAATAATCAGAAAAAAAGCAAAACAACTATTTTTTTTCAGCCCTGTAACTATTCATGATATAACTTTTCTACCTTATTAAAGCATGCTCTTAGATTTGGTTCATAGCAATATAAATGATCAAACCTGATAAGGAGCTCGTCTACATCCAGCATCATGTTTTGAATCATCATCACTTGGTCCAGCATCAATTGTATCATTCATATTTCTCTGGTGGAAGATCTCTTTAGGTATTACGGAACCCGCACTTAAATTGAAGATCAAGGCTCAGATCTCCCAAGATCTCCCAAGCAGCCATATGAAAATCGTTCCTGATAAGCATAGCCATCCACCTTTTGAAGGCCACAGTTGCACACCAGTACGTAGAATCTGCTTCAGGATGTGCTCCTCCTTTGCCATAGCCCTAAATAGATAACATAATTACTGGATTGCTCCACATAATACAGTGTTTTGCCATCTGTATCCTCATTTGCCATAGCCCTAAATAGAGCTTCCTGACCAACATGAATGCATAAAGATCTGGATATTTCGCTCCAGATCAATACCAGCCATGTATCGATTACCAGCCTCTGGGGTGGACTGGACTTGTAGGCTACCTAGACTACCATGAAATCCTCCACATAATACAGTGTTTTGCTCCACATAATACAATGTTTTGCCATCTATATCAAATCGGCTCCTCATTTGCCGACGAACAGGAATGCATGAAGATCTGGATATTTCGTTCCATATAATACAGTGTTTTGGCATCTGTGTCAAATCGGCTCTTCGTTTGACATAGCCCTAAGCAGAGCTCCCCAACCAAGTGCCACTGCCATGGCTCTACAAAATACTGAGCCCTAAATCCAAATGCAACCGAGCCGCCCTGCCCTGCCCTGCCCTGCCTAGCGTTGAATAAACCCTAAAGAAAAACCAGCGTTGAATTAGTGTTATTCTTTGTTGTGTTGAAGCTGCTCCTGCCCTGCCGTCTCTTATTCCCAGGCATGGGTTTTTTCACAAACTGCAAATAGAGTATCTATTTGTGATAAGATGTGGTAGAAACGGATGTTTGGGAATGACTCCGACCGTCAAATCTACTCGCCCTGTTCGTGATCAAGCTGTTCCCGTAAAGAAAAACCCTAAAAAGAAAAAAAGATAAGATTGGAAAAAAGGTGCAAGATGATGCCACGTGGCATCAATTAATCTGAGCCGCCCAAATTAGGGTGTGGTCCATTACATAACATTATAATATAGGATATACGCCATAGATACGTATATTCTTGGACCCGTCACTATACAAGTCGACCTCTGGTAGCCTTGTATACCTTAGAAAGTGGCAAGGGGCACATATCTAAGTTAATTGTTAACTTAGATAACCTTAGGATAAGGCCCATTTCCACATGGCCTTATCCTATTGGGCAACCGCCACACGGCCCCATCCTAGTGGTGCCACGTGGCATCCCATGTGGACCCTCACCTATATTAGCACTAACCCTAACCCTAGACCTCTTTTCCTGACTCTGGCACCTGAACACTCATCTACGCACTCGAAACCCCGTTTCGAGCATCGTTCGTCGTAGCATAGCCTGGTGCAGCAACCCCCGAAGTGTGTGCATGATCGTAGAGGGAGCACGACTTCGACCACGTCAAGGAGCAATGGAGACACCAGGGATGGGAGGAAGTGCGTCTGGAGCAGGTAGGTGGAGTAGAGTTCATAGTGGTTCATCTGGAAGTTAGCACTCCAGATGGGTTTGTATGTTGTATCTAGAGTAGAGCCATCCTAGATCCTTCGTTGAACATCCTGAACCCTAATCAAGGAACGCTAACCGTAAGTTAGATATGTATGATTAGGTTAAGATGCTCTTACGATGTTACCATGATATGATGAGATGTTATGATGGTTGATCATGTTTGCTCCTCTTGTATTGGGAAGGGGGGTAGAGACCTAGTAGCCTTACTTAGTAATGCTTCTAGTTAGACCCTTTAGTTCCTATTATATATGCGGGAACCCACCGGACTATTGAGGCTATGACGTCACTCAGCACTACACAACGGGGCGAGAGGCAATGCAGAGGGAGGATCCCTGCCGAGTGGGGGCTACGGGGGATCCCATAGTGGGCTAGGCTTATGGTTGGTTACTTCGTGTGGGCCGAGCATGGGTCCGACACCTCCTGGGGCAATGGTGTCGCCCTGCCTCTCAAGAGTTGCAAGTGTCAGCTTGGCTCTTGTTTTGGGGGGTTCAGTCGGGTACGAATCGTATGTCGCCACGATTCTCTAGCCGCCCGAGGAGCCTCTAGACCGCGGGTAGGGGAGATGCAACCCCGGATGGGGGATTTCCTACGGAGTGTACGGCTGGGAGCCGTATATTTAGTAGGGAGCATCACAATGGTATCAGAGCCATGTTCTTGGTTGACCAAGAACTAGCACTGACCATATCCTTGAAAGTAGTCTAACAGGCCTGATAGGGTGCGAAATGAAAAATTTCCACCATGGAACCTCGAAAAATAGGGGAAAAACGTTTCTCCTGATCTAGCCCATCTGCAAAGTATGCACAGGAGGGGCGGATGGAGTGGTCAACCCTAGCCATTGTCTATAGCCAGCCCCGCCATTGTTATGACTCGGTCTGCTCTATCTTGAGGCCTATCCAGTCAGTCGACTTCCCTATGAGTCAGAGCCACGGGTAGGAGCTCTCATGTTTTATGGTTCATGATTATCTTCGTTGTACGTATGGATATGTGATGGACTACCCTTCGAGGTAGTATGTTGTATTGTTATTGCTAGTTCTGACGTTGTTTATGCTTCCGCTGTGATAGGAACCCATAGGGGAAGGGCGCGCAAGACACCTTCGTGTCCACTTCCCGCACTACGGTGATCCCAGAGTGCGGGATAGACGGAGGGCCCGTGCAGTCGGAGGACCGGATGGGGGATTTCCTACGGAGTGTACGGCTGGGAGCCGTATATTTAGTAGGGAGCGTCACAATGGTATCAGAGCCATGTTCTTGGTTGACCAAGAACTAGCACTGACCATATCCTTGAAAGTAGTCTAACAGGCCTGATAGGGTGCGAAATGAAAAATTTCCACCGTGGAACCTCGAAAAATAGGGGAAAAACTTTTCTCCTGATCTAGCCCATATGCAAAGTATGCACAGGAGGGGCGGATGGAGTGGTCAACCCTAGCCATTGTCTATAGCCAGCCCCGCCATTGTTATGACTCGGTCTGCTCTATCTTGAGGCCTATCCAGTCAGTCGACTTCCCTATGAGTCAGAGCCACGGGTAGGAGCTCTCATGTTTTATGGTTCATGATTATCTTCGTTGTACGTATGGATATGTGATGGACTACCCTTCGAGGTAGTATGTTGTATTGTTATTGCTAGTTCTAACGTTGTTTATGCTTCCGCTGTGATAGGAGCCCATAGGGGAAGGGCGCGCAAGACACCTTCGTGTCCCCTTCCCGCACTACGGTGATCCCAGAGTGCGGGATAGACGGAGGGCCCGTGCGGTCGGAGGACCGGATGGGGGATTTCCTATGGAGTGTACGGCTGGGGGCCGTATATTTAGTAGGGAGCGTCACAATGGTATCAGAGCCATGTTCTTGGTTGACCAAGAACTAGCACTGACCATATCCTTGAAAGTAGTCTAACAGACCTGATAGGGTGCGAAATGAAAAATTTCCACCACGGAACCTCGAAAAATAGGGGAAAAACTTTTCTCCTAGGTAGTGAGTCCGTAAGAATAGGCTAAGTTGTTAGATGAGGAAAAAGATGATTCGAATTAACATTCTACTAATTTGAAGTGAAAATTATGCATCTGCACCAAATTTCACCTATTACGGGTCGAAGAATCATGTCAATCGGAGACCCGAGTGAAAAATGGTGCACATTTATAATTAGCACTCCAAACCATTAGAAAACTTTGAAATTCTAAGTATAATACGAAAATAGGTATATAATCTAATAATTAAGTATATATATTCATAATCTATATATATATATAATAATATATAATAAAGGAGTTTTGGGATAATCTGTGCGCACGCCTTCTTGTAATGGCTTTGAGATCGAGAAACATCTATGGCGTTCTCCGCTACGGCAGATCAACGCTTGAAATTTTTCTATATCAGAAGGCAAGAGAAAAAGGACAAGCAGTTACAAGATACATGTTAAATGCAACGCAAAGCAACCTCTTAAGTGTGTATAGCGCTGGTTTTTTTAAGATGATGCAGGGGCGATTCTCCTGTGCATTTTGTGTTATTTCGTGCAATTTCATTCCTCAATTCAACCTAGCCCAAGTTTTTCTTTTTATGCACTAGAGCATTTCTTAACCCTGCAAATCTGGATTTGGAACAGAATAGAGTTGGGTTGGATAATGAAGCGGACTATGTTCATGCAATTCGGCAACATTTTGCAGTTAATTTTTGTGTTGGTTGGGTAGATCTACAAATCTTTCATCAGGTACCGTTCATCATTTAGGGCTTATTTTATGATATTGTTCATCATTCAAAGTTTATTTTATGAAGAATAAATGGGAAGAAATGCACAGACAGATCTGTGCATGTTAATGTTGGTGTTAGGGAGTAGCGATGGCAATGCATAGACTGACAGCAGACTGATCGCCATGGCTGTCTGCACCCCTTCTTTATTCGCCAGGCCTAACGAGGCTTCTATGGAACTATTAGGATGACATTGCTTCTTGGTTCTCCGGGCTCTGGAAAATCTACACTTCTGTTGGCGCTAGCTGGGAAACTCGATCCTAATCTAAAGGTAGAACTGTAATAAGCCTTGTAATAAGCAATCTAAAGGCCTTGTAATAAGCAATGATGTGACTATGTAGGCGAAGGGCAGAGTCACCTACAACGGACATGATTTCAATGAGTTTATTCCCCAAAAGACATCTGCATATATTAGCCAACATGATGTTCATATGGGCGAGATGATGATTGAAGCAAGTCTTTGGACTTCTCACCTCGGTGTCAAGGAGTTGGAAACCGATATGGTAAGATGGGGCACAAATATATCAAGCTTTTTAGATTACCCGTTGATGGGCCAAATTTCCATGAGCTACAAGCCATCGATTTCTTACTGCTGCGCAGATATGTTCTCGAACTTTGTAGAAGGGAGAGAGATGCGAGGAATTAAACAGATCCCGTGCTTGATGCTCTTCTTAAAGTTAGTACTCTCATTCGCCTTGATGGTTATTCAAAAAATGCTTATCCACCTTTTATGTGGTACGTTTAGGCAGCAACTATGCAACAAGAAAGTATAGTGACAGATTATATTTTAAAGGTAACAAATCCTATTTGCTGTAGTGCATAAAGGAGCCATAAGAATCATTCTTCCTACAGGTTCTTGGACTTGAATTTTGTGCGGACACCTTAGTGGGGGATAATATGCAACGAGGAATTTCTGGAGGCAAAAAAAAACGTGTTACAATAGGTCATACATTTTTTATCACTGTATGTTGTTTAAAGTTAAGCTTGAGTTATTTGATGTTGGGGAGTAGCGATGGCAATGCACAGACTGACAGCAGACTGATTGCCATGGCTGTCTGCACCCCTTCTTTTATTTGCCAGGCCGAGTTGAAGAAGCAGTAATAGAAAAGTATTTTTAGATGGCTCAATGATTTTGTCACCGTCAGAGCATATCCCTTCGTCTATTCATTACTAGGGTGTTACATTGGAGAAGGGCATTGCACAAGAATTTTTCTGATGTATTCAGTACTGGTTGTTGACATTACACAAGAATTCTTCCAATGGGCACAACATGTGGATTTGCTTCTTAGAAAAGAGAATCATTAGATGTGCAAGATCACTCCAGCTGAAGATGTGCTTATGGAGGAAATGATCAACAAATAGAGGAAATGGTCAACAAGCTCACACTCCTAGAGTTTAAATGCTGTTCTATCGCAAACGGTAAGAGGTTACATGAATTATCTCTGCCAAAGGCCTGGTATGGTTATAATATTGGGCAACTTGCTGATCTAATTCAAACTTTGATTTATTTGCTTATTATTATCAGTAGAAAAGATGCACAGGGCAGTGGAACATTGGTATCTGCTTTGGTCCTGCCTTTATAATACCACAAATAAAGATGGAAAATCATTATGGTGTGTCTTTATGTTTTTGTCCAAAATAGCTAATTACGGCCATTGTCTTTCAGCAAGTGCACCCAAGCTTTTTGGGAGTACTTAGTAGTATGATATATTTAAGGGTCTTTGACTTTTCTAGGTGGTGGGAAAGGGAAGCAAAAGCTATGTTGATTGGCATTGGACAAGCCAAACAGTGTAAAAGATAGCCATGTGAGCCATTTCAGATGGAGAAATGTTTTTTTTTTGTAATAATGTATGTTTGTTGTGCAGGTTCATTGTTGTGCAGATTATTTAATTATGTGTGCTGTGCAAGTTGTAGTGTGCTGTGTAGGTTTGTCGTGTCTTAGAAGCAACAAAAAGTGATAGAGAAATCTATGGCAATTTATAGAAAATTCTCCTAAGTTCCATGGTGGAATTACATTAGAGCAGGTCTTGACTGTAGCAAGTTTTGACTGTAACAAGTTCTGTTCACAACCATGATTTTTGTAGGGGACCATATCTAAAATTTCGTGTTGTTTACTGTTGTCACTCTGTGTTATTGGTGCAGAGTTTAAGTTTTGGATGCTGAAGTATCATGTTGAAGTTTAAATAGGTTTAAAATGCTACAGTGGCAAGGAACCTGTTTTAATTGTTACAGTAAAATGGGATAACCAAAATGCTATAGTAGCATAAAATGAATTGTAAATGGTGCAAAAAAAATGGAAACGGAAATATTTTCTTGCTTTCTATTGTAAAGCCTGATTCTGTAAGTTGGCATTTTCAGCATCAGACCGACTACTAAATTTTACGGAACCTGGAAGTGATCAAAAGGAAAGATGAACATAGCTCCGTCTTTGATGCCACATTTCAATCTTACCCTATCCCGGTTGTGAAGAAGAAACGTTGAAGTTGGTATGTTTGATGTGCGATAGGCATAAAATATCAAATTTTACAAAGCATACAATGTCAGTAGTCACAAACAGCAATGAAATTTATTTATCCAATAGTGCACTGGGTATGTTGATTCTAATGCCTTTCAACAGATCTGATTGAGTAATGGGGTCCCAATATCCTAACCGTAAGTTTGACACATCTTTCATGTTTATGTCTCCATGCTGCTACATACAAGTTGGTGTTTGGAGACAACATCACAAGTTAGTTGATTTGAATACAGAAGCTATGAGATTTTTAGCTAACGGAGACAAATAGCAATCATGCATTTTCTACATAGTTTAGTTAATGTAGCATAAGAGCATATTAATAGTGTAGAGTGATTCATTCGTTTGTTATTGAGAAATTTTATTCCTTGCAAATATTACAGAAAGTATACGGGCTTTTTTTTGGATGTGACATTTGGAGTTTATGCCAAGTCTTATTAGTGATCTACTAGAAACGTGTGCCCGGCGATGCCGGGCATTAGTCATGTACGTGTGGAATGGAATTGTAAACATAATCATGATATAGATGTAATGGAGTACAAACTATGAAGGACTTAGGGTTTAGAGATGCCGAAGCATTAGCCCTAACACATGGAATAGGTAGAAGTAATGGAAAGCATAGGGTGCAACATACGGGGTAGACTTAGTGGAGTGCATTGAGAAATTTGGTTTAGGGTTGGGATGCCTTTTAATTCCTTGTGTCTTTTGAATTTTTGAATTCCTAAATTCTCATTCATAAAACAAAAGACATTCTCATTCATAGAATCTTTAATTTGGTTGTCATTAATTCTTTGATGTTTTGATAATATCAAACGTGCACAGAAGCATCTCACTCTAGTTGATATTGTGTATGAAAATGACAATACCAACTTGGAGGCATTGATAAAGGTTAAAATAACATTATATATACGCAGCGATTGTCAATTGCATAGAATCTTTAATTTGGTTGTCATTAATTCTGTGATGTTTTGATAGCATCAAACGTGCGCAGAAGCATCTCACTCCAGTTGATATTTAAGTTCTCTAACTACATTAGCACCCATTTAATAGCAAATTAAACGGTGAACTTCTTTTTGACGCCTCATTCTTGAAGCAGGTTATAAATATCACTAACCAGACATTCTAACTATTTTAGTGGGAACGGAGCAATACTTTCTCTAGTTCAACACTTGATTAAATTGTTTCTAGTTCATACAAATGGTCCCCTACTTATAGAGAGATAACTTTTGAAAAGGATATCAACATTAGTAATACTATTGCTTTTTGTGAGGTACAATTAGCGGCCAAAATTCCTCATCTAATTAGGCAGAGAAGACCACAATAGAAGAAGTCCGTCATATCCAGCAATATGACTCGCACTAAATTACATCTGTCTGTGTGCAGGCTGAACAGCTATAGTAATGGACAGGTTGAAAGCATATAAAGTTTTTAAAAGAGACATCACGTATGAATGAGAACGCAGAGCATTTGTAGATGCTGGTTAGATCTTCAAAAATAATCAACCGCTGTGCAAGATGTGACTCGTGAAAAGCAGAATACTCAAGTTTGACATTCATATGGGAATAATTATGTGGCACTGTCACTTTAGGCGAGTTAGAGTAAAACCTGCTTTCTTTTCAAATTGCGAAGCCAAAATTCAAATTGTATCAATACATATTTCAAAACAAAATACGTGAAATGTCATAAAAGTTGATGTATTAAAACTTTCTAAAATTACAAAGGCGAAGGTGTCTTCAAACCCTGCAAAAAATTTGTGATGCAATAGACGTCGTAGCTTGATCAAAGTTTGAAAGAAATCATCAAGTTGGAGTGCCAGCAAGTTTCTTAGAATTATATCAGCAAATAGATGTTGAAAGAAAAAGTTTCAGATTGAGTTCCTTAGCGTGCAAATTCCATTTGATACAGAAGCTTGAAAGATATTGCTAACACTTGGGATTTGCTAAAAGATGCCCACTTGAGATCCACTTATACGACCAAAGGTGTGGTCTTCACCTAAGCACCCCATGTCATTATGTTGGTATCTCTTATAAATCCTGCATATTGACGTACACAATATTACTCCTACACCATCCAATCCCCAATCCTAAACTACTGACTTAATAGATTATTTTCCTTTGCAACCTAGCATGCAGCATGATACAAAACTGCATCATCTGCTATGCAGCCAATCTCTCTGGGCATATTCATTATTCGGATCCGCTCTTATGAACTTCATTTCCAAGCTCTGAAAGGAACTAACAGACTGGTTAAAGTTTTATGATCTTATATGAACACCATAAATCTACAAAATATGCCTGCAATTGAAGCACAACTGAACTTCAGAACTGGAAAGGTTCATATCCTTGCAAACCCCAATCTCAGGAGCAAGTAAGAAGATAATGATGATCAGTCTTTGTTAATGAGAATAATATAAACTTTTGATATGTATATGTCTCGCCTTACATTCTTCTGGTCTATTCTATTCTCAAAAACAATCTGGTAATGATAGTGATATGTGGGGCATTTCACTTGCTATAACTCACAAAAGCATACCTCTTCAACTTGATAATCGACCGACACATCTCTATCTACCTATCTATTCTGGGATCTGCATGCTTTCACAGAGTTAGCTAAACAATCTCTAGTAGAGCTTGAATGATATTTGGTTGTTCCTGTGGTTTCAAATGATATTTTAAACAGAGATAATAGCCAATGCATGTAAAGACTATCTCATGAACAACAAACAAACCGTCCATTGCCTTGTCATAAACACTTGCATAGAAATAGGTCTATGTAATCTGTCAGAATTTACCTTCTTGGCTAATGTTCTAGCTGACACAAAACCTGAGTTGTTGATCTATATGCTGGTATAAGCCACGCTTACCTCTGCTCCAAAATATGGAAAAATAATTAAGTGGAATAGAATATTCGGGGGCATTCATCTAGATAAAAAATGTAGAACAATGCTGACCTAGGATGATAGATAAAGTGGTCAAGGTTGCCTTATGGACAATTCAGTCTTGACTGCTGCAGTCTTGGGCATACAAAGCTGATTAGATGGGCAGCCTTGTTAAACCGTCTTAAAACGTTTCTAATGAGAAACAAACCGGTCTTTTTAAATTAACATAATAGCCAAGCTGAAACATGATCTATTCCTACGCCGATACATCTACACAGACCAAACTATTCATGTTTTAGGAATCTCTGTGGTTTCATTGCATGCATAATGGGCTTATTCAAGAATGAGCAATCCAGACAGGGAAACAGAGAATAGGGTTTTTTGAAAATAGAGAAAAGGCAACAAAGCATTTACATTTACATGATGCCGGCAACACTCCAGAATGAGAACTGGAGAGACGCCCTGCTTTTGCTCCTTTGAAACATAAAGCCTGCTTACCTGCAAAGGGAGTAGGATCATTCTTATTGCATACGGAGGATAAATAGAGAAATTTCATACCTAGAGTGAAGGAAACCACAGTCCTTCATTGCTTGCACAAACTATAGAACCAGCGAAGCAGCGTGACTCAGAGAACTTGAGCTGAGCTTCAACAACAATCCAGAAAGCAATATATCAGAGAGCATGGCAAGAAAATGCTTAACCACGGCTGCCATTGGCTTCAACATACCCGATTGCTTGGTTTTCCAATTTCGTTACATTTTTTGGTTATGAGGCCATGTCATGTCTTATGGCGAAGCAAGAATCGTGTAGACCTCACGATTGAATACTTGGTTGTTGCTCTGCGAAAAAGCACCCAAGACAACAGAAAAGATATTAGAAATGTAAAGAAGGTAACATCATGCACTCAGAAATCTCCCCAGGTTTCACAGAACTGAGCAAAATAAAATCTGCGGCAGATATAACCATACCGCAAGCCGCAATGTCAGTCTCTAGATGAGCTTCGGCTAATTAGCTGTAACAGACCAGGCCCATCGACGCTCTGTGCCTCTCCCTTCCCGCTCGAAGTTGAACAGCTAAGGAATAATGCCGCAAGGGGAGAGGGAACGCCGCATGCGGCGTTACATGCGGCGTTCCAGGCTCACAAACCAAAGCCCTCCAAAAATAAAAAAGAAGATGTCTTTAAAATCTCGAGATAACATCTGAGGGAGTGTTCATTAAAAGATAGTCAGTTTTCGACCCTTTTCTTAATGTAACTATCTTGAGTTTAGGCAAACACGTGGTTGTGAACGTTACTGTGAATGAGGATCATAAAAGATATTTTTTATCTCTGGAGGGAAAAACCAACAATACTGACAGTTTTGTGATTGTATTATTAAATGATAAAAGCCCAAGAAAAATTCATTTTGAACATACTTATTTTTGTTATATAATGAAGTTGTAATATTATTTTATTTTTGTTCAAGTTTACCCATGATGGACAACTATATCTTGAGGGAAAGATGGGGTGATTGAAAGTAAAAATGCGAAGTATTCTAATATGCAAACGTGCAAACTTGCATATATTTTCAACTTTGATGTTTAAATAGGCATCCATCTAGGATTTTGCAAGTTTTTTTCAAATTGACATTGACCACACTTTTGCCCTTCAAGACCAACCATTACCCTCCAGGCACCATCGATGCCAATCTACAAGAAATCATCGACACATCTCGACATTCAATAATTTCAATTGAAAGTATGCAATATGCAATGCAATGAGAACGTTTCATGATATCCAAGCATGAAAGTCACTTTGGACAAATTGCAAGAGTTCGAAAATGAGAACTAAATAGGTGAATCTATGTGTCCACTTAGCATGTAGGCTATTATACCTGCATAAACGATTGCTATGAACATTTTAAAACTTCATAAGTTCTTTTAAGCTCAATAAAAGTATCTTTTAAGGACAATTTCAAACTTCCATGATAACAAACAACCATATATGTAATTAGATGCTCTTATTAACCATATATCTTTATTAACTTTTGAATTTAATTCCAACAAAAAGCCCTTATATTGGAACAATTAATAAGGGGGGCTAATAAGTAGGCCTATTAATGGTAGGGGAATATTCCCTAGAGCACCTTCCTTTTAAATATCCTTGCCACCTCATTTCCCCCCTCCCAAACCTTTTCCTCCACCATATCTCTCTTAGTCAGTCTTACGTCACCCATTTTTCAGACCGTCAAATATGGCTCGAACCAAGCAAACCTACAGGAAGACTAGCCCAAGGCGGACACCCTCGATGGCAGCAGCAGCAGCAGGTGGCCATGGCAAGCAAATCCCACCGCACCTTCGGCCGAAGCCATGTGAGGAGGCGTCATCTTCGACAGATGAGACCTTCCATCCTTCAGAGGAGGGCAGCCCCAGCAGCAGCAGTCCCTCATCGGTCGACACCCAGCAGACCGATGAGACAGTTCCAGTTGGTGATCTCTCCGGCCAAGAAGAAGAGCAGGAGGACGACCAAGAGCAGCAGCAGCACCAGACCCAGACTCAGACCCAAGAGGCAGGCTCTTCTTCAGCAAAGAAGAAGGGAAAGAGCAAGGTGGCAGAGTGGCCAGAAGAAGCAGCCGCGAGAAAGAAGAGGGAGAGGGAGATTAGGGAGAAGGAGCGGAGGACGAAGAGGAGAAATGATAGGCCTCGCGGGACTGTCGTGATTGAAGAACCTCGCCGACGCGAGGTAGCTGACGAGGACGAGGAGGTAAGAGGCGGAGATGAGGAAGAGCAGAACGAGGAGGAGGAGGAGCACCAAGACGTTGGGGAGTCTTCAGACCCCAACGTACGCCCACCCTACCCTAAGTGGCCTAAGCCACCTAAGGTAGTGAAGAAGCAGAAGGTGGGCGCGCGGGCATTCGCGCTCCGTGAGGACCGCGAATTCAAGCGCCGCATGAAGGCATACCAGGAGTACCTTCATCGCTGGACGAGGTACAAATGATTGGTATTGCAAACAAAACGTGGAGAAGTACGGGTGAAAGCATGTTATAGTGGAACACCCTGGGTGTCCCCCCTGTCCCCCCTAAAAATGTGGTGGGAGATATCAAATTTGTGGTGCGATTTTAAATGTTTGTTTGGTGCCTAGTGCATAACTGCCCGGATTCAATCATTTCTTGAACTGCAACAACTCGATTCCTACGCCACCCATCCTATTCCAATTTCCTATGCCACCCGTCCCATTCCAATTTCCACCTAACCGATTCCTAAACCCACCCGCGCCTTTCCTGAAGCACACGGCTATGGCGCTTAATCCGGTTGTGGATCAATCCGGTTCATACTTTGAATCATTTAATTTGAAAGCAAATCTGCCTAAAATCTCTAACCGGATCACAGGTGTGAGAAAGAGAACTCCAGAACAAGAACGGGATCATAAAAGACGCCAAAGGAAAAGAAAAAGGGAAGCTAAAGAAGAATTAGAAAAAATTGCATCAGCAGAGGGAGGATCCACCAGAACGGCCTCTACTAGGCGTCGGATGGTGTTGAAATTATTATCTTCATTTCATAGCACCACTAAAGGCTTGGCTGACAGTGATAAGAAAGAGGTTTTACGAGATTTTCTGGAAGATGACACAATGGACAACGTACTTGGTGAAGAGCTGAAAGATTTGCAAGCCAAGAGCATTGTGGTCAGCAACCTCAGGGCTTCTATTCAACTTGTGAAGAAGTCTAACAGCAATGACAGTCTAGCAGCCAAGAGTAGTTGCCTTGCTATGGCCGTAAGAGAAAGCATTACCGAAAGTGCTAATCCTGTCAGTGCTCGGGGTTTTGGTAAACTGCTGGGTGTTCATCCTAGGAATCTTACCAAAGCAAAATTGAAGAGGGAAGAGATAGATTGCAAAGGGGGGAAATGGGTTTTGTACAAAACAGTTAGAAGAGCAGATGCAATTCCCAATTCTGTCATAGAACTTGTGCAGCAATTTTGGACCGAAAACAGTAGGGTCTCTCCAAATGCAAAGGATGTTAAGTTCAGAAGATTGGAACGAAATGTAAGAGAGGATCATGCCACTCACTATCTGGAAGAATCACAGATTATTTCATTTCTTCATCTTCACCACATTTTTTATTGTTAATGTGGTATGTGGTATGTGGTTAGTGATATGTGGTATGTGGTATGTGGTTAGTGATTGCTTGTGGTGTGTGGTGCCTATTAATGCTGTGATATATGATATGTGCTGCTTAGTGTGGTGAGGCACGTGGTGTAAAATAAATGCTGTAAATATATGCTTTGTGGTGCCTAGTGTGGTGAATAACATGGTGTAAAATACATGCTGTAATATATGCTATGTGGTGCATAGTGTGGTGAAAAATATGGTGTAAAATAAATGCTCTAAATATACGCTTTGTGGTGCCTAGTGTGGTGAATAACATGGTGTAAAATAAATCTTTGTAATATATGCTATGTGGTGCCTAGTGTGGTGAATAACATGGTGTAAAATAAATGTTGTAATATATTCTATGTGGTGCCTAGTGTGGTGAAAAATATGATGTAAAATAAATCTTTGTAATATATGCTATGTGGTGCCTAGTGTGGTGAAAAATATGGTGTACAATAAATTATGTATTATATGCTTTGTGGTGCCTAGTGTGGTGAATAACGAGGTGTAAGATGAATGTCGTAATATATGCTATGTGGTGCCTAGTGTGGTGGAAAATGTAGTGTGCAATAAATATCTTCGATCACCTTGTTATCTTCCTTGCGGTTGCAATTGTTCAGAAATTCAAGCGGAACATCCTAGTGTTATGATCAAACAGAGGATGTTTGAAAAGTGAAACCATGGTTTGTTGTAAAATTAAAGGACTTCAATAGTTCTTTGTTGTATATACCATGTTAGAATGCAGATGCTAATAGATGGCTTCAATAGTATGAGAACTAAGCACCCAAAAAGCTGCTTGTTGTGACTTGTCAACTTTGCTTGGTCGGACACATATATGGTGAATCTGATGCCTCTGAATACAAAATAAGTAGCACAAGAAGTGCGTGGCGGGGGAATTTTATGTGAGAAAACTAGCTTCCAACCTTACCATAAGAGGGAATGCATTCGGGTGAGTGTAAAGAGTGTGGGATTAAGAAGTTCCCTATCCGCCCACATGAACAATCTAGTGATAGTGGCATGGTGAAGTGGGAATACCTAGACTATGAAAAAACGTATTAGGAGATGGCAGCAAGAAGTCTAAGCTCGTTCACCAACACAATGAAACCGCAAGTCTTCCATCGGTGAACAAAATGTTGGAGAAGCTTCCAAAATTTCCTTTACACAACTTCGGATATAAGTGGCGTGCGGGCCAATTACAAAGAACTCCTTGATAACACTGCAGATGCTTACCTATCCGTGGTTGACTTCGCGCAGAGAATTATACTTTTAAGGAGTAGAATGAAGTTCAGTCCATGCTTATTTGGGTCAACAACCGGATAACTATATTTGTTCAAATAACCTATCGAGGTTGATCCCAATGACGCAGAACACCATTGAGAAGGAAACACACTACTATGTGTCGGATGATAGGGAACATGACACACTTTTTGTTCAACATTGTTTTATGAAACATTTTGAGTACTTAAAGCTGAAAGGCAATGTCCCCAAATAGCACTATGTATTTTTAGATGGTCTTTGCATCACAATTCAAAGCAACCCGGATCATTTTATTTTGTTGGAAGGTAATACGGTTGTGATGAGAGGTCAACATGATGTGGAACTTCTTTGGATCAAACCATGGAAAAGGTGAACATGATGGGAAGGCAGCAGAATTGAAAAGATGGATACGAGGTCTACAACTTAAACATCCTGACATTAAACTAGAAGATAATGCCCATGTTGTGGTGAAAATTGCAGAGAAACAATTTCAATGTGGTACATCCGAGTGGACTGAAAATGGAAGAAAAGTTCGGAGATACTTACGGGGGAAATAAAACACGAGGATATCAACGGGGAAAAAGGCTTGGGGTGCAGAGACAATTCAGAAACCAGGCAAATTCATTCGGTCCATGGATTCAAGATGGGAAATCCAACACACGACTACATACCGTAAAAGCTATCATGTTTTTGCAAAGCAATTGTTTGGATGGAAAATGGGACATGTGTGAGAACAAATTGTATGTAGATGAATGGAACCTTGTAGTCGTTGAACCATCCTCCAATGTTCATGCGGATGTGGAAGAGACCCGCAAGTCTACCGAAGGCCACTATACTCAACCTTGGCAAATGTACTTGCGTAAGAAGCACTTAGAGAAGGAGACAGCTTTGCGATTCTCGCACCTAAAGGGAATGAGGAGGATTCTGTATTCTGGATGTTGCTATGCACCAAGCCAAAATTTGAAGTTGAAAATGACTTCAAGCAGAACGGAAACTTGTTTATGAGAGGTGAAACCGTTGTGGAAGGCATTTACTATAGAAAGAAGCCTCGGTCAAAGGTGATGTATGAGTTGTTGACAAACGAGCCAAAGTCACTTGTATTCTCTACTCAAACTTGTGCTATTCGAGTTCCCATGCAGGAGATCAAGAAAGGTGCCCGAACTGTTTACAGGCTAGACCAGGCAGATGAAGAAAAGATTCTAGAAAACTTGCCCAAGGTTTTATCTGATGAAGATAGCATGTCTGATGAAGAATAGTTGAACACAATCTTACAGGTTAGGAAATGATTCCGAAATTTTGAATATATGTTGTTGTGTCTTGCCTTGTTTGAGAATAATATAAGAAACTCAATTCCATGCTCAATTGTATTTTGATGTCCCTTGTTTCAATGTAATATGTTTGCTTTTGATGTAATATGTAATTGTATTTTGATGTCCCTGATGTAACATGCGCTAGGTTCACCACATGTTTCACCACATGTGTTTCACCGCATGTTTCACCACGTGTTTCACTTTCTGTCTCTTCCCCCGAGACAGATAGATCCTTCTGAACAGCTTTTCCACTGAAATGCTTTCCTTTTCCTTAAATTCTCTCGGTCCTATCAATTCCTCTCATCATTCTTTGGCTGATAGCCTTACCCGAAAATCATTATGGGATGGCGAAAATTAATGACCTCGGGCAACCCAAAAGGCCCGAGGTGCCATTCTTCTTGCTCCCGACCGAGTTTACAGTTTATTACAGCAGTTCGGGAGCAGCTTACAGTTTACAGCAGCAGGTCCTTGGGAAGCAGTTTACAGTTTACAGTTGGGTGGGAAGTAGCTTACAGTTTACAGCTTACAGCAGCTACTTCAGCAGACATGGCCAACTTCACCTCTGTCATGAACCTACTCGAAAACAAGGAAAATACGTGGAAAATACGCAAGAAATACGGAAGAAATACGCCAAGATCGGCAAAGAATCTGATATATGAACAAGAATCAAGAATACAATAGCCCGAAGGCAAGCAGGAATACAAGACAGATGTCTAGAAGGCTCAAGACTGGCGTTGAACCGGAATGGTTTGACAAGAAGGAGGTACCTCCTTATATATCTAGACCAACGGTCAGGATCGCGCCACTCCAATGGATGAGATCGCGCCAAGTGTCGCGCATGCATTTAGGTTCTAGAACATTCTAGAACCTTTTGGAGATAGTCCCACATATGAGGAAGACGTGAAGAAATATCTTCAACAAATATTGGTAGTAAGACTTGGCGGGGTGTGTGACTCATGAACCGGAAGGTTGCGAGTTCAAACCCTGTCTTGTGCAACTACCCTTTTGCATCCGTGTGACGACCATCTTTTGTACATAATGTTCGTATGATACGAATATCCGTATGGTCGTCACACCATCCCTCTCCGACGATGGCGACGAGTCCTCGAAGCTGGGGCCGGAGTACTCAGGCTTGGATTATGCGGGTAATGTCGGTGAAACTCCGCAATTTTGTCAGGTGCATTAGTCAGATTCTCGGCAGGATCCCAGGTTCTATCACTTGGCGAGTAACCTTCCCAATCGACAAAGTAATACAATCATCGACGAAGAAACTTGGAGTCCAGAATCTCTCAAACCTCGAACTCCTCATGATCATCAATCTCGACTGGTGGTAGAGGTGGAGGTACTCGATCCGGAAATGGATTCGCCATATAGGGTTCTAACAAAGACACATGAAACACTGGGTGAAGCCGCATCGATGGCGGAAGCTCGAGGCGAAAGCGGCATCACCAACTCGTTCAATGATCCGATAGGGACCTAAAAGCGCCCGGTAGTCGAAGCTTGTTACAAGGGCGAAGCTATCGGCAAATCCCGACGCAAAAGAGCCAAACAAGATCACCAATCGCAAAATGAGGAGCATCCCGGACGATGCCGACCGCATGATGACGATAACGTGCTTGGGCCCTGGCGAAGATGGTGTCAAGATCATCCGAAGCATGCGAGCTTCTTGAGCCTGTCCCGACTTTGGGATTGACCGAGTCATATCCAGGAGCAATCAAAGACCACCGGGGATGCATGTTGAAATTAATAAAGAACGGAGTCTGGCCTGTGGAGGCATGGACAGAATTATTATAAGCAAATTCTGCCAGCGGTAGCCAATCAACCCAATCATCCTGCTGATAATTGATGAAGCATCGCAAATACTGCTCACGGGTTTGATTAGTGCGCTCCACCTGTCCATTGGTCTCTGGATGATGTCGGAAGAGAGCTTAACGTTCCACATGCAAGAGTTGCAATAGACGGCTTCAAAAGCGGCAACAAATTGAGGGCCGCGGTCACTGACAATGTTATCTGGTAAGCCATGGAGTCGAACCACCTCTCAAAGCAAGAGAACCGCTGTGGCTTCACTAGAAATAGAAGTGCTGCAAGGAATGAAATGTGCCATCTTGGAAAAACGGTCAACAACAACAAGGATGGCGTCATGGCCCTGGGAGGATGGAAGCTCGACAATAAAATCCACTGAAATACTCTTCCAAGGACCGGCTGGAACTGGTAAAGGCTGAAGCAGGCCATGAGGAAGATGCCTTGGAACCTTGGCTCGACAGCAAATATCACAAGATCGAATAAAAGCTTCGACAGAGCGACGAAGACCTGACCACCAATACTCTCGACTAATAAGTTCAAGAGTCTTGGCTACTCCAAAGTGTCCGGCCAGAAGTGAACCATGGCAAACCTGAAGAACCTGAAGCCCAGAAGCACCATCTGGCACATAGCAGGAGTCCATCTCGAACCTCAAAACGATCATAGTTTGATCCCATCTGCTGAGAAGATGATGCAGCGCCAATGTGTGAGAATACATCTTGAGCCAATGGATCGGAGGGCAGAGATGCTCGAAATGCACTCCAACAAGGTCGTATCATGAGGCCTCTCGAACAAAGTGAGAGCCATAAGCTGGAACCGATCATGCCCTAAGATAACCTGTGATTGCTGATCATATGCAGGATCACCTAGTTTGGGCTCAAGGTAGGAGCGTCGAGACAAGGCATCAGGCTTTCCTTGGAGGGATCCAGGACGGTACTTGATCACGAAATCAATCCGGGATAATACTTGAGTATGCCACCGGGCCTGGCGACGGTTGAGCACTCGAGCAGACTGAAAATATTCGAGATTTCGGTGATCTGTGTAGACTGTGACCTTATAAGGAGATCCCTCCAGGAAACGTCTCCACTCCTCGAAAGAATCCACTATCGCCAACAACTCCTTGTCATAAATGGGATAGTTGATTTCAGCAGCCTAAAACTTTCGCGGAATGATAGGGCGATTGGATGCAATACATGGTCATCCCTCCCGTGACAGGATCCCACCAAGCGCCAAAATCGAAGCATCCGCTTCAACAACATATGGGCGCAAAGGATCTGCATGAGCAAGAACTGGCGCCGTGGTGAAAGCATGCTTCAGGGTAACAAAAGCAGATTCCGCTTCCACAGTCCATTCGAATGGCACGTCCTTGACAGTGAGGCGTGTCAAAGGAAGAGCAATCTCCGAATAATCCCGGATGAAACGCCGATAGAAATTGGCAAACCCAAGAAAACACTGAACATCTCGAACGGATGAAGGTGTTTGCCACTCCAGAACAGTGCTGACCTTTTCAGGATCCATAGAGACTCCATGTGGTGTGATGCGATAGCCAAGGAACTCCACATTATCCTGTTCGAACTGGCACTTCTCAAGTTTGGCATATAATCCATGCTCACGAAGCTTTTGAAGAACCTGTCGAGCATGTCTTTCATGTTCTTCGAGAGTCTTAGAATAAATAAGGATATCATCCAAATAGATGATAACAAAAGTGTCTAAGAACTCTCGGAAAACATCATTGGCCATATGCTGGAATACTGCCGGAGCATTGGTAAGACCAAACGGCATAACTGTGTACTCAAAATGGCCATACCGAGTACGAAAAGCTGTTTTCCACTCATCACCTTCCCGGATCCGAATAAGATTGTAGGCACCCCGAAGATCAATCTTCGTAAAATAATGCGCACCTTGAAGTCGCTTCAACAACTCTGGGATCAGAGGAAGCGGATACCGATTCGGTACCGTGATTTTGTTGAGGCCGCGATAATCAACGACCAGCCGTAGCGAATCATCCTTCTTTTTGACAAAGAAGATAGGTGCTCCAGCAGGGGACTGAGAATGTCGAATGAAGCCAGTGGCTAGATTCTCCTCAATATAATCCCGCAACACCTTCAACTCAGCAGGAGATGGACCATATATCGGACCATATGGCGGTGTCGTCCCCGGCTGCAAATCAATAGGACAATCATATGGACGATGCTCGGGGAGTTTACTGGCCTTGACTTTGTCAAATACATCAGAGAAATCGCCATATTTATCTGGGAGCATTGGAGCAGGCTTCGATGGTGCCGAGCTAGCCGACGGGTGAACCTGGATTGCAAATACTGAACTTGGATCTTGCCTTCTAGATTTATCGAACTCGCGAAGAGAAATCTTGAGATCGAAACGAGGGCATGAAGAAGCCTCTACGTAAGCGGGGAGCGGGAACATGAGCGGGAATGGGAATGTGAGCAGGAGCAAGTGGAACATGAATCGGAGCATGAACCGGATCAAGAACCGGAGCGTAAAATGTGGACCGGATCAAGAGCTAGAGCAGGAACAGGGACTGGAGCAAGAACTGGAGCAGGAACAGATACTGGAGCAAGAACTGGAGCAGGAATAGGAACCGGGACTGGAGCAGAAACTGGAGCTAGAGCTGGGACATCATCAAGAATATGATCAGAATCTGGAGCACGAACTGGAGCAGAGGCAAGAGGCGGATCAGAACATGGAACTGCA
This sequence comes from Isoetes taiwanensis, assembly GCA_021234155.1. Classification (NCBI taxonomy): domain Eukaryota; kingdom Viridiplantae; phylum Streptophyta; class Lycopodiopsida; order Isoetales; family Isoetaceae; genus Isoetes; species Isoetes taiwanensis. The sequence goes on from JAJEKV010000037.1 coordinate 13,894,068, forward strand.
AGGACGGAGTCAGGGGCCCACGATACTGCATGGATCGAAGTCGATGTTGGTGTAGAGACCTGATCTGCAGATGAACTGGAACTAGAGCTAGAACTAGCAAATCGAAATGATCTAGTACGCCAATCAATCTGCGGGTTATGTAGCTCGAGCCAGGGCAGACCCAAGACTATTGGCGCATGAGGGCTAGTAATGAGATTGAAGGAAATACGACAAGAAACTCCCTTGAACAAGACCTGAAGAGGCGCAGTACATTCTGTGACTGCACCCGAAGAGATCTCCCATCCATCAATCACTTCGACAGAAGCAGGATGCTCAACCTTGGCGTGCTTACTGGCAAACGCACTATCCATAAAGCAAGCATTTGCACCACAATCAAGTTGCGCCAACACTTGCAATTCTCCAACTTCGATTTCAATGATACAGTGGATGAAGAATGCCTTTGTCGACCTTATCCGATGGAATAAACATGTCGAAATGTGGAAGGAGTTCGAGAAAAAGGCGCGGCCCAACGAGAGACTCCTACTACTCGGACCGCCCCCCAAGTTTTCCCGACCGATTTAGGGCGCTTCACGGGGCATCCACGAGCGATATGGCCAGCTCCTCCACAAAGAGAGAGGCAAAGATTAGCCTCTCTCTCTCCGACGCCGCTTCTGGCCGGAGATAAGGGTCCTCGAACCGCCCGATCAATGCATAGGCTCAGTCCAGATCAGCTAGATTCTACGAGACGAGGGGCCGGGGAAGGCGTAGCTATAGGCGCTTGTGTAATTGGAAAGACGACCACGTCTCTCTTGCCTACGTTCAAGAGCCGATTATCACATCGAATCGCAAATCGATGGCTTCTTCCAAACTCGGGGATCCTCCATAGACAATAACATATCTTTGACATCCTCTCGTAACCCCCTTCGGAAACAACCTCGAAGTGCAATATCATCCCAGACAGTATCTACTGCAATTTGACGAAATTCTGATGCATATACTGAAGCTGGGCGAGAGTCTTGCCTTAAGTTGCAAAGTTTTGTGGATCTGGCGTGGCGGCCGACGATCGGGTGTCTCCAAAGCATGCTTCGAAGTTCAGTAGTGAAAGCAAAGCAAAATCTTGCAACTCGGGGCTCCTTTCTCCAATAAAGGAGCAAACAAACTTAGAGCTGGCCCTGTGAGAAGAGAACCAATCAGCCCCACTTGTTCTTGAGCTGTGGGATATGTATGAGGATGGAGCTAAATCACAAGCCTGATCTTATTCAAAAAATCGTGGAGCTTGGACCGAGTGCCGTCAAACGTCTCTGGCAGGCTGATCTTAGGCTCTGATACCCTCAATCCCGAGCTAGAAGCAGATTCATGTGAAGCAATACGTTCCTTAAGCTCTTTATTGTCCAAAGCGAATCGGGCGGCATACTTGAACAAGCTTTGGACTGTTGTAATAAAGTCGGAACCTCCTCCATAGATATAAAATCACCAAATATGAGCAAAAAAATGCTTAGGATCAGAGCAGACAAGAACCGGTAAGGGATTCCGGTTCAAACTGCCATGAACCTACTCGAAAACAAGGAAAATACGTGGAAAATATGCAAGAAATACGGAAGAAATACGCCAAGATCGGCAAAGAATCTGATATATGAACAGGAATCAAGAATACAATAGCCCGAAGGCAAGCAGGAATACGAGACAGATGCCTAGAAGGCTCAAGACTGGCGTTGAACCGGAATGGTTTGACAAGAAGGAGGTACATTCTAGAACCTTCTGGAGATAGTCCCACATATGAGGAAGACGTGAAGGAATATCTTCAACAAATATTGGTAGCGCACTTGGCAAGGGTGTGTGACTCGCAACTGGAAGGTTGCGAGTTCAAACCCTGTCTTGTGCAACTACCCTTTTGCATCCGTGTGACGACCATCTTTTGTACATAGGAGTATAATGTTCGTATGATACGAATATCCGTATGGTCGTCACAACCTCTTGGATGCTGCAAAACGATGGAGTGCCGAAATGGGACAATGTGACCAGAGAAGAAGAGCCCATAATACCTAGGCGTGCTGTCCCGATTTTCACCCATGCAGAATGGATGGACATCCTCAGGCAACAGAAATTTCTCTATTCATCGGATGAGAATATGACCACAGAAATGCTGAAAGCTCTCACCAGGAGGATGAATTGTACACCGAACCTCCCAGACCTCTCAACTTACTCTGCTGCCACTGAAATTTTTACACACCAGCATCTTTGGCCTGTTCCTCATACTATTGACCAGGATCTACAAAGGTTGAAACCTTTTCTGCTTAATGGCTACCAAGCCTTTACGCTAGACGGGTTCTGCTTTTGTTATGATAGGTTGTTTACAGAGGACCAATTCCTTCACTTCAGGGATATGTTCTATCATCACAAGGGCTTGCAGGATGCACATGGAGAAGCTGCTATTCTGTTTGGTAACACTGCACCATTATGGTTTTTTGCTTTCCCTCCAGAATGGGATGAAATAGGCTGGCAAGCTGACCTGGTGGCCACTGATCTGGTGATCATAGAAGATGACGAGGAGGAGCTGGACCCAGATCTCTTTTTGATAGACGCACAGGAATAAAAGCAGGTGTATATAAAAAGTTTTGTTTCTCATGTAATCTGAAATGTTTAATACAAATCCTTGCTTGTAATCTGAAATGTAACCTTATGTAATCATTTTATATGTTTAATATAAATCTTCACTCTTCAATCTTCACTGTTTAATTGACAGGGTGAAAGTGACACACAGAAAAATTACATTAAGGATGAACAGAATGGGACAGAGAAACACATGATGAAACCCACCATTGGAAATCTGTCACATCAAATGCAAGGTCAATCATTCAAAAGCTGGCTGTGCAGGAAGCATTGGACGGAAACCCTAAATCTAGTTTTGCATGCAGACATTGGCGTATCCCAATCCAGCTATGGCGGAAGAAAATAGAAGGAGAACACGAGCACAAATAATTTCGCCAGTTCAAATGCAGTCGCATCTGGTAGGACCTATACTGGAGCAAATAAACCAGGAAGAGAGGCGGATATTAGAGGAGCGGAGGATCCATGAATTCTGAGGTATTCTAGGCTTAAAACATAGGTTAATTCCTGATAGGCTTAAAGAATTAGAAGCCAAGGCAGTGATAGGCGGTTGCCTTTCTCTGTAGTAGAATGTGATTTCTATATTACTAATGATGTTGTTTTACACAGATGCAGTCAGGAGACTTAACAGAGCTGGTGCAGCCGACAGGGATCTGGAGGTGGCATATGCTCTCTCCCCAAGTGAGGAAGAGGATATGTTTATTCAACTAAAGCAGGAAATGATCCATGCTTCAGCCATTAAAAAAGTGCTCAACAGGCGAGATGCATGGAGACACAACAACCTGAGACAATACTTTATGAATCTGTATCATAAGTGGGAGCAGAAACGAGAAGCTCATGTTTTAGTGTTGCTGGATTTCACCAACTATTCAGCAGAAAAACTTGATCTCATCTTGAACATACTTGGAAGAAGAAGAGTTACAGATCTCACAATGCAGGATCTGATTGAGGCCCAGTAACTGTATGTCATCATTAACCTCTTCAAAACAGCTATTATTATATCTCTAATGCATTTTGATAATACTAGAAGCTCAGGGTTATAGTTTTCCCTGATTTTTCTGCATACTTCATTTCATAAGAAGTATGAACTATTCTACCGGGTATGGTAGATTTCCATATGTATTTTTATTATTTGAAATATAAAAACAACGTTTGCATCACCACAGCTTCACCACAGCTTTCACCACAGCTTTCACCACAGATTTCACCATAATTAGCCAGGGGCATTGACCATTTTTTGACCCGGTCAGAAAATGGAATGACTCTCAGATTCCTGATAGTATCTTGACTGATTTTGGTGACAGCAATATATGGATCCCAAATTAGGTCCCTGAATTGATATGACGCCAAAATTCATTAAGCTCTGCTTTGTGCAAAGATTCTTGCAAGGCCATTAACTTTTGCTTCAGGGAATTTTGTGTTTTTCTTTCAGTTTCTTTTGAACTCTATTTCTTTTGAACCCGAGCCACCCATCTCATATTTTCCTATTTGCTGCTGGTTACCATATTTTGTTTGTGTGCAGATCATAGATTCTGCACCTTCAAATTCCTTGTTTTCATTTTATAATTAATGACAAAAAGTTCAGCTAACTGAACAGTTCAGCTAACTGAAAGAACAGTGAAAACTCAGAGAAAAGTTAAAGCAAAAAAAGTAGTCACAACAGCTGTAGAGAAGAGGAGTTCTGTCATTAATGAAAAAGCTTTACAAAAAATGGAGTCACAAGGACTATTGCAAAACAAGTTCTGTCTTTAATGAAAAAGCTTTACAAAGAATAGTCACAAGGACTATTGCCAAAAAAATTGAAACCAGGGATTACAAAAAACAAATCTAAACTAATCAGGGCTGGGGCAGGCTTGATCTTCAGGTGGGGGCCATCCTCATCTCTATATGGAGGTCGTCCTCCGTGGCATACATCTTCATTTCGAACAGGCGCTCCTCGTCGGGGTAACCTGCATGCACCCACTCGAGCACCCGCATCGAAGCGACAGCCTGTGCATCCATGATGAGCTTCTCCACCTCTGGTGGAGTGAACTTGGCCACCACTGTAACGGGGTGGCCTCCAGAGGAAGACACGGATCCTCCGGAGGAAGACACGGATTCTGACCGTGCTGGCGGCGAAGGAGCAGACACAATGGCCCGGGATAGTATTCCTGCGCAGTGTAGTCTTGAACCTGGCCATGGCGGAAGTGAAGGAGATGGACGGAATGGGGAAGGAGTGAAGGAGATGGCGGAATAAACGATGGGGACGGAATGGACGGAATGAAGCTGCAGGGCAGAATTTTGGGAACAAAAGGGATGCAAAATCGTAGGCATGCATACGATTTTGGGAATGAGGCAGAAGAGGAAAGGGACGTTTGCATGCATACGATTGCACACCTCGGGAGCTGAGCCACCCACCACATGTCACCACATGATTCACCATATGTACCATTTGCATCACCACAATATTCACCACATACACCACATGATTCACCACATGCACCATTTGCATCACCACATCTATCACCACATTGTCATGAATCTTTGAATACATCAATTTCTTCTGGAGATTTGAACTCCACCAGAGTGTTGCTCTGGTCAGCCAGAAAAGTCTATTGTATACAATAGTATACAACAATGTACATTAGAGTGTCAATGAAAGAATAGGTTACAAGAATAACCTCTTTGGTTACAATAATACAAACATGCGATTACAAGTAAAGATCTATTGATCTGTCAACCTCAGCTTCATTACTAGAGCAACTGTGCTTCACAACATCAATCATCATTCTGTGTGTGTCCAACAGCTCGCCACTAGAAATTGGTACACCCTGCAACAAACATATCAGGCCTCACATTGGATGAGTAATACCTTCAAATTTATGAACTCACCTTGCATTGGGATAGTATGTCCAAGTCTCGCATTACTGCAGCCACAACTTTCTTTACAAAGACACATATAGCAGGACCACACGACCAGCAATCAGACTGAGTGGGGGAACTTATAATTCTCTTGTGGTGCAGCTTTATGGTGCTTGGGAATTTTTGTGTTTGCATCCTCAACAAAACTCATGACAGGGTCGGAGTCCTTGTACATTTCTAGGCTGTCAAAATGGTACACACATGGTTGACATTTAACTGGCTGACCTCCAAGACCTACAATGACATACACTGTCCAGTGCTGCTGATAACATGCTGGCAGAATGGTACATTCCGAAATTGCAAGTTGAGGGTTCAACAGTTTGTCCTTTGAAGCATGCTCGTTCGACAGTAATGTGTAAATGAGCGGATCCATGAAATGGAACCTCTGTTCCATGTCATGCTTGATGCAGAATTGGTGCATACACCTGCCAAAGTCCAAGGTCTAGTAAAACAAGATGATTTAAAAAACAACAGAAGACTTCAAATCTTAGTTGTTTATATTAAATTACTAACCTCATGAAGAAATGGACTATCATGTCACTGAACCAATCCCTACTTTTGTCCAATATTCTGATTGAATCTTGATCAAGCACAAGAGGCTCCTGCTGTCCTTTAAACACTTCAAGTGGCAAGTATTCTGGTCAGATGTGCGCGCTTAACACTGCAGTCCTCGTGCTGGTGGTGTAAGTTTACATTCAGCAAATGGACATCATATACACAATAATACTATTTCCAGTCTTTAGTTCTATGTTTTTTCATCATATTAATACAAATTTGACTCTGAGTGTCAAACATATTCAGCATTTTGTTGCTTTCGACATAACTTTGCACATTCCCTGCCTTCAGCAACCCCTGAAGCCAAACCTTTAGATCATTCATGAGGAAATTGCCATCTACTATGTCAGGGCTCTAGCTGTTTGGACAGATCATGGTGTTTGGCTCATTGAGATACCCTTTGTATCTGCTGTCATCAATGAGAAGCACGTTCTCTTTTGTGAAACCTGGAAATTCGTCGTAGACCTTTTTGAGGTGCTTCAGAAAAATTGGCTTTCCACTGTTATATAAATTTGTGTTAGTACACTGATCCTGATTCCATATGAACTGGAATTTGTCCTGATATTTCATCAATGCTCCCGTAACTATCATTCTCAAGTTTTGATCCTACATGCTGGACCAAAGTGCTATATGAAAATTTTGACTGCACCAATCTAAGAACTCGGCCAAGCCTGGTCTACTTACTGCCCACTTGGATCTGTTAAGTGTGACCATGGTAACACCATCTTCTTTGGCAGTGGGTATTTATTTATTCTTGTCATAGCTTCTACCCAAAACTCCATTGTAGTAAAAAACAAGTAGGATTGAGCTTAACCTTCTAGTCTTCTGCATGGACAGAGTTGGTGCAGGGCTGGAAACTTCTGCTTCAGCATTTCTTGGTGCAGGGCTGGAAACTTCTGCTTCAGCATGTCTTTATGCAGGGCTGGAAACTTCTGCTTCAGCATGTCTTGGAGGTGTCTTTTGCTTGGAATTCTGCTCTTGATTTTTCTATGAGACACTTCCAGCTGCAAAAATTTAACAGATTCTGTAACTATATGGGTCAAATTAAAAAGAAGACAGGCACAAAAGGTTGGAAATTACCTTGTGACTTACATTCACCTATCGATTTGTTCAGATCATAACCTGATGCATCTGCTGATTTGGCAGATTGGTGTGGAGCATGACTTAATGCATCTGCTGATTTGGCAGATTGTTGTCCAGTTGGAGCTTGACTTGATGCACCTACTGATTTGTTGACATCTACTGATTTGTCCGAGTTCCTGTAACCTGATGCATCTCCTGATTTGCCCGAGTTTCTATCTGTGTCTAATGCTTTTGAAGGGGTGTGAATGTCTTGTCCCCCTAGCTGACCACATTGTACCTCTATATCTACAAAGTAGGGATGAAGAAGTAAGCTACATATCCCAATTGCATCAAACAAGACTTGGTTACGTTTGAGGGTAGAAAATAATTCCCTTTTTGGTGTGCTATATGGACTCACAAAGTCATTGCCACCAGTATGAATAGTTAGACCTGAATTAGTAAACGGCACCATGCTCTGCAAACCTGGAATTGAATCACAATTGATTGTAACTATGCTTTGGCATCTCAATATGACAAGGGCGCTCACCTATAAGTGCCTCAGTAGCTTGAAGTTGTTTTTGATCCTCCCTACTCACACCTAAGGCTTGTACCCATGCTGTAGAAAATTCATGACAGCAAGTCTCAATGCAACAGTGATTACAAATCATGCAAAGTGAACGCAAATTTGTCAATGAGAATACAATTATACTAAGCACTTCAGGGATTTTGTTATGAAGTACCTCAAGAGGCTGAGCAGACATGGAAGATGGTATTGGTGACTGCATTCAGCAATCAAAGTTGGTAGTGGTTTCCCCATCCACTGGAGGATCTTGCCACAGAATGGACAACCACTACCATAATCTTCAGCCTTATCAAGGTCTGGAAGTAGTGGGTCCAAGACAAATAAAGGAAGACGGTCCTTGCAAGACAGAAACCTCTATAACCTTGGTTCCAGCACTTTCGATGTTGTTGTATCTGCTTCCCTGGCTGACAGCAGATTAAGCTCCTCGATTTTTGTCTGCTCAAGTTCTGGTAATAGTTCCTTGAGCTCAGCCTCTGTATCTTGGCATATAGCCCGAATACCGTCTACACGACTTGGTTTATCCTTAATCATTCCTTCCTATTTTTTTAAATCTTTATTCATCTTCTCGGTCTGGAACTCAAGGTGCTGAACCTTCATTTATAGCACCTGCAGGCTTTGATCACAACTTTGCAACCTTGCCTTACACTGAATCACTTCTGATCTTGTAGAGTTGATCCATTCTCCCAGTGTCCTGTTGAATTCAACTGGAAAGTAATCCAAGGTTAGTACCACATGACACAACAGGCACCACTTTACACACCACAAATTCCATCATGACAAACTTTGCGCCACAAATGGCGTCATATTCACCACATGTGGTGTGGCATGTGGCACCAAACTGGTGCCACATGCCACACCACATATGGCACCACAATGCACCCAAAGCACCACATATGGCAATCCATTACTTCGCACCACAAATGGCGTCAAAGATACCACATGTGGTGCAAAATGTGGATCCATAGTGGTGCCACATTAGACACCACATGTGGCACCACAATGCACAGAAAGCACCACATCCGGCAGGCATCCACCACCCCATATGTGGCACATAGCGTGGTGCAATATTTAGCGCAGCAGTTGGCACCAGACAATCCATCATTCACAAGTATCACCATATCTAACATCACATATGACACTAAGTATAGAAACATATGGAAGCCAATTCACTATTCAGATAAGGTACCACGTTTGGTACTATATATGACACTACATATGCTACAAACTATATTATTAACATATAATTGGCACCATATGACTGTCCTGTAACACATTTGGAGCTACATACTACTGTGAACTGAAATTATCCACCACAACTCGAAACTAGCAGCACAACCCAAATGAAGAAGTGGTGTACCTGATTGTTCAAGCTTGCTAGACCTTTCTGGAAAATAACAGTTCCAATATTAAATTGCATCATATGGTGGTTCCAGAAGAAGAGGGTTGAAAAGTACCTATTTTTTCAGTGATTTTCCCCGAGATTCTTCTTACAGCTTGAGGAAGCTTGAATTGTGGCCTAGTCATTTCAAGAGAGGAAGCATCATCTGTGGCATTTTGCTCTGCTTCCTCACTATTTTAAATGCTTGCATGCTTCCTCTTATATTGGGGCGGAGAGGCTTCAGACCCTTTTTCTCTTAATTGTTGCCAGAAACTCAACCAGTTTATTTCTTTTCCTTTTGTGTGAAGGTAATACGCAACAGCCATAGTCTGTGAGGCCATGCCTCCCCAGGCACACTTCCTTTGTGTGATTTTCCTGTAAAGGGACATATATTCATTATACCTCTCCTTGCTCAGATTCTTCAACCTGCATGATGAAACAAAACAATATTTTAAACAACAGAGAATCATGGGCATCTCCGAATCTAGAATGCAACCCACCTGTAAGTGGATTTTCCTGATACTTTCGATCCCCAAACATACTCGATTTCTTCTTGTGTGGCGTAATGCTTTTCTTGCCTGTACATTTCCTTGTAGGTGTATCCCGTGGCATTCAAGTCTGGTATGATCGGAGCCATTTCGTGATCGATCTTCTTGCCAAAAATCAGAAAGTCTTGCCGGATTAAGGGAGCGGGATTAGAGTTTTTGAGGGAAAATGAAAACAGGCATCGTGTAATCAAGAAAAAACAAAGTTTAAAATGAAACGCACTTATTTGCTGGAAACGCACTTCAAAAGGAATCTTTGAAAGATTCCCTAAAATTCCCTTAAAAAAGTCCATTTTTAAGATTTTTTTGTGACAGGTGTGACAATTTAAGTAATTTAGGTACCATTTTTGAGGGGTTGATTGAACATAACTTTCATGCAAAAATTTCAAATAGCAATTTTCATCCTCCTAAACTAGAACAAAAAATAATTACTTTTATAAAGTGTAGCAAAAAAGGGGCAATTAAAAAAATAGCAAGGGTAATAGAGTGACAAAGAAGTGATATATTCATGGTTGTGAAAATTGTACAAAATTATGAACAAAATTGTCAAAAATATAGAACATTTTGATGACGGTCATCACCGCGCTCTTTCTTCGCTTTACATGTTTGAGTCATCTAGGACAAACTTACATTTTGTACAGAAAAGAAGATCGGGATGCATCTCATCCTCCCGACTCATTTAATCCCGATCACTTGAGCCTTCATCCTCAGCTTCACTCTCAAAACTGGATGTACTCGAACGATCTTCTTCCTCACTGTCTACAAGTGAGTCCTCATCATCATCTTTTTTGGCCACCTTTCTAGGTTGTTTGTCTAATCCACATGCTGACCTTATTAAAGTTTGAGTGACCATACGTAACTTATTAGCGTGAATCGAGAACAAAGTCATATGCAAGAACCTTCACTTAGGATAGATCTATGACAAGCAGTATTTTGCTTTGGACTTTGCTCTCTTTCCCACTCCTGTTTTTACCATCTCCAAAGTATAACTCCCACTGAAAGCACTGGCAGCATTTGTTCTCATCCAGTGCACTTTTAGTTGAGTGGGAATTCCATCCTCTCTTGTTACCTCCAAGATTTACTTTAGCTAGCCGAACGGCTTCCCGGACTCATCATTATCGGTGGGACAGCTATGAGCATTCCTTTTCGAATCTCTCGAGACCGAACCGGATACTCGAGCAACTTGTTGTCTTTGTGCGTCTGGGGCGGTGTACATGACTCTGTCATCTTCATCCGAAGCTAGCCAATATCTCTACATGTTCCTCTTGATTATCAACTTGCACGGGGAGAGTTTGCCTAGATGGCCGTTGAATGTAACCGGTCTTCGACCTTGTAATGAAGCTTGCAAAATATCACGCTTCGGAGAAAAAAACTGAGGCCACCATAAAGCATCTACGCCTCCCCAAAGTGGTTAGAGCACGAATGAATACTTGTCTCAATAAAATCCAATGATTTGCTTGAGTCAAATGCTCTTCCCTCCTTTTTACTCTTTATGATTTCTTTCAAGCTTTTTAGAGGCATTTGCTCTGCAGAGCATGGAACTAGTATTGGGGATGGTGCGAATGAATTGAATACCTGGCTGGCCGCCATCGCGCAAAGATGTGGCATATTTCTTTCCTTGTAAGATGGCCCCGCCATCTACAAGTGAAATTTTGATCGATTTGAAATGTAATATTTCTCAAGGGCTCAATAGCACAAAGTGACCCAGTTGATCTCTTGAAAAATCCATTCTTTGAAATCATAAGTTTCTTCCAACAACTCGATGTCCGGACGAGGATTGTAGGAATCTTGGATAACCTCAATCATTCTTTGGTAGGCGAGAGCTTTTTTCGTGCAAGACGTTTAGAGAACCTCATGAACATCCGATCAATTTGGGTGGTGTGTATGACCAACAAGCAGGAAACCAATCTTCACCTTCTTGAAGATTTGTTTCTCTACTAGCATAGCACGATGTAAGCAAACAACAACCGATTCTTATTTTCCCTTGTCGTGTTGTCTAGTCAAGATACTGTAACCAGGTGGTATATGTTCTAGATTGGAAAGAAGCTTATTCAATATTGTGATAGTGAGATTTGGATCAGCATGAATGTTTGGATAATTCAAAAATGCCTTGCAAGATAGTTTTCCATTAAATACCATAGCACCAACAACATGCGGATGTATGAAATCTTCTTCAAGAAACATCCTTAGGCACATTGACAAAATGTGGTAGGGTGGTCTTCTTCTCGTCCATTCCATCAATAACAACCGATATGTAGTTGAGTGGTTGTTCCAGTGCTTTCTTCCTATGTTTTGTCAATTTTCTCCTTTCCAAAGATTGTTGTTTCTCAGGCTTGTTGGTTTCTCCTTCAATGCATCCGAAATGAAAATATGTTTAGGAAAAAACCTACTTTTAAGTAGAACTAGGCAAGAACACGCCCGGAAGCTTACTTTTAGTGTGAAGTGTCCTTGCATTTTTGTCTCGAGCTTTTAATTGAGCATGTAGCACAAACAGACATCCTATGCTTTCTAGGAATGGCCACCGAGAAAACTCTTTTTTCCGAGAAAGCACGACAAGAAAGTAAGAGTAGCGAGACAAAGCGTTCTCAGCCTCAACACACATCTCCTTATAATTATCGTAGACTTCTTGTTTCGTGAAATTGTCACTCAAGTGGTACATAGGGCTATTAGGGAGTTTCTCACAAGACTCCTTAAAGAAACCTTCCATCCAGAGACACGTTGAAGGGCATGAATTACGGTTATGCCTCCCGAATGGCGGTAGTCATTAATGCCCGGATTCTTGTCAAGCCTTTTCTTTAGGCGGTCAAGTCGTCTCACGCCTAAAGCATGAATCAATTTGAAGGCCGTTTGACGAGGACGGTGTGGCCACCCACCGTGTAAGTAAACTTCTCACCATCATCTGGCCTAATATTGAAGGCTAAGTAGCCCCTTTGGTCTAGAGAGTCATTGAACTCAGTAACTATCACTTAATCAACCTCAATTCCTTTAGTCCAATCTTAAGCAAACAACGTTGAGAACAACGGTACTTTGTATGTGTTGCCCTTAAGTGAGCCTCGATCCATGAGTTTCTTTCTTCTAACAGTTGTACATGCTTTCTTGTGTAAGTCACGCTTTAAGATTCTTACTTGCGGGGGCTTTGAATTGAACATAGAGTCTTGTGGCTTTGGTAGGTCCTCGCCCCGAGACATCAACATGAGGTGTTTCTTCGCCTAAGAGATCAACTTGAGGTGTACTTGTAGATCTTTGATAGGTTTGGTGTGTGCAAGTCCCGAGGGAGGTGCTTTCCCTCTCCCTAGGAAAAAGTAATCGAGGTTGGTGACGTAGTTGACCAGCTCCTGAAGTGTCGAGAAAACAGGAGTTGCATGTCGCCGACCGCCTCCCACTTGTTGTAGTACCATTTAGCTTAAATTGATGGAGTTGGCGTGATTTGCCTCGGGGGGATTTAGCCTATGGTGGACTAAGGGCGGCGTACTAAAATGAAGTGGAGGAGGTAGTCTGACCTCTCTAGGTCGTGGTGGAGTAAAAACGCATTGGTGGGGGCAAACGACGTTCGGGGCGGGGTGTGGTGGAGTAAATTGAACCCGGTGGTGGAAGCCGAGGTGGTCGGCTTTGGAGTAAGATCAACGAGAGGGGGTTTGAATATCGAGGCAGAATTTCCGAGGCTACTTTCGTGTGTCGCTTGAGGGGGGTGTGAATGTCATTGCAGGAGGAAGCCCCGCGAACGGGGAGTTGGAGGCTCTGCAGTTTTTTTTCTCGAGCCATACTCGTAAAGAAGGCCATTAATCGTATAAATTTATACCTACGTAATAAAGTGCACGGTAAAAGTTTACATTAGGGATGGTATAAATTTATACAGAGAAGGCAAACTTGTAGCCGCAGGTATAAATTTATCTGTAGAGATGGTATAAATTTATACAGAGGAGGAAGACACGGTATAAATTTATACCTAAAACTCACACATTAACTTGTATTGGAATCTTTATGGAGAAACGCTTATACCTAAACCGCACTTAGCGTGGGTACTTAAGCCCGGCACGGCCACCCTATTTTCCATATAATGCAGACTAGGAGTCGGCGCCATGGTCCGCCTTTATATATACCCCTCTTATTTGCTCTCCGGAACCTCTATACGCTAGTTCATACGGTCATGGCCACGTAAGTCTACTTTCCGTACTGTTTTAGTTTCTCTTTTGTTTTAATCTGTTAGAGTGTAAGCCCCACGGTATAAATTTATACCGAGATGATTCTGGATCGGTATAAATTTATACGCCTTGTGCTCGAGCGGTATAAATTTATACGCTCACGAGCACTGCTACTTTTGACAAGTGCTTTCGTGGCCGATATAAATACCATAAGTGCTTTCGAGGCGATATAAATTTATACCGCCGAGCACAAAGGCGTTTATAAATTTATCTCGCTCGAACTGGCGGTATAAATTTATACGCTCGAGCCACCGATGCGGCTCGAGCACGCAGCGGTATAAATTTATTCCGCTCGAGCCGCGATCAGCGTGTTGACGGGCGGTATAAATTATACCGCTTCGTCTTCGAGTCCGCATAAATTTATACCGTTTTAGAATTATTTCAGATTTTTGATGTCCAGTGCTCAACGAATGGTCCCGAACCTTAATATTTTCGTAATATTGTTGTGTTTCCAGCTTAAATGACACAAATAAAGTGTTAATTTAGTGTGGATTTTATGCCTTTTTATCCTCTTTTTCTACTGTTTTTGTGTTTCAAAACTTCGAAAAAGGTTAATATTCTTGTGTAAAATGGTTTTTTGGCGCCGCGTTTTCCAGCCCTAAGATCAAGTTTGTGCTGCTCGTGGTCATCATCAAAGGCTGCACCACCGAGCCAGCCAGACTTATGAACTAAAGGATCAGACTTGGTACGTCCACGAGTAAGAGAGAGCAAACCCATCGACGCATTACCTTTACTTGTGCAATAAATCGGGGAAGGGCAAGTTCAAGTCTGATGATTATTACCCTTTGGCGACATTATGAAACTTGTTGCTCTGAGAGAACGATGATGAAGTTCTAATGCAGTGCAACCATGACAAGGGCCCCGTCTACTATGTTCTGAATACTAAAATGTTTAAATTAAGCATGTGCAAGCCTAAAGACGTCCACGATTACATCTCGGACAATTACAAGAACGGCTTTGTAAGTTATTCTTAGTTGCTTTCAGATAAATTTATACCGTCGGGTCTCTTAACATAACCCCGTGATTACGGGACGTAGTAGAAATTTCGATGTCAATAGTCTTTGGGCGCGAAGAAAAAGTGTTGGTCAAGGGTCTATGGTACCCCCGTACTATCGAAGAGGAAGTAGTAGAGGAAGAGGTAGAGGAAGAGGAAGAGGAAGAGGAAGAGGAAGAGGAAGAGGAGGAACCAGTCAACACAAAGGGAAGGGGTAGGAAGCATTCCCTGGTACTAGATAATGACCTCCTACCAAAAAAAAATCTAGAAAAACAAAGCCCTTGACTATAGAGGAGTCGCCAGTTCTTCTTGAAGGCTCCGGAGCGTACATCGTTGTGAAGCCCGCAGATAAGTCAAGTGCTATTCTCAAGCCGGTTAATGAAACCAAACCGCTCAAACAAACCATTTCTTTGACACTAAGCACTATCAAGAGGCCACCAAAAATGAAGATGGGGTCAGAGTGTGCAGGTCCGAAAGTTGTACGCGGCACATGTGGCCATTCTTAAGCAAAGAATGAGAAGAAATCCTCATGCGCATGTGTCGCCTCTAGTTGTTATGGTTGATAGAAGTCAATGCAATCGATTGCAGGATTACAAAAAAGCAGACTTCGAAGATTACACCTACTACGTCCTTGGAGGCACACACAGCTACAAGGCTAGAAAAGAACTCTCAAAGGAGGAAACCCGTAACGAGGTGTGGAAAAGCGTGGAAGCCCATATTTACGTGGGTATCCGCATTTAAGAGGCAAAAGTCATTGCCGTAAGTCACAATCTTGACAATGACTTTCGGTTAAAAATGAGCCTAATAGATAAGATCCGATTCATGCATCGAGAGTACGTGGAGTTCAAACAAATGCATGGAGAGGACTTCAAAAAACAGAAGAATAAGCTTCAAGAGCTTCGAGAAGCCTGTGTGACGGAGTGTTGCCTGAGCTATGATTCTGATAAGAAGCCCATTATGGCTGTCAAACAATACGATAACTACTTTCAACTCGCTTTCAGAGATGGTCAAGTAAGTAAAAGATTCAATTCAATCTTTTGTAGTATGTTTAGCGTGGTTAGAATCTTGTAGTAGCCTACTGACGGTATAAATTCATACGTGCACGGCATGGTATAAATTTATACCGTGCGGCATGTTATAAATTTATACCGGTGCACTGTCGGGTGATATAAATTTATACAGTGCACGGTCATGATATAAATTTATACTCGCGTGATCGTGCACGGTATAAATTTATACCGCCGCCAGGCACGGTATAAATTTATACCGTGTTGAGTCGCCGTGCCCATCCTCTTACGCCATTTAGCACTAAACTTCGTTTGACCGTTTACAGGTGTGGGATCTTCAAGAAAGAATTTTTTGTATGTTCGAAGATGGGGAGCTCAAAGAACAAGCTAAAGACGCAGGAAAGAAACCAAAGAAAGGTGGTGAATCAAAACAAAAAAATATGAGCATTGTACCACGGGGCCCAGATTCTGTGGTCTTAAAAAGCAAAGAAATATTTGTTCGCCTGTTGGAAAAAGTAGTTGCCAAAGAATTCACATTAGACGAGATGGCCAAGGAAGCTAAAACGTAAGCCTCACTTGCTATGCCATGTTTTTTTCTACCTTTTGTTGTCTTACAATATTTTTCCCTTTGCAGTCAGAAAGACATTGTCACTTGCCAGGCCGAGTTAATGAAGCAGCTCAACCTAGAAGACTGGGAGGAGTGCAAACTTTTGTACCCAAGTTGTACCACAGACAGTATCATCAGAGAGCACGCAGTTAACTTCAGTGGCTGGGTAAGTTTTGCAAAAAATATGTTATGTGTTTGTGCCTTTGTCTCACATTACTCTTACTGAGAACAAGAAAGAAGGGGCTACCCTTTGGATTTTTGAACCTGGTTCGTAGGGCCAAGGAAGAGAGGCAAAGGTTAAAGGCAATTGAACAGGGTAGAGAGGTCGCCACTTCCAGTTTTGACTGTACATATGAGAGATTTACCACATTTGGTCAGGACGTCCAATACAGGGTTGTTGAGGGTGATTGTACAAGGCTGGGGACTCTTTTAGACAAGCAACAATTTACATTATGCATTGCAGATATTCCTTATGGATTTAAAATAAAGGATAGCGCTTTTGATGAGGAGGCTTTCACTCACGTGCAAGTCCCGGTCTTTCTGGATGGCCTCAAAGAAGTCACGACATCTGAAAACTGGAGGGTCATCATTTTCATTCGACCTTCGACCGGCGATGCCGGTGCTTAAACCTATGGGAGCCGGCGATGCATGCGCCTTCAAAGCTGCGTTTGGTAAGCTTCACAATTAACATTTATTGTTTTACGGTAACTCCACGGTATAAATTTATACCACATCTGTCTTAAGGTTTAAATTTTAAAGGCTGGAACAACCGTGGTATAAATTTATACAGCAAGGCAATGTCTGTATAAATTTATACGGCTTGCCGCCGTGGTATAAATTTATACAGCAAGGCAACCGTGGTATAAGTTTATACCGCCACACTACTGGGCTAACTTATTTTCCTTGTTTTCTTTTTACTAATTTCTAATTTCTATATTGCTTGGCGGGGCTTAAAACAAACGTCAAGGGTCATGGTGGTGGTCCGCTTAGTGAGTCTGTTTTGAGCATTTTCATATAGGTTTTTATAGCGTGGGCGCAAAAAAAAACCATGGTTCATTTTAACACGCTGAGAATGAAAAGACTCCTCCCCGCAATGCATTTCGGTTCAATTTTTTTGCGAAATTAAGAGACCCACAATGACGGGAAATGTGGTATCCCATTATCGAAGCCCACCCGGCGGCTTATTAATAATTTGATCTGATGGTTTTCGGCCGAGCCCGGATCCTAGATGCCTTTTTCGGATCGGGCACCACAGCCAGTTTTGCGCCCTTAAGCGGCGCAATATCGTCTCCGTCGACATAGACCCGGATAAAGTAAGCTTCATCGGGACCGGGATAAGCTCTTGCGAATCCTTTCACGATGAAAACGAGGAACTGGGAGCAAAGAAGCGGTGCAGCGATGCTAAGGGCACTTACACGTAAATCTGACCTCCACTTACGGGAAGAAGAGATGAGGAGGTGGAGTTTGTTGACTTGGAGCCTGTGGTGCCCGAGCCGGAGAAACCGCTTTGCCAATAGGTTTGGAATCGGAAGGAGGCGCCCTTCTTTGTTGTAAGCTCGCAAGAGCCGGATCCCAAAGGGTACGAGAGTCCCGTGGTGGTGGGAAGAGCCACCTCTCGTATAAATTTATACTGATGCGAGTTCTTAACCACTTTCATTGTAAACTATGTGCTAAGTAATATTATAATTTATTTTGATGAAGGTTTTTAAACCTGTAAAGCTTTGTCTCTCTAACAATGCTTAATTGAAACAACTCTTTCTTGCTCGAGATTTCACACTCTTTGTCTTTCCAATGTTTGACTTTTTTAGTACTTCTATTAAGCTTGCAAAAAAACAATCTATATTTTCTTCTGTTTTTAACAATAAATACTTACTGAATTATCAAAGTTAATGTCTCTCTCCTTAAAACAAGCATTTTTTTTTTTGCTCTTCTTTTAAAATGAAAAAGCTTTAAAAATGTTGCTTTTTTGGGGGTATCCCGAATGCTAATTGCTCAACAATCTATTTTGCTCCCTATTTTGTGTGTTTTTTTTAAGTTTTCAATTTTTATAAAGGAATCTTTCAAACGCACTTCTTAAATAAGTGCGTTTCATTTTAAACCTTGTTAAAAGACAAAATTTTGAATAAGTAATCATATCTATATTTGAAAAAATAACTGCCTCTCGCACTACAAATTCGGTAGTTCCCACCACACTTAGCACCCAAAAAATGTGGTGCTAAAATGCACGTTTTTGTTCCACTACAACATGCTTTCACTCGTACGTCAAGGGCGGTCGGCCGAAGAATCAGCCGAAGCCGCCACCTCCACGGCTGGAGAAGCCCAAGAAGACACATCATGGGCCTAACTCTCGGCACGCGTGAGTGTTTCGGGAGATTAGACACTTCCAACAGTGTACTAATCTCTTGATAAGGAAGGCGCCGTTTGAACGCCTCCTAGGGTAACCCCCTTGACCACACGAATCCTACAGGTAGCTGCCGAAGCAGAACTCACACAGCTTTTTGAAGAAGGCAATTTGTGTGCCATCCACGCCAAGAGGGTCACGGTGATGCCCAAAGACATCCACTTGGTGCGGAGAATCCGCAAGGAGGGACCCCGAACCCTCAAAATTTTGTAAGTGTATAAAGTTGTTTTTCAAATGTACACTTCCTTTTATATATATATATATAAGTCCGTTTCCTATAAAGTTATTATATCATGTTATAAAAATGCCAGTAAATAACTTAGATTGTACTATAGTTTTTTTGCCTCTGTAATGATTAAAATGCTTGAAATAGCTTAAATAATAGAAATCCTAGCACAAAATAAGCAACCTTGACTCGAAATTGGCCAAACCGGGTCGATCCGCGCAAAACGCGTCTGCGTTCGCGACGCAGGGCCGAATTGCGCGAATCAACCCGAAAACGCTTAACCAACTCCCAAATTAATCAAATCGGAATGATCCGCACAAAATAGGCTTGCGTTTGCAGTGCAGAGCCCATTTGCGCGAACCAACCCGGTTTGACCCCCTTTTGGCTTAGATTGACCAAACTTGACCCAATAAACTGCCATGTAGTATTTCTTGCTTTGTTTTGCTTAGAACTGCACTTCTTGATAGCTCATTTGGGCATCCATAGCCTTCCAACAAAAGTTTCTTCCATTAAGAACCCATGTGCACGGAACCCAAGGCAGACCATAGTCTATAAAAGGAGGGCCCATTTGCCATTTTCCCTTCACCAAAACTGATCCCAGCATCCTAGGCGATTTTCCAAACCTTCATTGATCCTTCCAAGCCATTTTCTACACTTACCTCTGCTTAATGGCGCCCTCTAGCTTTGTTAGATGGTATGATGCTGCCAATCACATCCGTGATTTTCCGGCTGAACAAGCCTTCCATGTCTTTGACCACCTCTTCGATCTTCATGCAACATTGACCAGAACTCCCTTCTACACTGACATCATTTGCCAGTATGACCAGCAGATCCTACCCTGGGAAGTTAGCTTGCCGCCTAGGGGAGGGAAATGGGTATCCCTAGATTCGCTTAGCCAAGCTGTAGGGGGGGGATCCAAGGGCAAGAGCAAGCTGTGGGATAGGACCAGAACCATGCCCGGTTACATAACCTGCAGGCATAATAGGCATAGATATCTCTCAGCTCATGCAGCCCTAGCCCTATTCATGCAGTATAAGTCAATTAACAAGGTGGGGGAGCCCTCGATTCAGCCTTTAGATTTAGCACCTCTCGACACTCGAAGGGAGCAGACATACATTCATGAGATCGAGTCCTCGGAGTACGACTACCACGGCACGACCTCAGGAATACCAACATTGCAGATTGAACAAGACTACGAGCAGCAAGGGGAGGAGAACCCAAGTTGGGAGATTAGAGAGGCAAGGAGGATGGAGAGGCGAATAGCCAGACAAGAAGGCGCAATCAGGCGAGATTTCGAACAACCAATCGACATCACAGCCCTGTCACCAGTGATCATCGACGGCGAGGAGTACATCTTGGCCAATGACATCCTCAACCTTCCCTACTGCCAAGAAGGCGGCCTCAGGATCAATGAGCTCTTAGGCTTGATGGCACAAGAGCTAGGGTAGCGACTTCATCGACTACTCCTACCAGGAAATTCCAAGGGAGTTAGCAGAGCGACACTCATACGCCGGCGAGACAATGTCAGATATAGCGGCCTATGAGCAGATAAGAGAGATATATCGGCAGCAACAACCAATCATCCCAGAGGAAGAGTTCCAGCAGATACAAAGCAGATTATACAAACCAGGAAGAGGCCCAAGCTCCAGCCGAACAGTGTGTTCCAGGAGTATGCGCGAAGCATCCAGCAGCATCAACTTGGAGAATGCAACGACTATGTGGAGAGACCATGAAGACCTCTTGGCATTAGACGTCTACGGCGAAGCAGCTCAGAGAAGGGGTACGGGATCGACAGCCACATGAAAGGGCAAGGCACTCAGGTACTATCTTCCAGTCCTTAGCCAAGGGCAGATGATAGTCTTCCATAAGGAGTTCATCCCAAGAGGGGAAGAGTCTGTGGCGCTCCTTATAGCGCTCTCAGGCTTCGGGCAGCACGCCAAAATAGATCCCGTAACGGATCATGTTATCCTCTTCAAGAGAGCTGTGGCACTCCATTGTCTTGACTTCGCCAATGGACACCTCAGGGACGCAACATTGACGGTGGTAGCAACAACGGCACCTGAACTTCCTGCACCCCAAATGGCTAGAGCACTTGAAGGAGGATCGGCCGGAAGCATCTTGCGGAACGTCGGCAAAGGGCTACGACGCAAGGACGTCAAGAACTTCTTCAAGTCCATGAAGGGGCATCGAAAATAAAAATTTGCTTTGTTTGCCATTTAACTTGTATTGAATGTTTTTCAGTTTTAAACATTATCACGAAATGTATCTCTTATAATATTAATGACCTTATTATGTCCTTGACTTATAAGTGCAATTTTGGCATGATTTGGAACACCGGCTCAGGTTCTCAAGGCTAGGGCCGACATCACCAATGGGCACCTAGAAACTTATTTGGACATGAACAAGACAACAACAACGAGGAAATGACGGTGGAATCAATCAACGCAAGGCTTACCCAAATGAGGAACCAGATGCACCAGCTAATTCACTGGGCAACTCCACTGATGAATGCTCAGGAATATGGACCTGAGGCTCCATAACCAGAAGGGGAAGGCAATCAGGAAAATGTCAGGGACAGGAAGAGAAAAAAGAGAAACCGAAGGACCCCTACACCATCCAGCTCCAGTTCATCAGATACTTCTGACAGCCAAGACAGTTCTAGCTCAGACAGTGAGTCCGATAGATCACAAGTAAGGGCCAGGGCAAGGAGGACAGATGACTATCAGAAGAAAGTTGACAGCGCTATGAGCAATGTATGGAAGACTAGGAAGTTGGGACAGTTCTCAGGGAAAGACAGGTCAGGTATGGAGGCAGAAGCTTGGCTTGACGAGATGGATGAGTTTGGTAATTCTTACGGCATGAAGGACAAGGACATAGGGAAGGTTGCTACAACCAACTTGATAGGAGCAGCCAGAATTTGATGGAAGGGTTATGCAAAGTCCAATAAGCTGAAAAGAAATAGTTGCAGATTTAGAACCTTCAGCAAGGCTTTTCGAAGTCACTATGTGCCAAGATCGCACACTAGCAGGAGATCCAGCAGTTCTACAGGCTAGACCAGGGGAGCCTATCAGTAGCTAAGTATACAGAGGAATTCATGCGGCTAAGGCTCAATGTTCTTGGAATCTCTGAAAGGCAAGCGGTTGACGGATATATTGAAGGGTTGAACAGCAATATCAAGAGACTAGTTCAAGCAATCAACCCCAAGGCAGTCGCAGAAGCCGAAGACAAAGCCTTAAGTTTAGAAGAAGCACCAGTTACGCCAGGGCAGAAACAGTTGCCATTCAAGGGTAAAACAACAGGACAGTACCAAGGGCAGTATCAGAATAAGCAAGCAGCAACTACGCCAACCGGAGGCCAACAACAAGGGAAAGCTCAGGCAAAGCCCTTTGGAGACCGCAGGCCACAGAACGGATCAGGGGGCAGCTCGCTCAAGCGTCTTTTGGATAGCCTGCCAAAGGAAAAGAGGCAGGAATGCATTGAAAAGAAGTTGTGTTTTAGGTGCTTCCAGCCAGGGCACCGAACGCACGATTGTCCCTTTGTCATGCAAGCAGCCTTGGCAGAACTTGCGGATTGGGATTCACCAACCGAAGGAGACAACGAAGAGGACGACCAGCAGGAGGCGCAAGATTTCATAGAGGGTGAGTGCCATATTTGTGCAGCTATTGAGTCAGATGATATTGAAAATCAGTCCACAGTCATTGCGGCTGAGGGGATCGTAGATAGCAGTTCATATCTAGTGTTGATAGATACAGGTAGCTCTCACAACTTTGCCTCTCCTAGGCTGGCTGCCCTAATGAAGAATAAAGTTTTGAAGTCTAAACCCAGGCCAGTTAGCATGGCAAACGATGCCATTCGGCACACTAAGGGAAGGAGGATCACCTTTGATATAGACCTTAGTGGAAGTAAGTGGCTGATGGGGGCTGAGGTCATGGATATTGGAAGGTATGACCTTATAGTAGGAATGGAATTCCTAAAGCCAGCTAAGGCGATGATCGACTGCGACCGCAACGAGATCTCCATGACGGCGCCGGACGGCACCAGATTCATAGTGAAAGGTAAGAAGGTAGCTTCTCCCATGCAGTGTATTTCTTTGAAGCAACTAAGGAAAAGTATAGAAAGAAATAAGGTGGATTATATCCTGAGGTTAGAGGCAATTGAACCAGCTAAAGAGGAGGGAAGTGACTTAAGTGAGAATCAGTTGCCCAAGCCAGTAGCAAGGTTCATTAGGGAGTTCAATGACGTATTTTCAGATCAAATCCGTCAGCTACCACCTTATAGGGGTGTGGAGTGTGAGATCACATTAGCTCCAGATGCTAAGCCTACCAGTAAGGCACCTTATAGGATGAGCACCCCGGAGTTGATTGAGCTCAAGAAGCAGCTACAGGAATTGCTTGACCCTGGATTTATTAGAGCAAGTGTGTCTCCTTTTGGAGCACCCATACTCTTCGTGAAGAAGAAGGACGGGAGTTTAAGAATGTGCATAGATTATCGCCAGCTCAACAAGCAGACGATAAAGAATAAGTATGTCTTGCCAAGGGCAGATGATTTGATGGACCAGCTCCAAGGAGCGAAAGTTTTCTCTAAGATTGACTTAAGATCAGGCTACCATCAAATAAGGATAAAGGAAGAAGATATCCATAAGACCGCCTTTAGAACGCGGTATGGGCACTTTGAGTTTACGGTAATGCCCTTTGGCTTATCGAATGCGCCGACAACTTTCATGCGTCTCATGAACGACATCTTCGAGGAGTTCTAAAATGAGTTTGTCATTGTTTTCTTCGACGACGTTCTAGTCTACAGCAAGTCCATTGAAGATCATTGTCAGCAGGAAAAGTTGAGACGGCATCGCTTGTATGGGAAGCTCTCCAAATGCCACTTCGCTACCGAAAGAGTGGAGTACTTGGGCCATGTGATATCAGCGGAAGGGATCTCCACCGACCCCGCAAAGATTGAAGCAGTAGTTGATTGGCCAGCTCCAAAGAATGTAGCCGAAGTGAGAAGCTTTCTAGATCTGGCAGGATATTATAGGAAGTTCGTGAAGGACTTCGCTAAGTGGGCGTCCCCTTTGACGGACATCACTAAAAGCGTAAAGGTGAAAGATTGGAGAGCACATTGGCTAGAAAATGTTCAAGCTTCGTTTGAAAAGCTTAAGGAAGCCTTAACAACAGCGCTAGTGCTAGTTCTACCGGATCCAGATAAGAACAAGATAGTAGCAAAAGATGCAAGTAAGATAGCAACAGGTGGAGTCCTTATGCAAGAAGGAAGAGTAGTAGCCTATGATTCCAAGAAGTTGAACGACGCCGAGCAGCGTTATCCAACCCATGATCAGGAACTTCTAGCTATTGTGAGAGCTCTTCGTATTTGGAGGCATTATTTGCTTGGAAGGAAATTTCAGTTAGATACTGATCACATCTTCACCCAACCACTCCTCAATCTAAGGCAAAGGAGGTGGATGGAATTCCTAGAAGAGTATGATTTCGAGATTGCTTATAAGCCGGGTAAGTTGAATGTGGTTGCTGATGCTCTCTCTAGAAGACCCCTCGAGACGAGAACACATTGTAACCCAAGAAAATTGAGGAGACATTACCATCTGATGGTGATTTCAAGGAGGTCTGGGCAAGCCTCTCTAGGAAGGCTAGAACAGATAAGGAACGGGAAGCCTTCAAACATTATAGGAAGGAAGGCAACCTGTTGTACCATAAAGATAAGTTGTGTGTGCCCGAATCGTCAGGTGTAAGGAAGTTAATTCTTCATGACACACACAACAGCCCAATAGCAGGGCATGCGGGGTTTATGAAGACCTACTTCAAGATTCGAAGTAGCTATTTCTGGCCAGGAATGAAGAAACATATAGCCAAATATATTCGGG
Organism: Isoetes taiwanensis; assembly: GCA_021234155.1. NCBI lineage: Eukaryota > Viridiplantae > Streptophyta > Lycopodiopsida > Isoetales > Isoetaceae > Isoetes > Isoetes taiwanensis. Next base: position 13,918,984 of record JAJEKV010000037.1, read on the forward strand.
AGTGCCAATTGTGCCAGCAGACCAAGGCAGAGCAGCTTCGAATTTCGGGAGCCTTGGAACCTTTAGCAGTGCCGAATGCAAAATGGGAAGTGGTAAGCATGGATTTTATCACAGGACTTCCTAGAACTCTACGAGGCAAGGATGCATTAATGGTTGTCGTAGACAAATTATCTAAAATGGCACACTTTGTGCCTTGCAAAACTACGGACACAGCATTAGACACCGCCAAGCTATTTGTAAAGGAGATTTTTAGACTCCATGGCATGCCTCGAGAGATCATATCAGACAGGGATTCCAAGTTCATGAGCGCATTCTGGCAGGATCGTTTTGCTACGATCCAGACCAAGCTCGCGATGAGCACGGCATACCATCCTCAGACGGATGGCCAGACGGAGCGCACGAATCAAATCATTGAAGACATGCTTAGAAGTTATGTGTGGAATAAGCAATCCAAGTGGGATGAGTACATCCACTTGGTAGAATTCGCCTACAACAGTGTCAAGCAGGAGTCATCTCAGATGTCTCCTTTCATGATAAATTACGGGTACCAGTGCCTAACCCCGAACAATCTTGTGTCAAAGGTTGAAGTATCCCAGCAGATGCTAGGAGATATGCAACAGCTGGTGGAGGAAGTAAGGGGGTATCTTCTAGCAGCAAGAAGTTGGCAGAAGAGTGTAGCCGACATGCACAGGACCGTAAGGGAGTTCAAGGTAGGCGACAGCGTGTGGTTGAAGATAAAGGTAAAGCAAGCTAAGCTTCGGATTGGAAATTGTAAGAAGCTTGCTCCTAGGTGGGCCGGTCCATTCAAGATCTTGGAGAAGGTGGGCTCTCAGGCCTACAAGTTGGATCTCCCGGCGCACCTTAAGGTCCACAAAGTCTTCCATGTAAGTTTATTGAAAAGGCACAATCCTTACCCTGATGAGGTTTTGGATACTCCCAACTTTGTTGGAAATGACTGAGGAGCAAGTCGAAATTGTGCCTGAATTGCTTCTTGACAAGTCATTCAAGAGGACTATGAGGTCTCAGTTCCTTCAGTATTTGGTCAAGTGGAAACACTTGCCCGTGGAAGACGCGACATGGGTATTGAAGCAGGATTTGGAGAAGCAATACCCAGAGTTTATGAAGGAGTTTGATGGGCGAGTCGTCTCCGACTTGGTCGACCCCGACTTGCCAGGAGGTTAGCTTAATATGTTTTTTAGTTAGCTTTAGCTTTGGCAGATGTATTCTAATTAGTGGAATGCATATGCCAGAATCTTGGAACATGTAGGCGATGATGAGATAAGCCTTTAAGGCATGAGGCCAACATGCACCAAGAGGTGCGCATGACCAATAGGGTCATGCGAGAGAGGAAGTGAGGCATGGTGCACGATGATGGGACATCGGTCGGATGCTCTCTATGCCACGATGCGGGGCTCGCACACCTGGCCATAGGAAGGTCAAAGTGATCATGCGCGATGATGGGATCGTGAGACGTTCCCTAGCTTAAAACCCTTGGGGCATGATGCACTAGGGGTACTCGGCACCGGATAACCGAGTACAAGGTAGCACTTGATCATGGGCGATGATAGGATCATCTTAAATGGTCCTTAAGTTCAAATCCGAAAGGGCCATGATCGAGTGCAAGGTATTAGGTAAGGGGGATGGTCCCCTAAAACCACAAATTTATTAACTAAACTAACGTAATGTGCTACCCGTGCAGGCAAGTGAGAAGCGAGCATCGAGGAGGGGCGCATTATGAGAAGATGGGGGAATCATGATTTAGATTAAATTATGGACCCTAGTAACTCTTATAGTAATGTTTTGAATTATTATAGGGAGTAACCTTGTTAAGGCTATATAATTTTGTATAAGTACAAATATAGCCTAAATTCTGACAATAAACTGCTTAATAAGGAAGTTGATCAATTAAGTTAAATTGAAGTTGTGTACTTATGTTGTTTTACAGAGGAATAGTATAGGTTCGTCACCTTAGCGCAATGCTGAGGACAGCATTGTCCTAAGGGGGGGGGGGAGAATGTGACGTTCCAGGGGAATATACGCCATAGATACGTATATTCCTGGACCCGTCACTATATAAGTCGACCTTTGGTAGCCTTGTATACCTTAGAAAATGGCAAGGGGCACATATCTAAGTTAATTGTTAACTTAGATAACCTTAGGATAAGGCCCATTTCCACATGGCCTTATCCTATTGGGCAACTGCCACACGACCCCATCCTAGTGGTGCCACGTGGCATCCCATGTGGACCCTCACCTATATTAGCACTAACCCTAACCCTAGACCTCTTTTCCTGACTCTGGCACCTGAACACTCATCTACGCACTCAAAACCCCATTTCGAGCATCGTTCGTCGTAGCATAGCCTGGTGCAGCAGCCCCCGAAGTGTGTGCATGATCGTAGAGGGAGCACGACTTCGACCACGTCAAGGAGCAATGGAGACACCAGGGATGGGAGGAAGTGCGTCTGGAGCAGGTAGGTGGAGTAGAGTTCATAGTGGTTCATCTGGAAGTTAGCACTCCAGATGGGTTTGTATGTTGTATCTAGAGTAGAGCCATCCTAGATCCTTCGTTGAACATCCTGAACCCTAATCAAGGAACCTTAACCGTAAGTTAGATATGTATAATTAGGTTAAGATGTTCTTACGATGTTACCATGATATGATGAGATGTGATGATGGTTGATCATGTTTGCTCCTCTTGTATTGGGAAGGGGGGTAGAGACCTAGTAGCCTTACTTAGTAATGCTCCTAGTTAGACCCTTTAGTTCCTATTATATATGCGGCATGTGCATAGGAACCCACCGGACTATTGAGGCTATTACGTCACTCAGCACTACACAACGGGGCTAGAGGCAATGCGGAGAGAGGATCCCTGCCGAGTGGGGGCTACGGGGGATCCCATAGTGGGCTAGGCTTATGGTCGGTCACTTCGTGTGGGCCGAGCATGGGTCCGACACCTCCTGGGGCAATGGTGTCGCCCTGCCTCTCAAGAGTTGCAAGTGTCAGCTTGGCTCTTGTTTTGGGGAATTCAGTCGGGTACGAATCGTGTGTCGCCACGATTCTCTAGCCGCCCGAGGAGCCTCAGACCCCGGGTAGGGGAGATGCAACCCTTCCTGCCTCGACGGACCAGGGGGATGCAACCTGGAGTAGTCCAGATGGGTGATACCATGGGATTGCGTATCCGGAAGGCTAGAGTCATGTCAAAGCCTGATCTAGCCCATCTGCAAAGTATGCACAGGAGGGGCGGATGGAGTGGTCAACCCTAGCCATTGTCTATAGCTAGCCCCGCCATTGTTATGACTCGGTCTGCTCTATCTTGAGGCCTATCCAGTCAGTCGACTTCCCTATGAGTCAGAGCCACGGGTAGGAGCCCTCATGTTTTATGGTTTATGATTATCTTCATTGTACATATGGATATGTGATGGACTACCCTTCGAGGTAGTATGTTGTATTGTTATTGCTAGTTCTGACGTTGTTTATGCTTCCGCTGTGATAGGAGCCCATAGGGGAAGGGCGCGCAAGACACCTTCGTGTCCCCTTCCCGCACTACGGTGATCCCAGAGTGCGGGATAGACGGAGGGCCCGTGCGGTCGGAGGACCGGATGGGGGATTTCCTACGGAGTGTACGGCTGGGAGCCGTATATTTAGTAGGGAGCGTCACAATAGTATCTGGGAAGGAAGCACCGTAAAACTACTTTGTCCTCATATAATCCTATATTATAAAATTATAGTGAATGTCTGTTGTGAATGTCGCCCTAAATTGGACGGCTGAGATTATTCGTGGCTTAGATCGGATGGTTTGTGTGAATTCTAACCCTAAAAAGCCCTTTTCCCTATCGTGTTTTCCACGATCATGCCTTGCATCAGTTCCGGTTAGGTAGAGGCGCCGAAATCAGAGCTTTGCTATGGTCGCTGGAACTCCAGCGAATTGCTCCTTGCAATTCTCAGATCAGAGAATGCTGTTGTCGAGCTTTCCAGTAGAAACTGCTCTTTCTTAATCCAGGTGCACATTACTTGCTTAGATTAGACGTAAGCAAATCTGTTTTTGAGTTTTGAGTTTTGTTATTGCTCATACTCAGGCTTTCATTCAAGCTTTTAACTAGCCGAATCTTCATAGGCGGATCCCTCAAAATTGCACGGTGAAGATGTTTTCCTTTGACCTTTTTTTGATAGCTTCAAATGGGGTTTTTAGCTCTTCGATCTATGCCTTTCCCTCACTTTTGTTGTTGTTTTACTTCCTTGCCATAGCTAAGCATAGCTCAAATATCCCATTGAGTAGCATTTCAAACTATTTTCCTCTACTATTAGGTATTTCGGATTGGAGATGGCTACAAAGCGATGGTTGTGGACACCATCAATATATGCTAGGTTTACTGCTATGAAAGCATTGGTTTTAGTCATCCATCTGGTAACATAGAGGAGGTCGATTTAATCTGAGTTTCGACTCTGAATTTGCTTCTGTTTCAAAAAGGCAAGTCGGATCCCTTGGATGCTTCTCTTGATTTCGGAAGCTGATGAATTTGGTGATACCAGGCCAAGATGCAGATTTTTTTCATGAAGCCAAGGTATTTTATGAGGAGTTCATGTCATTGTCCATAGCTAATGCTATTACGAAGCTTGGTTTATTTACAATATCCAAATGGTTCTTGATGTGTGTAGATGAAGCCTTTCAATTTCTAGCAAATACCGTCTGTTGCAGAGTAGTTGTGGGTACCAGTAACTACATGGATTAAAGGTAATTATACAACTGCTTCAGTTTGTGAAAATCCCACAGTTTCTTCTATTTAACATATTCTGTAATTGTTAAAGATAAAATGGGTCGTGACCTCTACGTTTTTTTGCAAAACGTATAGTTTCGAGCCCTGCCATGCACATCTGGCTATGTGTTTCTATGTGTTTCATTTATGCTTATAAAAATCTTCTACAATCTGTTATGGCACGTAATAAACGGGAAGCAAATAAGGATGACCAATTTTTATACTCCTTAAATAAACCTTTCCGGTCAACTACCAGGCAATTCACAACTATAAAGAGTAGGAAAAGACAAAGAGGGAAAGAGGAAAAGGGAAAGGCACATTTAATAGTATATGAAGAATCCAATTCACACGCTCTATATAATTGCATTACCCTCAGTAGTCATTATCTAAGCTTGTCTAGTATCATCATTACTGCAAAGGTTTTTCCCTTGAAAACCTTTCGAGGCAGGGGTTTTTTAATCCTAGTAGTAATGATTGTACTAGCCCATTGTATGGGTCCCATGACCTATTGGTCTTCGTGGACGTTAAAAAAACTATTCTATTCTATTCATTGCCTAAGTTTGGCTTTTGATCAAGGCAATATACTAGGTGATATTCCCTCTTCAAGAATTATGACCTTTGAATACAATTCAAAAAATTGTTGAAATTAGATAGATTAATATTTGGCCCATGTGTCTAAGCACACTTCGTTATGGCATTGGCATGAAATGCCACTCATATATAGTGGTACTGGGGCAATGCAATAATTCCACCTCACGACACATAAAAATAATTGCAAGCATATGAGGCAATGCAATAATTCCACCTCACAACACATAAAAATAATTGCAAGCTATGCTGGGAATAAATGAGAATTCAATTGCCCCAAATGCAACAACAATTCCACAATCCGAAATGCCTATATATTTCCGTGGGCAATTTCCTATATATATATATATCATTTAATAAAACAATCCGGTGTGATTTAAACCTCTCTCCAATTTTTTCTTTTCTCAAACCAAAATGCCTATGGAAATTCCAGGATATGTGGATTGAATTGAGTAAGTACATTAACAGGTTCCCCAAGTTAGCCCAGCAACGCTGGGCATTATTACTAGTTAGTATAATAAAACCCTGAAAAAGATTGGCCTAGCATGTGTGTGGACTAAACAATTCAGGGTCGGAAATGAAATACATGCACACAAACCCAAATCATGGCCACATAATTACTTTTCATGTATAAAATCAACGGCTAAGAAATGGGTGCACTCTATAAACGTTTTGTAAATATACGAATACGTCAATGAAATCATAGTAAAACCATATTAAAAAGCGTATAAAAAATACAAAAGGAACCCCCTGTTATTATGCTAGATAAGTTTTGCATTTGAATTTTGTCTTTATGGGATTTGACTTTAAGTCATAGTTCCTTTTTTTTTCCTCTTTTTTTTTTTCTTTCCTTTTAGGAACTGCATACATGCATACGAATGCATATGGCTATGGATAGACAAGATTACATGCAGGATTGAATTGATATGCTGGTCTCATCCTCGTCCACAGGTTTAATTTTCCATCCAGTGTTTTGTTAATGCTTCCCTCCAAACTACTTGCAGGTCCTAAGTTCTTATTTAAGACGTTTCAGAAATTGGATGAGCCTATAACAATAAGGGATCCTACACTCTCTTTCTATATCCAGTTTAACATTCCACTTTAGTTTGATCATTATGCATCTAGAGGTAGGAAAAGTTATCCTTCACCAGCCACTAATCTAAAGAGTGTTAACAGAATGAAGAAGCCTAGCATACCCTTGATCCAAGCTCTTATTCCTCCATTATCATTTGGTAGTAATTGTTAAGAGGGAAGCATAGACTATGGAGGCAATGGAAGAGGCCTTACATTCAATAGATGATGGCATGTCCATCAGAAAGGCCTTTCTGGTACCCATGGACGATAAAAGCCAATCAATTCAATTATGGCATTCCTACAACCACATTAACTAGATGGGTTTATGGTGAGTGTGAGGTTAAGGGAGGATCTAAACCCAAGGCTTAAATCTTAGATGAAGAAACGAAGCTAGTTGATTGGGCCTTGCAAATATGTGACAAAGAAACCATAGTCTCTCTTGGAATTATGAGAGAGCGGCAACAGATATGTGTGCCAATAGACACACTTGCTTCAAGAATGGGATTCATGGAGATAAATGGTGGAGAGGCTTCAAAACTAGACACTTGAGGTATGCCTTACATACAATGTGTGGAGATATAAGGATTTGACTCTACCAATCTGAGTGCCTTCTACACTGTCTTAAAAAAGGCTAAAGACAAATTCAATTTTGATCCAGCTAGAATTGGAATTATGATGAAACCAGGGTACAAACTGATTAACAACTTAGGGATGCGAATTCTTACAATAAAAGGGGACAAAAAAATCAGTCAAACCATCCCTAAGTGTCAAAGCCTTCCTAATATTTATGTCTTTAAAAGGCAAGAAACTAAGTGACATAGATCTTCTTGCTGGATGTGAGCCCAGGGGAGCCATGTCATACTAGTCAAAGGCATAGATTACCAATGATCTTTTCAATGCATGACTAGAACACTCTAGAAATAATGTAATTATTGCAGAGAATACTCACTCTCTGATTTGTGATAGCCATGGATCACATGTGAATCTAAAAGGATCCAACGTGCCAAGGAAATTGGCTTGCACATATTCACATGCTTCTCACAAACTTCAACCTCTCAATATATCATGCGTTGGCCCCATGAAAGGAGCCTTTACCGATCTTAGATCTAAAACATTAGGGATGAGGGCCAGATTTTGAGACTTCCAAAGAAGACTTGGCAGCATGTCTACTGCGCTTACACAATCATTAAGTGCTAACAATATTAAAGCGAGACAAAACAGGCATATGGCTATGGATATGGTTGTGCAACCTGATCCTATTGCGAAACATTTGCTTGTAAGGGATAGTTGGGATGAAGATGAAGAGGAGAGTGCAAATGTGAATGCACCATTTGCTATTGCTAATATTATTGGTCTTGCTAATAAACCTAATATTGTTGAAGCTAGTAAGCACCATATAATTAAAGTGGGACTAATGCGACAATTTTTTTTTTTTTTAAACCCTCTTATTTTAAATGAACAAGATATGTGAAGCATTTTTGGCCTAATTAATCATTAAAAAGAAGAGTTTATTCATGTTAGGTTCGGTCCCTTTACTTAGATGGTTCTGTTTTCTTTTTCTCGTATGGTGAGTCGAGAAAAGCAATTACGTTGGCAAACAGTTTTTACAAGTTTCTTGTTTTTTTTTTTTGGGGTGGGGTTTATTAAAAATAGAGGCTTTTTGTGCGTAACCATTGAGAGTTTATATAAATATAGAGAAAAAAATGTACCTACAAATGGAAAGTGAAATAAAGAAGCTTATATTATTTTAGGGGCTTATATTATTTTATTGGTTTATATTTCTAAGGGCTTGTTAATTTAAAACCTAAGAAACTTATTAAGAAACTTTTTGGTTTATGTTGGAGGATGCCCAGATGAGCTGGATGGCTTGCCTGACCCGAGCAGACTGTTGCAGGGCGTGACCTGGACTCAGGAATCTGCTTGATCATAATAAGCTTGATCTTCCCTGTGCTTGAGCTTGTGCTTGATTCTGGAACCTAAATTTTGATGGTTCACCGGTCGATTGTATTAAATTAGCCATAAACTGATTTTATCTGGCTTTTCAAGTGTATGCATGGCAGAATTTAGGGTCGCTTTTGGATTCATGCGACAGAACAGGAAAGAGGAGATGAATGAGAGAGGCTTGGTTACTTTCAGAGTATAGATGGCTGAACAAGCCAGAATACCTTCAAAAGGCAGCATTGCAAACTATATGCGAAAGATCATTGTAGTGCAGTAAGCTTTTATGAAGATATTGAAACTAAGACAGATAGGTTGGGCAGTTTTTTTTTTGGCCACTTTCATTCCTTACTTTGAGAGATGATGTTATAATGGTTGCGCTTTATTGGCCACGTTTTATATTGAAAAAAAAAATTGATTTTTGTTTTGTTTTGGTGTGTTATGGGGTTTGTGCTATATTTAATGTTTGATATGTTATTCGTGACTTATCTTATATGACCTTATCTTAAAGCTATATATGCCATTAATATTTCCGCATATTTTTCTTGAACATTAATATTTTTTATTGTTTTGTAATTTTTTTTAGCGCAACAACCTAACCATTGGCAAAAAGCCCTCCAGTCACCATCCCTACCCATTTTCTGCCCTAGTTGTGCGATTTAAGAGATCTGCAGTGCTAGATTTTACTCATATTGAGAATACAAGAGATGGAGAGAAATAATGGATTCATTTGAATTGCTTAATGGGACAAGAGGTCTTACATACAACCGAGAGAGTGAGTTGCTCCTTAGCTTAAGGAGCTGTTGCACGGCTAGTGCCACATGGATAATCTCAGCATCCAACACTCCTGCTTGAGTGTGGTGGCAGTGCAATGACCCAATAAATTGATGCTAGAAATTAAATAACGGTATTGTTTCTCTTCCCTCTTCTTCTTCTTTTTTTCTTTTCTTTTTGAGGAAAAAGAAGGGTGTTATATTAATCATTGCTTACAAAACAGTACAACAAATCAGCATATAGCTGATACATAGCGAGGACCCATTGGGCCAGAGCCATAAAGAGAGTTTAGTGATCATGGGCACATCTAAAAAGATATCATTAATAGGAACATAAGCAAAAAATTTGGTGAAATGAAGGAGGGATTGCTGGAAGATCAGCAAAAGAATGAGTACTCTCTCCCAAAATTTGGCAGTAAGGCATATTGTACCAATGAATATCGAACCAATGTAGAGCTAAGAGCATGAGTTATTCAAATGGCACCTGTATGACATCTAGAATGACTCCAGCACAAGCTTCACACCTGCTCTTGTGGAAATAGTACATGGATCTAAGGCAATTGAATTGCTGCTCTATGAGATAGTGGTTGGAAGAAGAGATGTATCTATGCAAGATGAAGGCATTGTAACCCTCTCCTAGCAGAAATTTGATGCAGAAGGCAGATCTAGTTGCTTGCTGTGGGGTATCAGAATGATGAGTCAGGCTTACTTCAGGCAAAGGGACGCCTCTAAAAACATGGTGCAATCCAAAAAAGAAGTTTGGTTAAAGAGAGGATCATTGCAGATAAAGAAAGAAGAATTGAATGTTCCTCAATCAAGCCAGTCTCTATCAAATTTATCTTTTCTATGCACATGATGAGCAAGAGCGCATTTATAAGTTCAAATTGAATATTGAGTTTCATCCAAGTAATGTCACACTTTTTGCCAGCTAGATCCACATTGTTCCCGTGCTTTTAGATTATCCAATGGGCAATTTGATTTAGTGATTGAATGCTCTGGATTGGCTCCGACTGAGTCTGTAACAAGAGTTTGTGCTTAATTAGAGACTTTCTATAACAAGCAATAACATTTGGCAAATTGAGAGTCAGGTGAATCATAGAGGTTTACAATAAGCAGGGAAATTGGCTGAAATAGTGGCAACTTGGTTCTCCTGCTTTTTGCAAAACTAGTCGAGGATAAAAGAATCGAGGTAGAAATTGTATTGTAGGACAGGAGCCTCCACCTTTGTTTGGAACCAAACACCTTCGAGAAATAATTGCTGGAACTTGAGCAAGGCTAGTTTGCACTCCTATTTGATCTTTGCTCCTGCTACCACTTGAATAAAACTCTATGCTCTAAGAGTCCGGAACTTGCCAAGAAATCTGTAGATATGAGATGCAATGAATATTGGCCATCTCCCTAAATATTGAGCTTATAGGAGTTTATCATGATTTCGTTGTATAGATTGAAATATTGATCTGCATAGGAATATAGCCAAGAATCCACAAGAGACTTTATTTGAATTTCTCCAGAATAAGAAATAATAGAAGTATAGAAATTGAAATGCAAAGCACACACCTACATTAGAACCTTAAGAGCTCCAAGAGCTCTAACCAAGCTCTGATGCCATGTTGAGAATACAAGAGATGGAGAGAAATAATGGATTCCATTGAATTTCTAACCAGACTCCGATAGCACGTTGAGAATACAAGAGATGAAGAGAAATAATGGATTTGATTGAATTGCTAATGGGACAAGAGATTCCTAAATACAACAAAGAGAGTGATCTACTTCTTAACTTAAGGAGTTGTTGCATGGCTAGTGCCATGTGGATGGCCATCAAAGCTCACCATCCAACACCTCACTATCCCCCAAGGCTTTCCCCACTATCCTCTCCAATCATGTTGTCTTCCACTAGTACATTGTCGATGCATGTCTTCCAGGCGATTCATATTTATTTTACATGATTCCAGTTTTGTAAGTTTGAGTTTGAAGCAAGATTAGTAGAGGCAGGCAAAAGGCAACAAGATTAACAGTATCTTATCCAAATGGAGTGAATGTAACTGGCAACATGCACATAATCTTGCTTCTCGTGGCAATTACGACCGCTCTCATCTACCTGTCTCAATCTGTAGCTTGTGAGACCCTATGCAAATTGATGCAATAGCTCGAAGGTTTTCCTTGGACAAGGAAGCAAGCAAATAAGCTTGCGGTCTTGGTGCCAATAATCCTCGCGTTCCATCCCTTGAAAATTGTGAGCAAGCTTTAGTTCTATTGGCACTGATCCCAATGAAAAGTTTGAAGAGGCCTCTATAAAAGCCTACTTTATCCCAAGATTTATCATACTTCAGTCCTTTTTCTGCTTTATAAGCTAGAGCAGCTTCAACTAATCTTGAAATAAATTGTCTTTTGAGTCAGTTTATATTTGGTAGAGATCCTTGCATAGTTACATTGTTTCTATGCAATTATATATACCATCAAACAATGAATCGATAGAAACTGGTCTTGTTCATCCAAGAAAGACATGAATTATTTTTCATTATTGTCTGTGCCACAACATGTGAGCTTGTTTACCCATCTCCAAAAAATTTTAAGCCAAGAGCACTGAAATATATGAATGGAAGTTTCTAGGTTTCCACAACTATTATTGCAATTCTCTTCTATGTTCTCTCTAAGTTTTGCTGCAAGAAAGACACTCATTCAAAATTAGCCATTTGAAAATGGTAATCTTTCTAGCACAATATAGTTTTCAACCCTGCCTAACAACTCTTATGCTTTTTTTTTTATCACAATTCTCTTTAGTTGAAATTTTGAGTGCATAGTTATCCAATTTTATAGGTTGGAGCTATGTCTAAAAGCTGTTGATATCCTTGAACTTTATTCACAACAATCTTAAAGATTTTTCTATCTGTTATAGTGCCCTCTATTATGCTACAAATCTCATTGCATCTCATCCATCTATCATCAATCCTCGTGTGTGACAGAGTTTGCAAACTTGTTGCTGCCCATGCCTTATAGCTCTTTGGATGTTGAAGTGCCGAGCAGTTCATTTGTTCCTCATAGAAAGCCTTATGCCAAAAAAAAGAAAGAAAAGGGATTTGCAAAATTTTCATTTTTACCTTCTTTAAAAACTGGAGAAACATTATTCCATGCTTCTATTAATCTTCTCATGATTGGAAAAGTTTGAGCTACAGTTTCAAATTGTAAAAAAGCGGATTTTGGAAATTGATGAGGTGTACTTGGCTTACCGACTGGGTTGGACTTTTTACCCCAGTATCTCATTAGTTTCAAAGCAGGTGATTGGCTATCATTATGAATGGCTCTTCAAATTGATTTCGCCCCTAAAGCTTGTGATTGTTCGTAAATGTCCTTACATCCAAGACTTCCTTTCCTCGGCCTGGCCATATTATGCCAGGCTACCTTGTGATCACCCTTTCAAATGAAAGCTCTGATGGCCACTTTCAACTGTTTATATGAAGTCTTATCTGCAATGATTGCTGATGAGAAATACACATCTGTGCTGCTAATAACACTATTGACAATCTCAATTCTACCAACAAGAGAAGGGGTTGATGGATATTGTGAAAGTTTGTTTTTATCATGTCCATAACCAAAGGCAAACTCAAGAGTCCAACAGTTGTTCCTTTCTTTAAAATCTGAGTCCCCTCAATGCTTGTGTTATCTGTGCCAAGAACAAGACATTTATCTCTCTTTAAGCAAACTCCCGAGGCAGCTACAATAAGAGTCAAGGCATTGAGAAAGGCCTTTAATACCTTTTCCATAATTCTTGAGAAAGCAGAAATTGTCATTTTCATATTGCATCAAAGTTAGCTGGTCATTTCCTTGAGGAAGATCGAAACCATGAATTTCTCCTGAATTCTGCAATTGCTTGGCTTTCCTAGTTACCATTTCTACCACTATTAAAAACAAGTAAGAAGCACGGGGGCAGCCTTGCCTCACTCCTCTCTGAATTGGAAAAAATTCAAATGGATTGCCATTCACCAAGAGAGCAGAGCTTGCTGAACTATTAAAGCCATGCACTTTTTCAATAAAATTTTCTGAAAAGCCAAATATTATCTCATTGCCTCATAAAGGAATGGCCATTTAGTTATGTCATACTCTCTTCTCCAGTTTCAAGCGAAGATCAGCCTTACTGAGAAAGTTTGTCTAATGAAAACCTTCATAAGCTCCTATAAAATTGTCAAGTATACTTCTCCTTAGAAGAAAACCAGATTGCACTAGGCCTATCGCTCCACTTAGAACATTACCTTGATGGCCATAATTTAGCAATGAGCTTATAAGTAGTGCTTGTTAGGGATATTGGCCTATAATCTCCAAAACTTATAGGATTCTCTACCTTGGGAATTAAAGTGATAAAACCAACATTGATTGAGGGATCCAAAACTTACAGGATTCTCTACCTTGGGAATTAAAGTGATAAAACCAACATTGATTGAGGGATGCAATGTCTTTGCCTCCCAAGCTCCCTGTATTAAGGTGATTATATCATCCTTTATTATTTTCCAGAAATGCATGTAGAGTTATGGAGGGAGGCCATCTGGACCCGAATTTTTGCAATTATCCATAGAGTATCATGGATCTCCTGCTCATAAGGCATTTCTAATACTTCTTCATCTTCAATATGCTGTGAGATAAGAATATCCTTAAATAAGTCCTCTGCCCTATCCATATCCATGCTCTCCTTTTTAAACAAATCAGAGTATTTATTTGCAAAAAAGTTTTTTCATCATTATTGCATCCAAAATTTCTCCTTGCCCATCATTCACAATCCTGTTAATTCCATTATTGGCTATTCTGTTTTTTCTACCCTGAAGAAGAAAGAATTGGAACCCTTGTCCATACAATTGGTGTAGATACACTTGCTTCCAATGACCAAAGATTTGGCTTCTTGTTCTTCAATATATTTCACCTTGAGTTCGAGTTCATCCTCCTCAATTTGCAGGGCTGCATTGTCTTTATCCATAAATAGCTTTTCTCTTACTTCTTTCACCTGCTTGTAAATTTTATTTTTCTCCTCTCTTTTGCCTTGAGCCTATCTTTCTCCTCATTATTTTATCCATCCTTTAATCTTCTTGTACGCGGAGGTGAAATTCTTCATGCTTTCGCTCCTACCCAATTTAGGTAAAGAGTGGTAGAACACTTTGAAGTCTTCACAAAATTTGGAGTTTGATATCAAAGATGTATTAAATTTAAAAGGAGTGGGACCTTTTCTTTTATTTGAAATAGAGGTTTTGGATTCCAATACTTGTGGAAAATGACCTGAAATTAAATTTTCAAAATCTAATATTATGATGGATCCCTTAAAGAGATAGATGCGAATTTGAGATGTAATATTTGTCAAGAAGACAAAAAATCATGTCCTCACATTTTCTTTTATTATTCCATGAATATACATTCGAGTTCATGAAACAATCTATATGGATAAAAAGTTGGAGAGCTGATGATCTGCATCATAATGGGATGGTCTCAATTAAGTAACGCAGGCTTTAGATAACTCTCCTCGGTAAAATGTCAAGAAGAAACATCTATGCACCGTAATGTTTTTTTTTTTTGTCTAAATGGATATGTGTTCGACTTGTGAAATAATCAAAAATGGTATTTGAGTTGTGCAATAGAGTATTTGACGTGGGCAATAAATCCGCGATATAGACAAGCCTAAGGGTGTGGTCACATGTACATATCAACATGAAGCGATAGACGTCAAAATCTAAAAAACTACGGGTCACATGATACTTTTTGACATGGAAGGCTTGATGTCAACATCGATGGATTCAACCGGCTCTCTCTTCGGCTGAAGGAGTTCATGTTGACATGAACCCTTTTAATTTTGACACGTTGCAATCTTGAAAAGATTCACCCGTCCAATTTTTAAAAGTTTTTGTTGAACGGTTAATGACGTTTTGACGTGGCATTTACTTCTTTAAATGAACATGTGATCGCGGTGTTTTAGAAACGTTCATGTCAACATGAACTAGATCATGTCAACATGATCATGTGACCCGGCCCTAATATCTTAGTATACTGGAATTTATAAAATTAGACGAGTCTATGGGGATAGCAGTAGCGAAAGAGCTTTTTTGTTCTTGGAGGTATTTGACTTATCCAATATCAACTTGAAAATGCAGGTCAAATATGAGTATTTGACTCGTGTACACCCATATTCCACAGATCTAATACCCCTTCTGGGTTATAAGCCCAAATCTGGAGCCAATAGATACACCAGAAAATGAAAGAGCCTCTTCCAGTATTGGGCAAATTCCAGGGAACACTATAAACCAACTAGTTGGAATTGATTTTTTTTGGGTCAAGTTAGTGTATCGTAGGAATTTTTTCGGGCAAGTTTTCTTGTGGTTTTCTAATAAGATAATAGAAAGTTCAGTTTCTAAGTACGTCAAGGTAAGTGGGTGAGCCTTCCGTCATTTTCTTGAATCATTCTTTTACAGAATGACAAATCGCCTGAAGGAAACCTGCCAAAACCGGTCATTTTTGATGTAGTGTAATGGAAAGGGGTCAGGCATTCTTGCCAACGCCCTGGCCTGCAGAATCTGCGGCGCTTCTGAATTCTGCAGGTCAGGGGGCTGGCAAGAATGCCTTCCTCCTTTCCATTCCACATAACATGATGGAAAATGGGTCGCAAATTCCATATGAGATTTAACTACGTGATGCCACCTGGCACCTCGCTATAATCCAAAATGGAAAGAGGAAAGCCAATTCCATGGACACTAAATTTAACAAGCTACAGAACGTTAACAAACCCAATTTTAACAAAGAAGTAATATATCTGAACAATTTCATCACAAAAACAAGTGAACACAGAAGTAATTTTCACACAATGTATATGAACAATTTCATCAAAAAAACAAGTTTTATCACTGCCTGCTGCTAGATCTGTACAAAGTCACTGCCTGTTGCTAGATATGTACAAAGTTAGTTTTTTGGACTGGGAACGGGTCACCGGCCACATCGGAATGTGGTCCCGGTGGCCATGCCACCATACATCTGACTGGTCAAAGTAACAATGCGCAATCGGACAAAACGTTTGCCCAACATTGCTCTCTTCTATCGAAGGATATATAGGTTCCACAATCCGGCCTCGATTCCAAAATTGCGCAAGTCGAATAGCCCAGGAGAGTATATTCGACTCACCTAATCCAGTGCGCTGCCCAAAAATTCCGTCAAAATCCGTCAGAATAAGGGGTATTCGGCCTGTTATTTCTGTATCTGTGGGTATTCGACTTGCTAAATGCTCCTGAAAAACCTGCAGGTCAAATAAGCCCTCCGATTTTCTGAGCCGAATCCTCCTGAAAACTTGCAGGTCGAATAAGCCCCTGGTTGATTTCCAGAGCCGAATACCACTCATTGATTTTCGGATTGAATTATTTGTTGCTGCTGGCGGCATTCTTGTAGCATGCAGGTGGAATACGGCTTATCCTCATACATGCAGGTCGAATACGCCCCTGCCTTATTTTATAAGCCGAATACCAGTCTCTAATTCCAATTCATCCATCTATACGGCCGCATTTTCCGCCAGATCATACTCTGGAACGATTTTTGCTGGCTGATCATGGACATTGATTGCTGGATAGTGAAAAATAGTCCATCTGATGATCTGATGCAGTAAAGTATTTATTCTTTGAAATCCAGGCTCCAACCAGATTATCCAGGAATGGACCAAATTTCTGATTTTGTTCTAGCGATCAGATATGTTGCTTCTATCTTTTTCTTGCAAATGCAGAGTTCTTGCACTTAAAAAATGCAACATGGGCATGATTTTTCAGTTCGTTCTTATATTCTGCCATGATTTACTCTAGCAGATCAATCCAGGTTCAAGCCAGGGTAGTTTCATTTGAGCAGGCGTGCAATCAAAATCAACAGGTTAGTGCGTAGTTTCTAATGAGTAGGTTACAATTGCTCGGTGCATACATGAACTTCCTAGTGATATGCCTCTTCCATCTCCACTTTTAAGCGTTTCTAGTTGTTTTTCTTTCTTTAGGCGTTCTTAAAACATGAACTTTTTATTATGCAAGGGTTTTTGAGCTGAAGAGAAGTACTGCTGGAGCTTCTGTGTAATGGCAAATTCATTGAATTGAAAAAGAAGACAATGTATCATTCCTAAAGCATGCTTGTCTCCCTTTACTATACCATTCCTAAACATGTATGTCCTATCAATGATCTACTAATAACTTCCAACTATTCTTCCTGTCTAAATTTCTGATATGAACTTGAGAGACATTTAACAATCCTTCAAACATAAGGATGCAGTGGTCTTTCCTTCATATATGCCCTGGACTAAATCTTCCTTTTTCTCATACTATCTATCTTTTTAGACATCCGTCCAGTGCTATTTTCCATGACACTTGATTGATACATTATTACTCAAGATGTTTAAATACTCTTTTCCAAACCTAGTTAACATGATCAAAATACTCAATATATTTATAATTTATAATTTATTTTTGGCAAGAATATTAGACTACTGCGATGTTCTACTTAATACTGGAAAAACATGTTCCCGACAATTTTGTGCATAAGATAGATTGTGTTGTTAATGAAGACCTTGCAAGGTAAAATATTATTAGTTGTATGTGTTGGTTGTGAACAAGAAGATTTTGCTAGAGATGATGGGATCACGTCTTGAGGTAATTCATAGATCGTGTTAATATTGTTAGGATAAAATCACTCTCAAAAGGGTCTACGTTGAAAAGAGGCTTTTTTTTATATACTTTAGCAACGTGCAGTCCAGACTAAGCCACCGGGAGCTGAAGCTAAAGTTATGAGTTTAGGATGCATAGAGCTAGTTACTTGCAAAATGATATAAATATGGTGTTCTATCCTAAAAGGGAACTTTGTTTTATAGCAATAACCACAACATATAAATATTGAATCTAATGAATTTTTGTTCATCTTTCGGCATTCAGACATGGCAGATCAGGAGGCACAAGGGGATGGGGATGTTGAGGTGGAGGAGCACGAGCTAGTCTTGGGCATGGTCTTGAGCACGTGAGTGATAAATTAGTTTTTATTTTTTCTTTTTATTTTTATATTCCATTTTTTTCTAGTACATGATTTCTTGAGAGTCTATGCTCGACATTATCATATATAGGATTTTAGGTACGATTCTGTAGAGGTAATTATAGGTCAATTACCACTAGATGTTAATGATAGGGAGGTTGCCTCGTACTGGCGAGTTGATGTCCAGTTCATCGCCATAGTAGATGTTGCTAGATGTAGGGTCTGCACACAGCGTCGTTGGTGGTGCATGGCTCCTGGCTACACTCATTCAGCGACTCGACTGCCGACTTGGTTAGGGTTGACGCGTTCAGGTGCACGTGGGCACCATGATAGGCGTCATGCTAGTGAGGGCCTAGAATGGCCACAGAGGGCAGTTGGTAGGCCACGTGCATCAGAGTCGAGGAGGACAGAGGCACGTCATGTTAGAGACCGAGCTCGGTATGAACAGAGGCGAGAGGATCCAGTGTATCTTGCCCGTTTGGTCGAGACACACTGTAGGCATTGAGACGTAGCTAGGGTGACTGCGCATGCGATCTCTGTAGCTGTTGCCATGACATAGAGGAGCAGATTACATATTCCCTCATGGTGTGGAGGCTTACATGTCTGACCAGTTGGACACTATCATGGCTAGGATGATAGCTGGGCGGGAAATATGTTTAGCTGAGACACGGATCAGGATGGGGTGACGTGCACCAGATAGCACATCCGGGCGAGACCCCCTAGATCCTGATGAGGTGATGTTGTCACAAAGATTTGTTGACACTCCAAAGATTCACGCCAGGAGCTGAGCCCTATGACCGATGTAGAGGAGACCTGGCTTGTAAATCGCATGCATCTGGGCATGGAGTCGAGGCGCATGATACTCACCCTTGACCGCGGATGACCATGATGAGGCTGAGAGGTTGAGGAGGCAGGAACATGATGCTTACAGGAGGCAGTGGGACGAGGATATATATATATATATATATATATATATATATATATATATATATATAGAGAGAGAGAGAGAGAGAGAGAGGGAGTATGAGATGTGGAGGAGGCAAAGAGAGGAGGCTCGAGATAGAGAGAGAGTGAGCCGGATAGATACACATATCCATGACGAGGAGGGGAGGTGCACATGAGGAGTGATGCAAGAGGCCATCAGGAGGAGGCACACATGAGGGTTGATGTGGAGGCGGGAGGAGGCTAGGAGGAGGCGGGAGGAGGAGAAGGCTAGGAGGAGGAGGAGGCTAGGAGGAGGCAGGAGGAGGAGGAGGCTAGAAGGATGAGGGAGGAGTCTCAGTATGGAGATTTACACACTCCACCTTCTATTGTGGTGGATGGTCAGAGGAGGCATGTCAATGATGCATTACGTGCGCGACAGACCTTGAAGTCGATCTTCGCAGATGGTGTGGACGGCCTTGGACCTGGATTCATATCGCCTTTCCCTCCAGCGCATGATCAGGGAGGTGACTCAGACTGGTATAGGAGTTGTACGCGAGGTTTCTTCACATATCAGCTTGGTGAGCACGGGCGAGAGCAGTTGTTTACCCAGCTCATTGCACGCTGGGTACGCTGGTTAAGGGGGAGCTCTCAAGCTGGGTACACTTTCACAATAGGGTCCTTCCATTTGATGTTAGAATGCTTGAGAAGCATGCCGTATCCAAGGGTTACTAAGATAATGGCATCAGATCCTCAGTTTCCTCCTCTCTCCACTAAGAATGATAGGTCTCCTGCACCATGAGATTCAAGGATCTTAGGGCGTTGGGAGGCCATGCAGCAAAAGCTTACAATTGACCCTTCTGGACATTATCTTATGCGTTAAGGGGCAATCCACAACGCCTCATCACTCACAGGGATCTTTGGATACAGATTGTCATGCAAAATCACATGCAAGATGGTATAGACAGATTAGAAAGAGTCATAGAAGGGGTTGTATGTTCAGAATGTGTACAATACATCCTGTAGAAGAAGATGGAGAAACTCCTGCAATGATTTATGTATCTGAGAATCATACATGGCATGATCCATTCTCTGAGATAGAAGATTGGTCAATGCCTATCCACTTTGATGTTTTAAATGTAGCTCGTGGAGAGATCCCCGAATTGCCTGGGGTATAGTAAATGAAAGAGGCAAAGCAGTCTTGTCGACAAAGTCCAATACGTTTTCACATGTCATGGTAGGATATTTTGGCGACTGAACTACCAGTTAAGGATTGTAGGTAAGTGCAATTCAATTTTTGAGTTTCTAGTTTAATACATTAAAATCAATCATGACTATGTCCCTATTCATAGGTGGAAGATTAGGTACTGATTGGGATACTGTTGAGGATGGGATGGATGATTGGAAGCATCTCAGGAAGGTCATATATCATCAGCCATACAACACATCTAGTCCTGACCCGAATAGGCGTCCCTGGATATGTGTGATTCAGGATGATGCAATGCTTCAAGCAGCGATTAGATATAGTGGTAGTGGCGGGTGGGCGATGGACTCGATTTTTAAAACTAACATGTATAATTGCCCTCTGTATGCAGCTATTGTTCCTGTAGTAGGTGGTGTAGGTCATCCTATCTTCTACGTGCTCTGCACAAAATCACCTCCAGGTGCTAAATATGAGCATCTAGCTTTGCGTATTGCCTTGCTATTGAGCTTTCAAAGGATGGAAAATGTTAGACCAAAATCTATCACCGCCGACCTCGATGGAGTGGAGCGTGTATTCATTGCAGAGGTGATCGCTGGAGATGTCCATTGTCATAACAATCGTGGTGAACAGGTTGCATGTCACATTTTAGCATGTTGGTTTCATACTAAGCGTGCATGGTTGTGCACCTTGATTCCCAAGATTGTGTGAGCATATCAAAAAAGGGATGCGTTCCGTAGATTGAGCAAGATGATGAGGGCATCCTCCATGGTTGAGTACAACGGGTCATTGCATAACTTCTATGGCGTATATGGCGAAAATGAAGCAATCATCAGGTACCTGCTAATTGAACTTCTTGAATGAGGTTGCATTATGTATACTAATACAAGCACAAAAATTATTATCATCTAGTTACTTGGAGCAGGGTTGGGTGACTGGCGCAGTATGGGACGGCAAGTGCGAAAGGTTCGGGCGACTATTTGAACACACGAATGTAGATACGACCAATCATGTTGTCGCATTGGCAGGTCTTGAAAGTCCATGTTCTATATTAAATGACCAATATTCGTATGTATACTTTGTTATCACATATAATGGACCACCTTGATGGCCGTAGCCCTGCTTCAGGCTCTCTTCTCGAGCACTGCTTTGAGAGAATGTCTCTTGGTAAGATAAATCCATCGACCCTATCTTTCATATGCAATCATACTTACATTGATTGTTTATATTTCGTAGCTGAGTTTGGTAGATACAGCCCACGTACATATAAGAAATGCTCTGTTGCTACCCAAATGTTACTAAGAATATATGGGGAGGATTCTGCAACCATGGTTTTGGAGGATAGAGGACTCATGACCTTATCGATGGCTAGTAAGACCTATACTGGAATAAGGTATACTCAACAAATGATGTCCCATTATTGTGACTGCCCCTCATTTCATATTATATGCAAGCATTTAATTGCTGGAGTTCAATTTCTTGGCCAAACCAGACCTCCTTGATATCCTTTAACCAGGTCGTGAAGTTCATGTCCATCCAATCACAACACCTCATGCTCCAATAGTAGATAGAGCAGTTTATGCTCGACTGATCACCAAATGGTTAACAATGCTCGAAGTGGAATCCATACATCGAAATGAAGAGCTGCAAATTGTCAATTCCACTATTCATTCTGAATATAAGAAGGAGATTGAGAAACTTAGGAGACAAATGCGCTACTTTCGAGATGCCATAGGGCCACCTGCTCGTGTTGAGCGTGGAAGCTATACGCAACAACAACAACATGCTCGTGCGGGACTATATCGACAACACACCTCGCCATCAGTTCCAAGGGGCATCCACCCACTTACTCAGGTAGACGGGCTGGGAAATCTATGCGTGTCTGATTGAACTTTTAGCAGCATTACGGATAACCAATATGTATTATGGCAATGTATACGATGTAGGCTTTATATTGGGTAGTGATCTCAACTAGTCCTTTTACTTATATGTAAGAAATATTCAAAAGAATTAGTTACGTTGGAAAACATGAAGCATTATACATTGGGAGTTATTTGCAATCTTGATGCTTACATATAAATCGAATATGAATCCTCGTAGTAACACTGAAGACTTGTTGTGCAATAAATCTATGCTTAGAAAAAGCCTGATACTCGTATACTGGAATTCTTGACTTGTGGGATAACCACAAGGGGGTATTCGACTTGCACACTAGGTACTTAGTTCAGACGAGCCTAATACCCCAAGTTGGAGGCAAGGGGGTAATCAACTTGTGGAATAACTAAGGGGGTATTCGACTTGTGGTATAAGTAAGGGGGTATTCGACTTGCACAATACAAGTCTTAGTTTAGACGAGCCTAATACCCCAAGGTGGTTGGGGAGGGTCGTATACTAGAATTCTTGAAAAAAAAAAAAAAAATTAGGGGGGGTATTCGACTTGTGGAATAAGCAAGGGGTATTTGACTTGTGGTATAAGCAAGGGGGTATTCGACTTGCACAATACAAGCCTTAGTTTAGACGAGCCTAATACCCCAAGTTTTTTTACTATTCGACTTGTGGAATAAGCAAGGGGTATTCGACTTGTGGTATAAACAAGGGGGTATTCGACTCGCACAATACAAGGCTTAGTTTAGACAAGCCTAATACCCCCTTGCGTATTCCACTTGTCTAATGCAGGTGTGAGTTTAGACGAGTCTAATACCCCCTTTTTGGGGATAGGAGGTCCGATGAAGGAGAAATTGGAGGTATTTGACTTGCCTAATATCAACCAAAAATTGGGGGTATGGAATAAGTGTGTTTCCGAAACCATGAGTCTAATACCCCCAAAAAAAAAAAAAAAAAACTAGCAAAAGGCACACCAGAAGGCTTTAGCAAGGTCAAATTGGTCAAGGCTTGGTTTGATTTAGGCTGCACAAAGGTATTTTATGCTACGTCCGAATGTCGATGTCGAAACACTTGACGTTCACTTATAAGGGGAGTTGTTATTGAGGGAAATTTTGCCTCTCAAGTTGATTTTATGGGCACCTACAATTATTCCTTGCCTTCAAGTTGATATCATAATGGTCATGCCTAATGACTGAAAACTTAAAAAGTAAACACAAAGTGCATGTTCAAACTTTATTCAAGGATTGCAATGTGGCACATCCTTCCCTACTCTTGCTTCTTTTGTTCTCAGCTTTCTATCTTTCTATCATCTGAGGGGAATTTTTTGATATTTTGGCATTATGTGCTATTGTACCTTGCATTCTAGTTTGAATAGACACGATAACTGTCAATTTCTTCTAGATGTCACATTAAAAATTATCCATGCTATGAGAATTATGGTGCTCAATTTCAGAAAAACATAAGAGGATATCACGTGTGGTTAATGTGTTTGATATGAAACATCATAGCATGAACTAATAGAAGTGGAAGAAAGACAAGATACTTGAAAACCACCAAACATTTTGCATAGGTTTTTGATAGGAAAATTGAAATTTTGTCCTTGCAGGCTCATTGTACCAACAAATATGGAATTGTCGATACACAGAGCTCTGTCATTGTGTCCACAACCTATCTGCTCATACACCTTCCTATGTGGAAGAAAAAGACAGAAGGAAAGCGTCATACAGTCCAGAGATATTGCTCCTAGGATGGGGGTTCTTTAGATGCTGGTGGAGAAGCATAGAGCTAGAAATTAATGCATATCTAAAAAATCATGCTATGTTAGATGCAAGAGGAGCAAAAGAAAAGGAAATATGAAGTTTTAATGTGATTGCTAAAGCCTGCAATTTTGTACCCAAAGGGTTCCAGTCAGCGTGTTGGCACAGTAGTTTCCTTTCTGCCTAAGCTGTTGCTGCAACAAATGGCATGATTTCAAATGCTTATTAAAAGTGGCCTAAGCATGGGCTTATAAAATCCTTTACATTCCTTTTGCCATGTAAGCAAGAGCAATTTGGAGCAACAATGTAATTAATTTGATTTATTGTATAGCATTGCTACATTCTGTCCTTTCTTCCAGGCTTAGAATTTTCTGGAACTGCTTCTCCCATAACCAATACATGCTTGAAATATTGACCTCCATGTTGGGCGGATCAAAACCCAACTGGCTGCTGCAACACGTAGGAGTTTTTCGGAAGGGCTCTGTAGCTCCTGCAAAAGTTCCTTTTGATGCCTGCTTTGCTAGAATAAAGCTTCTGGAAGAAAGAGAGAAGAATAAAAAATGCAACATCCTTGTATGTTACCGACTTTTTTTTGCAGTAGAAATCCATTTCTAAAGCCAAATTAAAAATCTTACCGGATCAAGCTCAGAAAACGAAAGAAAATGCGAACTGCCCTCTTGCAAAGCCTTTAGGAAACATATTTTTTTGCGGCTATGGCACATGGCATGGAATAAACCTTCCGGAACAGACTAAAACAGAGCTGGACTAATTATTATTCTAGAAAAAGCCAATAAAACGTAATTGAAACTTAGGTAGGAACAAATCCTGCGGCAAGAAATCATACGGGAGAAGCCAACAATCTTCATCGTCGGAAAGAGAGGCAGCAGAGGAACCTGAAACCCGCAGCTATCCTTTCAGATAAGCCCAATCCTTGCCGTGCCCAATGAATCTGTCTAGGTTCGGTTCCTAGAGCACCATTACATATAATTTGCACTGGCCATAAGAAATAGGACTACGACGAGATTAGCCATAGCACAGCGGGAGAAAAAAAAGCAACAAAAACTTAAACACGGCTTGAACAAGGGAGGACAGCAAAACTACAACAATGGAAACGATGTTCTACGACAATGGAAGCGCCTCCTCCCATCTCCGTTGCTATTTTCTGGGGTCTTTTCTAATTTCCCTGGCCTTAGATTTGTGAAAGTAAAGATCTAACGGTCCAAGATAAGGCACATCAGATTTTGATGACATGGAAATTACACGTGGATAGGCTAGAATTTGAGGAAAGGCTGTAGGCCCGGTAGGGCTGGTGTGCTAAAAACAAATTCAGTCGAAATCGGGAGCCAATAATGCACCGCTCAAGGAGGAGGTTCTGGACATTTTCGAACATAACCTTACTGCCTACGCGGTCTTTTTGGTCCGAAGACTAAACCTTAAGCCTGCCTGTGAAGACTCTGTCTCGGCGGGGATGGATGGCCTTGCTATTTCAGATTATCTGAAGCCTGCTCCATTTAGCCGGACTGTGCTTATTAGATCTATTATCGGTCGGGAAGATGGTGGATCCGTTTTTGTGGGCAAGAGAGTTATTGTTGGAGGCTGGGTGAAAACAGGAAGGCTTCAGGGCAAAGGTTCTTTTGCATTCCTCGAGGTTAATGATGGTTCGTGTCCTATGAATCTTCAGGTAATGTGCCTACTTATAGTTTCTTGCAACTAGGATATAGTTTCAGATTTGTCAAACAGGCAAATTGGCTCAGAGTATGTTTTCTTTGCATCTGCCAATGCGTATTTCAATATTATATCCTTGCAGGTGTTGGTGGATGCCTCAGTTGGAAATCTGAGTCAGCTTGTAGCCACAGGAACGTGTGTGACTGTTGAAGGAGAACTGAAACAACCTCCTGAATCTGCCAAGAAGCAGAAGGTGGAATTGAAAGTAGACAAAATTATAGCAGTTGGTGCAGTTGATTCATCAAAGTATCCAATGGCGAAGACACATTTTGAACTGGAGTATCTCCGCAACTTCCTTCATCTTCGATCTCGGACAAACACAGTAAGTGTTTAATCCATATTTTCATCCATGCAGTCCACAGCACTTATGTATTATGTATATCAAGCCGAATACACATTATAATACATCAGTGTCTGTATTTTGTGCAATGCAGATTTCGGCAGTTCAACGGATCCGCCATGCCGTTGCTTTTGCAACACACACATTCTTTAACATGCATGGCTTTTATTATGTGCACACACCTATAATAACAACAAGCGATTGTGAAGGAGCGGGAGAAATGTTTCAAGTCACAACCATCCTTGCCGAGTCTGAGAGAAGAGAGAGAGAATCAAAAAATAGTACACCTCCTTCAAAGGATGATGTAGAGGCCAAAAAACAATTAGTTAATGAGAAGGGTGAAATTGTAAGGAAGCTCAAAGCTGAAAAGCAAAGAAAAGCCACTATTGACGATGCCGTGCAGGATCTGCAAAAAGCGAAAGAAGAGGTTGCAAAGATGGAAGAAAGGTTGAAAATTAAGGGTGGTATTCTTTGGAAGGATGATGGGACAATTGATTATGCATCTGATTTCTTTGCTCGTCAAGCATATCTGACAGTATCGGGCCAGCTGCAAGTTGAGACATATGCTTGTGCTTTAAGTCGTGTATATACTTTTGGTCCAACATTTCGAGCAGAGAATTCTCATACAAGCAGGCATCTGGCAGAGTTTTGGATGATAGAACCTGAAATTGCTTTTGCAGAACTTGAGGTACAATTTAAAAGCTAGCTTGTTTACTGCTATTTTTAATTAGCACTGTCATTCTGCAGGAGGATATGGACTGTGCTGAAGAGTATGTTAAATTCCTGTGCAAATGGCTTTTAGACCATTGTTATGATGACATGGAATTTTTAAGTAAAAAATATGATAAAGAAGCACTAGATCGTCTTCATCTAGTTGCAAACACTCCTTTTATACGAATAACTTATACAGAGGCAATCAGCTTGCTTAAGGAGGTTAGTCTTATTTGTTAGCTTTGGTATGAAATCATGTGATGTGGTTGAGGCAATGGTGTGGGCTTGATGGTGTATAAAATAATCTTTTGCCATCATGCAGGTGAAGGACAAGGTGTTTGAAAATGCTGTGGACTGGGGAATTGATTTGGCATCTGAGCATGAGAGGTGTGTGTTCTATTTTTATGGGAATAAATGTTATGAGTCCTAAGAAGTTTTGTTTGAAATAATGATGGCCTTGAGCATGCCATATGATGCCAGCTAACAGTTAGAGGGCAGGAGATTATACTTTGAAAATGACAGCATGCAGGACATGTCAATGCAGCTATTGCAGCTATCCTTTAGAAGTTTGTATTTTCTAATATATGTAAATTTATAATTTGTCAGCATCATCATTCTAGACACGGTAAGAGTGTTTACGTCTAACATGTAACTCTCTCGTGCCAGATATCTTACTGAAGAGATGTTCAAGAAGCCAGTGATAGTGTATAACTACCCTAAGAGTATCAAGGCCTTCTATATGCGTCTTAATGATGATGGGAGAACAGTAGCTGCCATGGACGTTCTTGTTCCCAAGGTCACTACATCTTTCTGGCATCAAAGTTCTGATCCTTTTGGTTGTGCTAATGAATATTTGTTTCTAGAACACGCGTGATGTGACATATTTTTCATCAATTTTTCTGGTTTTGACTTTTTAGGTTGGAGAGCTAATTGGTGGAAGCCAGCGGGAAGAACGTTATGATGTCCTTCAAGCAAGGTGAAACAGAATACTCGTATTGTAGTTATGTCTATATGATGAAGCTGATAAATAATGGGTTTCAATGTGTCACTAGATTGCATGAAATGAACCTTCCACCAGAGCCTTATGAATGGTATTTAGACCTGCGCCGATATGGTACCGTGAAGCACGCAGGTTTTGGACTAGGCTTCGAAAGAATGTTGATGTTTGCAACAGGGATAGAAAATATACGTGACGTTATTCCCTTTCCCAGATTTCCTGGGAAAGCAGATTTTTGACATAAGGTAAATACTTTCATCCTAGATGCTCCACATATTCAAAAATTTATTTCTTACTTCCAAGGTTGCTAAGATATCTTTATGATAAGACGTGTCTATTTTGCTTTGTGCAGGAAGTTGGATCAGCCCATCAAGGAAATTAAAGGGGCAGCCAGAAAAAAAAAAGAACCATAAGTTGACAGCCAGGCTTTTCAGCCTCAGTACCATTCCCTACAGGAGCTGCACCAAATCGTTTATTTTTATGGTTTTGCAGGTTATTATATGTGAATTTAGCCAGCTAAGGAATTTTCATATGGTCTTATGCCTATTTCTTCAGAGCATGACTCTTATTCTAGTCTTTAAAACATCACTTTGTAGAGAGCCTTCAAAACGTCACTTTGTGGAATCTTTACTGTATGTAGTTCCTGTTTTGGAAAGGCAAGTCCACTTTCTTGGGTAACCTTGGCCTTTTTTTTCTGAACTAGTACATGGATTTGTCTTTGAAGTTTCTTTATTGGAGCTTAATTATACTGTTGGTTATATGTTACCATTCGAGTTCTTAACCATCGATCAGTATTATGTCTCATTTTACTATTTTGACACAGCCTTGCAATTTGCCCTGTTTTTAGAAACTTAGGAAGTTTTGGGCAATTTAATTGGTTTGCATAGGTATGCGTTGGGTATGCATCACGAGTAGGGTTGGTTAGATATTGATAATTTGAAAGACAACCAACTCTGTACCTTTGCTTCCTTATAACCTAACAATGTTCGTGTCCCTGCAGTTGTAATGCCTTTAAATACCTTGCATATAATGTCAGGTGATTGAGCATTCTCGCCTTCTCTTCACTTTTATATCTGTGTTTCCATTCTTTATATTAGTAGTTTTTGCACCATCTACAGCAGGTAAGAAATCAATGCGATCCTTGAAATTCCGGCCCATTTTCTTTGGTACTAGTTTGTTTTTCAGTTCCATTCAGACTTAACATAGAGGTGAGCAGGTTGGCCACTTACTGGAGAATCTTGTGGTGGTTCTTCCAATCCATTTGCGAGATAAAACGAATCCAAGCAATTTTGTCATGCAGGTCTTGTATATGTCCTACCCAATTCAAGAATTTGTTAGGGTTACTTCTACATCAGCTACAAATCAAAGAACATGGTCTAAGATTATATTACTTTTCCAGCACACTTTATCGTATTATATCATGACATGCAGAATAGGCCTTTGAGCTAAGCTGGATGTCTGGAATGTAAGCTGTAACATGACTGTCTTGGAAAATTGTCAATGTTGCACTTAACGTGGAGTACCATTCCCTGCATGAGTTGCACCAGATCGTTTATTTTTATAGTTTCTCAGGTTATTTTGTGCTTCACTAATTTTTCACCTGCACCCCTGACAAGATTACTATTCTCGTGCCAATTCTTGTAAGTGCCTGCATGATAATTTTACACTTTCTTATAATTTACATATGCCGTCTTTGAGTCTTCTAGCTTAAGTGTTACATGAACGAATATCTTCATCATCTATATATGTATAAGAATTAATTCGAGATGTAGAACATATAGCATCTTCGAAGGTCACCAATATTCTTTGTTCTACATGGAAAATAATCACTTCGAGGAACCATTTGGGTTCAACTTTGTCTGGCTAAGTTGATGGATTATTGTTGCAAATGCACGAATCATCTTAGCATAATCTGTTGTCTTTGTCACATGCTGCTCCAATTCCAAAAGGTTTTTACTAGAAAATTAGTGCTTATGCTATTCGATAATGGGATCTTTAGTTATGATCTTTTCTCTCAAGATGTCAATATGACTACCAGTTCAAGGGAATATGCAATATGGAGAATTACCTTCAGCTACACTTGATCCCTAAAGCAAATACCTGACCGCATGCCTCAGTTAACAGCCTAAGTAGCAGGTTTGCCATTACAACATGCTGCATTTTGTTTCCAAAAAAGGTGGGTCAATGCTGGCCGTAAGCTCCATTTGTGATTTTACCAAGAGTTCTTTTATTTGGATCTTTAAGGAGCAACGACGTGGATTAGTATACCTCATGAAGGGTTTTAGTTTGCAGCAAAATGGTTTTTCCAACCGGAACCCCACAGCTTTTAATTTTATGATGTTTATTTTGAAGGTATGAGGACTTTTAGGAAAATGGGAGCGTGAAAGTATACTGAAAATATCAGGTAATCAGGTACTTTCAGCATTTAAGTTGTTTTTTAATCTTGTCTTTTGCTATGCTTGGATCACATGTAGTACAGGTCTTACAGGCGTTGAATTCACAACTGCAATTTGGAACGCCGAAGGTTCTACTACCATACTCATTATTTTCAGCTCTTAGCACAATGCAAAAGTGTTCCATTATCTAATTATTAGCTGATATTTCTCATGTTAGGAGTTACCTATATCAGTGGATCAGATATTTCCACCGAAGCTGTATAACTTAGAATGGAGGTATAATTGCTTGATTTTATATCTCTGTGAAATAATCTGGTTGGTTTTTAGAGTGCAATGCTAATCTAGGTGGATGTATAAAAAGGATTAGATGATTGTTGCAGGCAGTTGAAACAATGTCTGCAGTCCAATACAGAACTTGGAACGGTAAGAAAATGTTCGTATTCTATAATTTGGACATTTTTCAGAACATTTCAGTGTTGTAAATTTTATAGCAAGGTCTTCTGGTGGCTGCATCAGGGAATTCTATGACCGTCATACAAAGATCAAGTTTTAACTTCAAAGTTTAACATCTCCAGGAAGTAATTGATTTACAGGTAAATGGTGGCATGTAAGTCAAAAGGATGAAATAGAAGCTAGGTACATGACCCACAAAGCTATCCGGTAACGGACAAAAGAAAAGCATGCATCTTGCAGGGAGCTGATTGTAAGCGCATTTCTCCCATGTACAGGCACTTAGCAAGTTTCTGAAGTTACATTCTTGCGATTAAAAGCATCAGCTTGAAGATGCAATGGCTATGAAAGAGCTATCACCACCTATGAAAATGCTAATGGACTCAGATGGTGGCATAAAGGTTGACATAGGATTCAATGAGAACAGAGAAAGTTTAAAAGTTGCCCTTAGGAACATCCATACACAAACAGAAGCTTCCTTGAAGATCATAAAATGTCAATGTAGAGAAAGGTTACAGACTATCAGCAACTATGCAAGGAAATTAAAGATGTTAGTATTGAAAAGGGGGGAAGCACTCAATGATGTAGTCATTGTTATGGGTGGTGCAGTTTCTCGCAGTTCTTTATATGCACAAAAAGAAAATGGGAAAGCATGGAGCAGCAAGAAGTAACTCCGTACAACTAGGCTTGTGCCACACGCAGTTGAGAGAACTGCATCCGCACTTGTGATTGATTAACTCTGCATTTTGCATTACAACAGTATTGCACAATATGACAGTATACAAAATCATATTCGTTGACATTTTACACCAAAGCCTAATGTTTTGCGCAAAGATACATGCTGCATATATGAGGGAAATAGAACGATTTAATAGGCCTTAAATCCACATCCATTATGTTAGAAAGACTTAATCAGCAGGAGAACGGCCCATGTAATTGACAATACAGTTACACTTACTGGCTTGCAATCAAAGGTAACAGCCCGCATGCAGCACACTGAATGACTTGGTTCAACATCAAGTTCTTTGTTTGTGAAGAGTGAAAACCTTACAGAAATGGCAGGGATATCAAAGCATCATCATATTTGTCAATGGCCATAACAAAGATTATTCTAAGCAAATATGCTTCATGGCGTCCATGAAGGTTATCAACTGTTCAATTCCTCTGGTTTAAACAGTAATATCTCATTAATATCTCACACTAGACAGTGTCCAGAAATTAGACAAGATGTGGATTCAAGTTGAAAACATCCAAAGGGCAAAGACTTGTGTAAGTATGGAGATATGAAAGGTAGACAATTATGCTACATGTTGATTGCATCAGTTAATGATTGCCCTGATGTATCACCAAGGCTATTTTGAATTGATTAAAGATTTGAAAAAGAAAGAAAGTATCAAAAAGTAGTTTAATGGGCAAATCCTATTACATGGGCAAAATTTGGCCTTTCAGACCAGTGCCTAGTGAGATTAATTTCAGCTGGCACAATCAAGTTTGAGCTGCTGCAATTGAAACCCTACAACTAGAATACCAATTGTACAAAATATGCTTGAAATTATTTAAACATTCAATCCTTAATGGTGGTCTCTAATATTATTTTCACATCAATAGTACATCTATGATATTATTTTCTATACAAGTAATGGTGCCTAGCGTTGCTGGGCATAAGTTGGGAACCTGTGTGGACGAAAACCTATTCAGCCCAGACTTCTTTTCATAAATCAACATAACAGAAACCAAGCCCAGTGTTGCTGAGCTATAAAAGTTTTTTGTGCATTTAATACCCTTCCCTCTCCCTTTGTCTTTTGCTCTATCCCGTGTTTCCCTTTTCCTCATTATCTTACACACTTTCTTTTTCCTTTTTCCTTATTTTGCCTCACGTTATCTTTTTCCCTGATTCATTTTTTCTTTTTTTTAGCCCCCTTCTCTCTCCCCTTCCCTTCCCTTTCCCCTTCCCCTTTCTACCTTTCCCTTTCCCTTTTTTTTAATAGACTTTTTCTCTTCCCTTTTCATTATTTTCCCGCCCTTCGAATTTTTCCCTTTCTTTTCCTTTTTCTTTTCTCTTTCCCTTTTCCCATGCCTTTTTTTCTTCTCTTTTCCCCACTCATGTGGCCCTTTCTTCCTTTCTCAACCCTCTTTCTCTTTATCATGTGCTCTTTTTCCCTTCTATTTTCCCATTTCCCTCTTCCATTTTCCTCGTGCCTTTTTTTTCCCTTCCCTCCCCCCCTTTCTGCTTCCCTTTTCTTTTTTCCTTTCTTTCCCCACCCTTTTGCTTTTCTCCCTGCCCTTTTTCCCTTTCCCTTTCCCACTTCCTTTTTCATTTTCGGTTTCCCTTTCTCTTTTCTTATGCCTCTTTCTATTCGATTTTTTCCACCTTTTTTATGTGCCCCTTTTCCTTTTTCCCCCATCCTCCTCCTCCGCCTTTTCTCTCTTCCACTTTCCCATTTTCTTTCTCTCTCTCTCTTCTCTTTCCTTTTCCCATACTCTTTTTCCCTTCTTTTTTCCGTTTTCTCACCCTTTCCCTCTTCCCTTTTTTCTCGTGCCCTTTTCCCCTTCCTCTCTTTCCATTCCTTGCTCTCTACCCTTTTCCTATCCCCTCCCCCCTTCCTTTCTTTCCTCTTTTTCTGATACGAAAATGGTAGCTTGGGGATGTGGTCATGGATGTTGGTCTCGGTGGACCAACGTGAGTGCATAAATATGGCAAGTTATTGGCAAAGTTATTAGGCAATAGAATGGCAAAGAGCAACCTTAGCTATGGTTTAACAATATTATGACAAGGCCATGTTAATAATATTGGCTATTAGTAAAAGACAAGTGTTCACCTTTTTAATAATAAGGGAAACAGGTAGCGACATAAGTGAAAAAGGGAAAGACCTTTTGGGGAAAGTCAAAGGTACTTGTGGACCGTGAATAGGAAAAGATGGACCATAAATAGTGATTCGTGGGCCAAGTTAGCATTTAAAAGCAACGTTCAAAATAAGCGATAAAGGCCATCGAGATATTTTTAAAGGTAGCTTTACCTTTTAAAGAGCAAAGGGCTTACGACTTCTATTACCTTTTCTAAGAGTTTATAAAAGAGGACGGATAGCTTCAAAGGAGTATCAGATCCGATTCACAAAGCCCCAGCGACCTCCTCTGCTCACAAAGATTGGTCTGCTTCATATCCGATAACCAGCTCCTGCTTCTGCCTTTGTGGATCTTAATCTTAGATTAAGATCTGAGATCTAGACTTTTCCATTGCCTCATAGCTTTGCTGATAACTTGACCAGTATTTGGCACTGGATGACCCGGTTGGGTGGTGAGCTACTGCATTTGCTACTAATCTTTGACTCTTCTGCAGTGTTAAAGAGAATTGGGGACTGACTTATAGCGAGATATTGTTGTTCTCGTATCAAATTGGTATCAGAGCCTACTAATTCTGCACCAGTATGGCATTAATGGCATCCAATTCTGGACCGACAGATGCAGAGATTTACTGGAAAGCAATCACCTCGGCTTATACAGCAGCCAATCAGATGGGAATTTCTATGCCCGGATCCCAGGAGGAGGCAATCCGGAAATTGGAGCATCTAGCCATTGCGCTGGGATATGTAAGCGAGGAATTGATGCAGAATATGAGAACTCCTGCAGCATCTAATAATCCTGCTCTCAATCCTGAAATTGTGCAAAACGTCGCTACCTTCCGAATCTCGACCCATAACTCCGCCTCCGCCTAGCGAAGAAGAAATTCTTCCTAGTAAAAAGCTTAAGTGTAAATGGTTAGAAAAGTCATCTTTCCGTGGTTATCCTGCAAAGCCCACACAAGTTATTGGATTTCTTAGCACTTGGGAATCGTTTTTAAAGCGGAATGAGGCATCGGAGGAGGAAAAATTAGGTGCTATGGACATTGATATAGTTTGTGGGGTATGGGATAAAGCCTGGAAAGTTGGGGCCCATTGGATAACGATTTCCTTGAAGGATTCGCCCTTTTGATGTGTTGGTTATCACTAGAGGTGCTAGTGCGTAACAGACATATATCTAAAAGCTACTGCACAGCTATGGTGGCAAGGAAGGAAACGCCTGTAACCAAAAATTAATGATTGGGAAGATTTTAGAAAAGAGTTTGAAGCGCAATACCTGCTTCCAGATTATTTCCAAGTAATCCAAAGAGAATGGGACCATATTCAACAAACTGAGAAGGAGACGGTGAATGATTTCACTATGAAATTTAATCATTTAGCTGCATAGATGAATAATATGGACGCACAAGAATTGACAAGAAAGTACATCAATGGATTACGCTTGGATATATTTAGTGAAGTTAGTTATTCAAGACCTAAAGACTTGAGAGATGCCATAACATATGCATCAGCTGCTGAGTTAAAAAATTAATCCAAAGGCAAAGAGAAGCTACGCTTGGCAACTATACTCCAACTTTGATGATGATAATGAAGGGAAGCGGAAGAAAAGAAAAGAAGTGAACACAGAGTCTTTCGAAAATCCGGTTAATCAAAAGAAGGGAAATACGGTTAAGCCCAGAGAGATACAATGTTATCGTTGTGGTGGAAATCATTACCAGAAGTATTGTCCCGAGAGTAAGGCTGCCGCAAAAGCGGAATATCCTCCGCAGCCCAAAAAAGGTACTGAAGGTAAAACTCAAATGCACAGTGTGCATATAGAGGAAGTAGATGCAGGAACTTCTGATGCTGAAAAGAATAAGGCTGAGAAGAAAGCGGCTCATCTAGCACATATGGAGCAAGAGAGGAGCAAGTTGCAGATTGGGTACCACGTAACTAGTATATCTGGTAAATAGTGGTTTCTCAAGGTAACTTTATATGTTTGATTATGTTGTGATTGTTCATGCCATTAACATTTGTACAATACTATGGTTGGTGCTATAAGTATTTAACATTAATGGATGACAGAGGAAATTTTAGATTGGAGTCTAAAATTTTAAGCAGTAGTACAATTGTTTTTTTTTTTTTTAAAAAGTTGTATACAGACTTAAACCTTAGCCAATGACTATGATCGTCATAAATGGTTGTTGCTATTTATGAGATCATGATTCTTGCTTTGAAAAGAGTTGGTGCTCTTGTTCAAGTGATTGGAATTAAGAGTTGGTGCTCTTGTCCAATGGAAAGAGTTGTTGCTCATGTCCAAGTGAAAGGAATGGGTTGTTGCTCATGTCCAAGTGAAAGGAATGGGTTGTTACTCATGTCCAAGTAGAAGGAATGGGTTGATGCTCATGTCCAAATAAATGGGATGGGTTGTTGCTCATACCGAAATTAAAAACGGGGTTGGTACTCATTTATACAATGGAGTTGGTGCTCAATTTGTAGTTACCGAGTACAACTGAGGTCAGTTGCCTTCCAGAAAGGGAGGAATTGATACGAAAATGGTAGTTCGGGGGTGTGGTCATGGATGTTGGTCTCGGTGGACCAACGTGAGTGCATAAATATGGCAAGTTATTGGCAAAGTTAGGCAATAGAATGGCAAAGAGCAACCTTAGCTATGGTTTAACAATATTATGACAAGGCCATGTTAATAATATTGGCTATTAGTAAAGACAAGTGTTCACCTTTAATAAGGAAACCAATAAATAGTTTGGAGGTAGCGGGGAAAGACCTTTTGGGGAAAGTCAAAGGTACTTGTGGACCGTGAATAGGAAAAGATGGACCGTAAATAGTGATTCGTGGGCCAAGTTAGCATTTAAAAGCAACGTTCAAAATAAGCGATAAAGGCCATCGAGATATTTTTAAAGGTAGCTTTACCTTTTAAAGAGCAAAGGGCTTACGACTCTAAGAGTTTATAAAAGAGGACGGATAGCTTCAAAGGAGTATCAGATCCAATTCACAAAGCCCCAGCGACCTCCTCTGCTCACAAAGATTGGTCTGCTTCATATCCGATAACCAGCTCCTGCTTCTACCTTTGTGGATCTTAATCTTAGATTAAGATATGAGATCTAGACTTTGCCATTGCCTCATAGCTTTGCTGATAACTTGACCAGTATTTGGCACTGGATGACCCGGTTGGGTGGTGAGCTACTGCATTTGCTACTAATCTTTGACTCTTCTGCAATGTTAAAGAGAATTGGGGACTGACTTATAGCGAGATATTGTTGTTCTCGTATCATTTTCCCACCATTTCCCTCTTTCCTTTTTTCTTGGTGCATTTTTATCTTCCTTTTTTCCCTCTCTTTTTCTTTTCCCCTTTTTCCTGTCCCTTTTTCTATGTCATTTTCCCCTTTCCTTCACCTCTTTCCTCACTTTTTCTCTCTAACCTTTCTCCTTCCTTTTTTCAATGCCCTATTTTCTCCTTCCTCTTTCTTCACCCTTTCCCTCTTCCTCTTTTTTGCATGCCCTTTCCCCCTTCCCTTTTGCCCTTTTCCCCGTGCCCCTTTTCTAGGTTCCCTTTTCCCCTTTCCATCTCCCTCTTTTTTCCTTTCTCTTTTCCCATGCACTTTATTCGTCCCCTTCTTCCCACCCTTTTCCTGTTCATCCTTTCCCCCTCCCCTTTTCCAACTTTCCCTCTTTCCCTTTCCTTGATGCCTTTTTATCTTCCTTTTGCCTCTCTCTTTTTTCTTTTTCTCTTTTCCTTTTTCCATGTCATTTTCCCCTTCCCTTCTCCTCTTTCCTCATCTTTTTTCTTTAACATTTTTCCTTTCTTTTTTCGATGCTCTCTTTTTGCTTCATTTTTCCTCTTTCTTCACCTTTTCCCTCTTCCCTTTTTTTCCATGCTCTTTCACCCTTCCCTTTTGCTCTTTTCCTTGTGCTTTTCCAGGTTCCATTTTCCCCTTTCCATCTCCCGTTTTCGTTTTTCCTTTCCCTTTCCCCCCCTTCTTTCCACCCTTTTCCCTTACTTTTTTTCTCCTTTTTCCACCCTTTCTTTCTTCCCATTTTTCCGTTGCCATTTTTCCGTTCCTTTTCTTCCTCTCTATTTCTATTCTTTTTTTTTTCATTTTTCCCATGCCATTTTTTTCTTCCCTTTTCCCTTTTCTTTGCTCTTTTCCCCTTCCCCTTTTTCCCATGCCTTTTTCCCTCTTACCGGTGCCTTTCCTCCCATTTCCTTTTCCTTTCCCCTTAAAAGATCAAATTATTACTAATCACGACAGTGGGAAGCCGTGCGATAAATCTCGGCCTTCAATTTCAATCAGATGATCTCAGCCATTTAATATAGGGCTTGATCCATCCAATACAGTATAATGCTTGAAATTATTAAACATTCAATCCTTAACGATGGTCTCTAATATTATTTTCACATCAATAGTACATCTATGATATTATTTTCCTTATCAATATTACATGTATATATATTCTTTATAAAAAAAGAAAGGGCTTTGATTTTTGTGATGGGAACGCTGCAAGGAATGCCATATGTGGCATTCTCTTGTCTCTTGAGGGACTCTTTTGGCTACAAGTAACGCCGCATGCGGCATTCCCTTTTCCCTTGTGGGTCTATTTTGGCTGTATGCGTGTAAATGGACTGTGGATTTGATCACATTTCCCTTCAGCCGACTTAAACCAGGCTTCGAAAAACATTGAGTTAGTCTCCTCAATTTTTAATTAGTCTCCTTAATTTCCACTTCAGTTCTGAACATGCCGGAAGCTGGTTCCAACAAAAAAAAAGTAACTTGGCAAATTGCATATTAAAGAATAACAAAAGTACCAAATTTTCAAAAAGTCTATAAGAGCGTTGAGGAATTATATTTACCAGTAGTCTAATAATAATATTGACTATCAAGTTAGTAGTACTTAGATTTCACTTTCAGAAAGCCTATTGATGGTCACCATATGAGCAAGAGAACTATAGTTTGTATGCTTATTACTTAGGAAATAGAAGGCACTCCCAGAAAGCAGAGAATGAGCTAAAAGAAAAGTAGAGCAAGGGGCACCTCCACTGAAATTGATTTGAAAATTCATAAAGTTAAAGGGATTAAAGTTCCAGAGCCAGTCAGAGAAAGGATTCAAAGCATGATAACAAACATGGGGGCTAGACAAGCGACAAGTTTTGCGAGATTATATTGAGAGTAATCTACCCACGGGCTTCATTCGACATTCTTAGTCCCCTAATGGAGCACCCGTATTCTTTGTCAAAATAAAGGACGATTTTCGGCACCTCGTCGTTGATTATCGTGGCCTCAACAAGATTACTCCGCTAATTCTAGAGTTGTTGGAGCAGCTCCAGGGTGCACACTATTTTACAAAGATTGATCTTCGAGGTGCTTACAATCTCATCTGGATCTAAGAGGGTGATGAGTGGAAGACCGCATTTCATACTCGAGCCAACTTTGGTGGCAAGAATAAAAGCGATTATTTCCAGTGGTTGCAACATGGAAAGACTTTAGAATAGGGTTTGAAGCATGTTATCTGCCACCGGATTATTAACAAGTGATACAAAGACAATGGGATCAAATTGAACAGGAGGAAAAAGAGACCGTCAATGATTACACCATAAAGTTTAGTCATATGGCTGCTCAATGAAGGACATACCTGCAAAAGAATTAACTCACAAGTATATCAATGGTTTAAAACTAGATATATTTAGCGAAGTAAGCTATTCAGGGCCTAAGGATTTGCGTGATGCAATTGCTTATGCATCAACTACAGAGTTAAAAGTAAATCCTAAAGCTAAATGTAGCTATGCTTGGCACCCATATGCTAAAATTGGAAGGAACAAAGAAAGAGAGGAACTCGAGAGACAGGAACTCACGAGACAAAGATTGGAAGTCTAGAGAGAATTCAACTGACCAAAATTTCAAAGTGGAGTAGAATTTTTAGAAGGAAAGAGGTAAAATACCGAAGGATGTTCGATGCTATATATGTGGAGGGAACCATTTTGCTAGCCAGTGCCATAAGAACAAAATTAAATAAGGGAGTAAGCAAGATCCCAACATGCAACAAAGATGAAACTTTGTGCAGCCAAAACCCCAAGTACATAATGAGCAGATAGTAGAAATGGCTCAAATGAACAACGTCTGGATTGAAGAATTTGTTTAAGAATCCTCAAATACTGAGAAGACAAGAGCAGCTTGTAATGCTGAAGAGGGAAGCAAACTTCAAATTGAATTCCGTTCACACGGTTAACAAAAGCCTTTGATTTACTTAGTGGAAGAAGCGACCATATCTTTGAAACATTTTTCTTTATGGTTCAATTGTGTTGTTTGTTAAGGTGATCCACGAGTAGGTGGCAAATCACGAGTAAGTGTGACCCACGATCAAGTAGTAATCACAAGTCAAGGGATCCATGAGTAGGTGGAAATCATGAACTACGTTGTCCCACGAGTACATGATAACCAATAATAAGAGGCCTACGAGTAGGTGGCAACCACTAGTCATGTGATAGACAAAAAAACCACGAGTATGTTGTAATAAAAAACCAAGGTGGAAGCCACGTTGATGATATTTCACGTTAAGGGAGTAGCTTTCACGAAATAACAATGTTATCAATGGTTTGTTATATTTATGAAAGATTAATTAGCTTTTATAAAAAGCTTGAAGTTAACGAGTTCTATAATGTTATTTTTATACATTGAGTTCAGTTGCTTCCGAGAAGGGGAGGAATTGATACATTTAATGTTAACGTCAAGTACAGAGCTCAAGGAGTGGTCCACATGAATAAGCAGTGGGGCTAAATTATGGGGAGCAAGACGTTAAGGGCAAGAATCCAAGATCACAACAATGGCAAAAGCAAAGAAAGACAATACAAAACCTATAATACCAATATAAAGACAAAACCTTTCACTAAGGATAAAGGATACTTTTATGGCAAAGATGACACTTTTATGGCAAAAGGACAAGCATTCTTTTATGGCACAACGAGAGGCAATGCATAAGGAACAAGGTGCTGCGCACGAAGGGTTGCCCTCTGGTGGCCCTGAGAATGTGTTTGGATATTCTTTGTTTTGTAGTTTCGTGTTGATTGACTAGGCAGTTGTTGCGGATTGGTTGTTGGTGGTTGTTTTTGGTTGCCCAAAGGGGTAAACCCTTGTTTGATGGTTGGTTGGGAATATTATTTGGCAGGTCATATTGAAGAATATCTTTTAGATTCTTGCATCATTTAGTGCACATAATATTTCTGAACTTTTATTTTTCGTTTTTGCTGTTTTTTTTCTTTAGTGTATTCTTTGCTTCTGAGATATACAGTTTTTTCCTACATGTTTGCCAAATGTTAACCATCTTCAAATGTTTAGAATTCAGACAACTGAAATAAGGGAACATCCACCTTTTTTGTCCCCCTTTCTCCTTATAGATTATTTTTGCAATGCCAATGTTGATGTTAAATGGGAAGCATTTGCTACGTTATTTAAAGTGGTTGTTTTGTTTGTAGTGTCTCTCTCCCTTTTAACGACATTTCTAGCCCTTATTTTATATTTAGGCAGCACCATCTGCCCTGAGTCCCCTCAGAAGATAAATCCCTTTGTGGAGAAGACCTCACGTGAAGAGGTACCTGAGGTACCTTGTTGTGAGATATAAAAAGAGAGGTAACAACATACCAAGGGGGTCCATGCTTTTTTGGATGTGGCACCTATTTCAATACTTCTAGGAGAGAGGGTTTCACAATTGTGACCTCTTCCCAACTTCATACTTTTTGTTAATGCGCCATTTATTGCCATGAGTTTCCATATTCCGCGGTTCTAGATTACTTTGGCTTTTCAATTGACTGGCTCCATTAATCCTTCGATTTTCAAAGTGGGAAGCATTTCGATAAGGTTTAGTGGAAATTTAAAGCTGTACTTCCTACTCTTTATTGTTATTCCCTTAGGTATGCCCATGTTGCCTGAGATGGCGACATGGATCCTAGGACCTTAGCAATAGAATGTGGAACCTTAGCAATAGTGCCCAAAGTATTTGAGATGGTTTTAGAAATTCTGGCACTAATATGTATGTTGGCATGTGTTCAATCTCAAACCAATAAGGTAATTTGATGGCTGACATTTGATTAGGAGAGAAGCAACCAAGGGTAGAACTGATATAGGATGAAGTCCTCTACAAATGTATCCACTATCAAACATGGTCAGGAAGAAGTTGCCCTCTAATGCACTTAAAAGATTGATGTTGAGGCAATTTAGCTTCTCTAGATGTGTTAATAGCCATCTGTCTAGCCTGCGAAAATCTAGAAAGTCCTTGTGAAGAAGCCTACAACTAAGCATGACACCAGACTCTCTAAATTTCATGCAAACCTTGGTTGAGTTCCATCACCGCATTCCATTGTTTTTGTACATTGAAGGCATGGTTGTATCATGTGACAATTCCCTATCTACCACACTCAATGCCCTTGCATTTTATATTTTCTCATTTGAGCCGGACTATAAAGTTTTGTAGCGTCCTTGTAAGTTGCATGCACAACAAGAAAAGGGTCATTTAGCGACGTCTATAGCGACGTCTGTGCGACGTCTGACGGCGTCGCACAGACGTCGTTGCAGACACATCGCATGCGACGTGCGTCGCATGCGACGTCGGCAGGCGTCGCGCAGACGTGACACAGACGTCGCGCATACGTCGCATGCGACGTGACACGTGAAATATACACGTGGAAGTTTTGTAGCGTCCTTGTAAGTTGCATGT
This sequence comes from Isoetes taiwanensis, assembly GCA_021234155.1. Lineage (NCBI taxonomy): Eukaryota > Viridiplantae > Streptophyta > Lycopodiopsida > Isoetales > Isoetaceae > Isoetes > Isoetes taiwanensis. The sequence goes on from JAJEKV010000037.1 coordinate 13,961,047, forward strand.
ATGATAAATGCAAGATCTTTGAATTCCTAATGTTTAAGAGGGTTGCAATTGCCTAGCCATTACCTCACGTTGCATACACTTTACAATCTGGAAAGAAAATGCAAATAAGAGATGCCCCATTTGATAAATCAATGAGGTAAAATATGGCTCTAGATGAAGATGCTTCAGCCTTCTGTTCATACACCAAAATTGCATGAGGCTTAAAAGCTCATACCAACAGGGCTTGAAAAAATCACCATGTTTCTCTTAGGAGTAATTATTCGTCTCCTGTTCCTTCTTCAATTATGTCCTCCTGAAAGAGCTTTCCTTCAAGGCTTTTCCCATTGTCACTTTTCTTTGGAGCATCAATGCAAATAACTTGGAAGAGGGAAAGAGAATTGGGTCCTTCTCTACCACAGGATAGTCTTCTTCCCGAGCACATTCCCATCGATACTGAGCATATTCAATCCAATGTGAATATACTAGGAAATGCCCATTTTTGTTTGCCCACCTGGCTTTCTCTGTTTGTTGGTCTAATGCAATCACATGTGCGACATGTTTGTTCAACTCAGAATAACATACTACACCAAGTCCCTCTTTTAATTTCCAAAAAGGTTCATTTGAAGGATTGGGAAGATCCATTGGAAAAACTCTGCTAAAAACGACATGACATCCTTCCAAAATCTTTAACCGCAATGTCTGCATAACTTCAGGCATACGAGCCTACATAATTAACAGAATATAATGAGAACCTAATAGCTTAGGGTCTCTTCTTGAAGGGTAATGAACGAACCAAGTTCTTAATAGGATTCAAGATCACTCTCATCTTTCCATACAAAGTCAAAAAAATGTCCTGCATTCAGAATTGGCGGCAGCTGCAGCGAAAGAAATGATATCTTTCCATCACTATCAAGTTGGATTGGTGTCTAGGCCATACCTGAAGACAGAGAAGATAATAAATAAGGTTCTCAATTGACAAGCCAATTGTACTAGTATCCCACTACTCACTCCTTCTATGTCGTCCAAAATCACAACAGCAGATTCTGCTCCTAAGACAATATCCAAATCTTTAATATATCTGTTAGTAATATATCCCAATTGGAGATTACACGACCTTGAAAGTACTCCATTTTTGGATCAAGACTGCCATGGCTAATGCATACGGATGCTCTCCTATAGTATACAAATACATCTCGAACAACTTACGAGCTTCTAGCAGAAACTGATGTGCACATGGACGTAATTTTGTCCACATGTTGAAGTTATTTAGCTTGTAAAGTCCATGTAATCTAGCTTGAATACCTGATAAAATAAAAGGTTACGCCACAACAAAGTCACAAATTTTTTTAGAAAGCAAATTTAACATTAGCATAATTTTACCTGGTTTAAAATAACGTTTAAAGTTATGCCACAACAAAGTCATGAAAACATTGTAGAGAAAGCAAATGTAACATTAGCATAATGTTGCCTGGTTTAAAATCAGCTAATAAACAGATGCCAAACACTCTTCCTCTCCACCAGTTATATCTATAAGACGAGCTGAATTCAGCAGCGTATGATCAAGGTCAAGCACCAAGTATAGCTCCTTTTTATCGAGGATTTGTGTAAGTTCAATATTCCATTGCCTAGCAGCTTCTTCTTAAGACAGATTCATAGCCTAATAATAACACAAAATTACTGCTATATTACTTGACAAGCAGCAAGCTCTCTGCTATATACATACCTCATGTATATACCTCAGTGCAACATTATTGCTGCTTCCCTCCTCTGATGACTTAAGCACTCCATACCAAATGTATATGCCCGCCATGAAGCCAGGATGTGGTATTGTAGATTTACTGCCCCCTGAATGGCCCACTAAAGCAACTGTTTTTAACACAAATTTGGCTATGGGAGATCCCAAAGGACCGGAAATGGCTATGGCAAGACAAGCTTTTTTTTTTTTACAGATCTTTAGGTTACCACTACCAGCTTCCACGAATATATTTACCTCCTTTCTTTTCTGCTAACCCACAAGCACTATTTCTGATGTGACGCTCTGCCCCAGCATAGGGCAACAACATTTGTTGCAGCAGTACAACGGTAGATGATGCAGAGGCAGAGCAGATGTTTTTAGTCTGGCATAAATAAATGTAGTAGGCAAAGCAGTGGCGCAGAGATAGAGTAAGCAAAGAAGGTCCGAAATCCGGTATCGAGTCTGGTGGAAAGGCGTTTTTCTTCAACAGAAGCTTGTGGAAAGATCAAGTATCTTCTCTGCATTTGTAGAGCAAAAGGCTTTCCGCCATGCCTGCATTCAGACGGGAGGCAAATGTTCATCTTCAGCACAGGAGCAAAGCCGGGAGGGTGCAATTATCCATGGTGTTTCTGCTTCTTAGTACCATGATTTTTGCCTTTGGTATTCTTGTCGTTCCGGATCAACAGCTTCAAGTCTTCTTCTAATGAGTTTTCTTCAGCTTAAACCGGCCATTGTTTTTCGAAAACAAGGAACGTATCTACCACCACTAGCTTCGTTATAACCTCTGCTATATCCTGGTCCGGCTGCCATATCCTTGTCCAGCAATTGTATGCGCTGCCATATCCTAGACTGGCTACCGGCTACACAGTATAAGAAGAGCCTCGCCCACTAACGAGGGTGACCGCAAGTTTAAGTGCGGTAGCAAGTTTAGAGCAGTTTTTTAAATAGGTATATACTAGTATATCCTTGGAATATGCTAAAAACCCACCTCAACAAGGGTTTGCCCCCCTAGGGGCAACCCAAAAAGGAGCAAGTCTCTTTGGGGACGATGGATTATTAAATAAGGAAGGAAGGAAGGAAGGAAGTTTATTTTAACGTCCACGGAGGCCAGAGGCCTATGAGACGGCACAGAACAGGCAAAAAAGCCAAAAACCCCAACACCAAAAACAAACAATGTAACTGTACAATAGAACCCTACTACCGGGATGAAAAAACCCCCACTTGGGAGGAAAAACCCTAACAGTAGGCTCTCAAATACCATGCCCCAGAAGAGCAAGTCTGACGGCCGAAATCTGCAGGATGGGTCAAGTGGAAACCCTTGCCCGTAGAAGATGCAACTTGGGTACTAAGACAATACTAGTCACGGTGCCCGACATTGCCGGGCATAAGTACGATTTCATTGCAAGGAACGATGAGGTTATAGATGTATGGATGACATATAGAGTGAATATTTATAGATGCACTCAAATGTGAAAGGGTACTATCTTAAGGTCGAACGAAGATATTGTAGTTGTAGGATGTAAATCACCGAATTACAACAAAGGTCATCTCAATTCTTATTTAGTGAACAACGTACTCTGCTCATGCTATAGAATGCATGGTTTTATTGCATCACGTCATAAATCTTTCAACTTGTGCTAATGAATACAACAACAAATTTTGTGAAATAGTTTATCATTGCTTAAGTTTCAAGAATAAGTGAAGGGTAAAATCCGATTGCATGTGAGTACATATTAAATGAAGATGCATAGCATTGATTTTTGTTTCCTTCTCTTTTAACATATAGTGAACATAACTGGTTAATGGCGTTCCTTCTAATTTATTACAAAATTATTATAACCCAGTGATGCCACATAGGTCTACGACTTATTTTGTACAGGCAATAGCAAAGTAGCAAATGGAAAGTATTACTGCCCGTGGATGACGCATAATAATGTGTGTGTATTTCCTGTCTAAGGTGATGGATGCTATATAATGCTACACGAATAATGCCTATTTTGTTCATAATTGAGATGAGTAATATAAATGACAGTAGATCTCTTTTACGGAATTCTGAAATGACAATAAAACTACTTATCTAGAATGTCATCATGACTGAATCCACTATGGATCAAGATAGTTGCTCCATAGCTAACTAAATGAGCCGTGCAAACAGACTCCGTATCATGATTAGACGACGCATCTTGAATGATTTGTTTCACAAAAAATGCTTCAACAGGAGTTTTAGAATGTTGTGTAGAGACAGACCTTTGAAGGTAATTGCTGGCTAGATCCATATTATTGTCCTCCCAAGCTCACAAAGAACTTATAATCTCAGTTCACTGAAGAATATCCCTATCGTGATCAGGTGTAAGTCCGTTGTATACCCTTATATTGGAATTGTTCACAAAGAAATTGCATAGCAGCTCCCAACCATGTATCTGTTGTGGCGAGATAGCTATTATGTTATAATGAGAAAAGAGGGAGGAGCTACCTTAGCTCACCAGTACATTTGGGTGTAGATATCGTGTCGAAACTATATGTTGTATATACGGATTCGTCAATGTTGAGTTTGACACCAGGCAAAGACGAAGCAGGTCTGCAGTGGTTTCGTGATGGAGACCATTGTACGTGCTTCTTTTTTCGTGCGGCTAAGAGGCGCCGCATGACGTCAACCATGTCCTCATTGCTTTTGCCAAATGATTCGGTGCTAACAGAGCCAACTGAACTCAAGCAACATCTACATAACCATTTCCAAACTTTTTTTGCTGAGAAACATCTTCTTTCATCAGAAATGTGAGATGCCATTTTGTCTAGAATTTTCCCCATCATCTCCGATGAGCAACGCGAGTCAATAGAGGCGGCTATGACAGCTGATGATTTAGGTTCGACAATCTTTAAACTAAAAAGACGCAAATGCCCAGTTTTGGATGGTTTGCCAATTGAGTTCTTCCAGGAGTATTGGGAATGGCTGGGGCCAGATGTGTATGATGTTTTCTGTGACTTTCCACTGCTTTGGATAGAATTCTAAACACAGGTGCCATATCACTCATCCCAAGGTCAAGGATCCTCAGACTATTTCAGACTGGCGGCCCATCACCTTAGTGTCATCCGTATCATAAGACCTTCGCCAAGGCTTTTGCAGAGCAGGTAAAGGACATCTTGGCAGAGTCCATCTCAACAACCCAGTCAGGTTTTCTTCCAAAATGGTGCATTCCGAACAATGTTGCTGCTTCTTACGAGGGAATTTATTGGGAACGTAAGCAAAACCTTCCTGTTGTATACCTTAAGCTTGATTCTGCAAAGGCTTATGATAGTATCAGCTGGGAATTCATGCGTCGATCTATGCTTAGACTGGAATTTGGGGAACAATTCACATCAGATATTATGAAGCTGCATATCTCTCCTCGGGCGACTGTTCTATTCCATGGTGAGCCGTCAGATGCCTTCTCACTCGGTCATGGCATTCGCCAGCGATGCCCTTTAGCACCATTGCTTTTCACAATTGTTGCAGAGGCTTTGTCGCAGTTATTCACCGTTGCAACCACAGAGGGACTTCTCCATGGTCTTGCAATGGAGGATGGCACATAAGAGGTTTGCAATCAATATGCAGATGTCATGTTCCTCTTCCTAGTCGTTAATGCTGAGAATCTCGATGCTACCACTTTTTCACTGGCTTCTGGTGTCTTTGTGGGGTGGCAGAAGTGTACAGCTTTGTGGACATTGGATACTCCAGATCCGGCGTGTGTTCATGATTATCCATGGAAAATACTTGCGCATGGCCATCAAGTTGTTGGGGATTCCAGTTGGCATCCATGTTAATATGGGAGCTGCATGGGAGGAGATCATCAGGGATTTGGAGAAGCACTTGTTATGGTGGTCCACTGCAAAGTTGTCTCGCATTATAGTGGCCAAGTCAGTCCTTAGTAGTACCCATGTTTTATATGGCATCCTTACTGCTAGCCCCACAGATCAAAGTGCGTGAGCTCATTGCAATAGTTCGGAACTTTATTTGGGCGGGTACTGAGGAAGGTGCTATGGTTAAGGTGGCTTGGTCGAAGTGCATCCTTCCAAAATGGGCAGGTGGTCTGGGTATGATGGACTCCTTACTGCAGAGCAAAGTGCTTATTTCAAAGTTCATTTGGAGACTTCTGAATGGTGAGGATGACTTTCCTGGTTCACACCTTCTTAGACAAGCTCTTGGTCACTGTATCCCTCTAGGCAAGAATGTTGTCAAACCAGTCCTACCTTGGGCTTTATTTCAGACTTTGCAGCCTTTTCCAAGTGCTTCTCCATTTTTGCGTGGCTTGTTGACAGCATGAGAGGCGGTTAGACATCTTTTCTGGCCATGCCCCTCTATCCACACCCTATTGGAGACTCCATGGTGGTGGGCACCACTGCCTCCAGATCCCTCAGCACCTCCATTGGTAGCATCAGTTCAGCCCCTTACATAAACACGATGGGTTCTTGCAGGTTTTGTCTCTATTCAAGCATGGTATGAAGCGGGTCACCTACTGTCTTGGCCTAAATTTCAGGCAAAGTTCCTGCTCTTTCATTGGGATATATGTCTATGGGAGAAGCCGCAGAAAATTTGCCTCTTATAGTGCAAGTTGGTATTGTTGAAAGGGTGCCATGGGATTGTCATGAAAATATTCACAAAGGCAAGCACTTCGTCAGTTTGTGTAGCCATTTATTCCTTACAAATTTTTATATTTTTAGGCTTCTCCACCAATTTATATGTTTGAGTTCTTGCAAATGATCTCACTCATCCATTGCACTTTTCCACTGATCTGAATTATCTGAATTCAATGCCTCATAATTTTTACGTACACTATGCTCCAGAATTGCCATTATATCAGTTATTTCAATGTTGAGCTTTTGCAGCCTTTTTGATGTACCAGCAATGGTTCTCCCATGTTTTTCAAGATCTATGCATAGAATCCTTCTCTCAATTCTCGACTTCAGTACTTTTCTTCCTAATGCTCATTCCCCTGTTTTATTTTACTCATCTTTATCAACTTCCTCTTCTCTATTTTCTTCATAATAGTCTGATTTTGTTGTCACCTCTTCTTGATTGCTATATGTTTCAACTGCATTCTCATCATCATCATCTAAATATGAATTTGCTTGTGTATCCCTCATCTCTGTTTTCTTATGTTCAACACTGCCGAATAGGTCTTATCTACCATCGATTTCCTTCCTATTCTTGTAAAGTATTGATTCATTAAACTTCGCATCCTTGCTAACAATGATCTTCCTTTCCTCTGGATTATAAATCTTGTAGCCCTTTGACATTTCATCATACCCTACTAAAAAACCTTTTATTGCTTTTTTGTCAAGTTTTTTTCTTACCTCCTTAGGCACATGTGAGAAAGCCATACAGCCAAAAGCTCTCAAGAATTCATACCTTGTATTTGCCTTGCTCCATAAGTTTTCTGCTATCTGACCATTTAGACTGGAGGATGGTATTCTATTTTGAATGTAGACAGTTGCTTGTACTGCTTCTTCCCATAGGACATTAGGAACCAGATTGCTTCAACATAGACCTTACAGAGTCAAGAATGTATCTATTTTTCCTCTCAGCTACTCCATTCTGCTGGGGTGTATGGTTGCATGTAATTTGTCTTTTGATGCCCTTTTCTCTGCAGTACTTTTTGAATATATCATTAACACTAGAGTTGTCAGGCAATGGACAGAAAATGGTGCATTTGCACTGTTCACTTTAAAATTCATATAAAATCAATGGCTCAAAATTCAACAAAATCTTTCCTAGAAGTTCATATATGGCAGCCATATTCCATATAAAAAATACTTAAAAATCTATCCACCTCCATTCTTGGAAGTTATGCTTATGTGAATCCAAGGGGGTCATGCCAAGACTGCCTTATGTTTACATAAGGTAAAACTGTCTTAATAGAATGATTTTTTTGAATTTTTTCAGTATTTTCTTATTTTTCTATGCAAGTTAAAGAATACAATACAAAAAACTGCATCTCATTCCGAGGTATGAGAAGGAAGATAGAGTTCTTCGAACATGACAGGGTCAAAACTGTTTTCTGTCTTCTATGGACCAATAATGGTTCCCAGAAGGCTATTCTCGAATCAAATCTCTAATTTTTTCCAATAAATGAATTTTGGCTTGGAATTTGGAATATAAGTAGTAAACAAGTTGTTTCATCATAGAAAAATGTTTATTGTGTCTTGATTTCTATGTTTTATTTTTTTCATACAATTTTTAATACGATCGACTAATAATTTATGTCTATATTGAAGAAGAAAAAGAAGAATGATTCAATTTTGTCCTTCAAAAAATTATAATATGGAAGCTTAGAGCATAGCACTTGTTCTAAAAAAATCAAGAAAGATTTATGTCCTGAGACCATTATTGGTCCATAGTTTGTTTAGAATTCAAGAACTTCCTCATGTTAATCGATTGCAATGTGAATTTTTGGAAATGAGTAGTTCATGAGTTACTCTATTCATTAAAAATATGTAATACACATATTTTGTTGTTTGGATTAAGCATTTTAGCATAAATTTCAAATTATTTGCTAAATTACGTCTTTCATGAATTTTGAAGCTTATGGTTGGAGTTATGACCTTCAAAAGTTTTATTCTTAAAACATAACAAGTTGCAATACCAATGCAATAAGAAAGAAGGAATACTATTAAATGCTATTATTGTAAAAAAAAATAAAGATAATCTGCTATGTCCGCAACCATTACTGGTCCAAATGGCTTAGGCCCATTATAAAACCAAGAGTGTCACCATCTTAATCCATATTGATCTCAATTTCAAAACATAAGACACAGGCATAGTACTCTGATTGGTAATATTAGTTGGTTGTGGAATTGCCTCATTAGGTGTAATCTTGAGGCATAAGCAAATTGAATCTATAAGGATTTCTACTCATCCCTTATGCTATAGAAGATAAGAATTCATCATTATCATTGTATAGATGACAAATGAATAATAAATATGGTTATTTATAATATTTAGAGATATGATATTAGATAGCAATTTGTTTAATTATGGACCATAAATAGTCAAGGGCCATTTGTATTCAACTCTTGCATATAGCGAATTATTTTAACATGAAACTAGAGATCTATATTACCAAGGAAAGCTTGCATCCATAAAAAAATAAAGCTCATATCATGAAAGATGATCTACATGCATTATTATCATACTTAACCTACAATACTTCTGCAGCAAACACAGTAGTAAGTTTATGATAGCAAGAGAGAAGTAAATTTCTTTGTGTTTTTTGCAACATATGACATCACTAACCTCTATGCACATGTGTTATCATATGTGAGTTGAAAAAGAGTGTTATCTTGATTAAATAATTCAAATTTTGACAAGTCTAAGTATTGACCATTAATGGTTCATGGTTATTTATATTTAAATCTTGCAACTACTATGCCATTTTGACATGAAATTTGAGATCTATGTTGCCAATGAAGGCTTGCATTCATTAAAAATATAGCATTTCCTAAAAGATGAACTTATATGTACAATTAGTATACTTAAACTCCAATACCGTGTAGTCACAAACACAACCAAATGTAGAGAATGGATGATTAGCTACTAGGTATAGGTTGATAAAATTATAATCTACGTAGATATAAGTGTAGTGCATAGCGTGCATCTTTAGTTACCCTTTTAAAGATGATATACGAGTTTTATTAAATCATTTTCAATTTATTTTTGTCCTGAATTCTATATAAGAGATTCTTTAGTCAATATTGAAATCCCATCGATCCGAGACATCGGATCGCCATTCTAGAATGGGACGAGCATGCATGTCTTGCATGCATGCGGGCGGCGCATGCCCGTTCTGGTTGGGAGTTTGCTATTTTAGGCGCGTTTCTGCATCAACGTCTCATCGGCGCTTCCTCTTCTCTCTCAGCAGTACCTATTTCTCTTTGAATTGTTTCCAGGCAGGGGAGGGGCTTCTTCCTGCTTGGTTTGGCCAATTTGGCGTTTCTTTCAGGCTGTCCTTTTCCGGCCTTTAGCCTTCGTCCTGTGACCTTCGTCCTCGATCCTAGTTTGTAAGGAAGTCCTTTGGTATTCGGGCGGTTTGTTGGTTTCATGCGAGTCCCATTCTAGAATCCCATCGATCCGAGACATCGGATCGCCATTCTAGAATGGGACGAGCATGCATGTCTTGCATGCATGCGGGCGGCGCATGCCCGTTCTGGTTGGGAGTTTGCTATTTTAGGCGTTTACGCATCAGCGTCTCATTGGCGCTTCCTCTTCTCTCTCAGTGATTACCTATTTCTCTTTGAACCCACCCTCCCCCCTTCTTTGTTTATTATATTTGTTTGTGGCACGCGCAGAATCAATCAACCCCTCCACTCACGGGAGGTTTGTTTTGTTTTGTTTTTTTTGGTGTTGGTGATGTGCAGGTACAGGTTGGCGAGCGGCATCTATTTCGACTTCTCCATTCGTGGGTTTTGGGAGCGATTTCTCTGCCTTGCGTTTGTCTAAGCCCCTTGCCGAAGGTTTATCACTAGGGTTTTTTCTCGAAAACCCGAAAGGGCGGGGTTTTTTAATCCCGGTAATAAGCTTTCGGCAGGTACACCAGCCGAACATCTGTTAGCATTGTCTTTTTGGGGTCCAAATGATATAATTGGATTTTCCCTTTATTTTTCGTGGGTAGTTCGCAATATATCCTTGTAGTGCATCTAGGAATCCCGATGTGGTGTAGCACTTGGAGGGTTGTCTGCTTTAGTAACTAGGACTAAAAACACCTTCAAGAGGTAGCCCTTATGGCCTTGGTCCACCATCAGAAGTTTGGTCGTAATTAAAATAAAAACTTGGATAGAATCGATAGTGTAAGGGGCTTCTATTCATTTTTTAAATGTTATTGGGAGTTGTTAAATGGTGTGCAATAGGGATAGATGACTTGTCTGTTATTAATCATGATTATGGATGGCGGTTCTTTGTTCTCAATGAGATTTTCTCCTCTGCTCTTGCTGCTTGGAATTAGCTGGTTAGCCCTATAATAATCTAGGATTAGGGAAGACTAGAGTGGCAGCTTATTAGTACAAGCCTTGACACTTACGAGTAATACCCATTTTGTGATAATTCTTTCTATCAAATTCTATTTAAGGATATATATTGTAAATTTTTATATACATTAATACATACTCTTATCCTAGGAAAAAAGAAGGGACATGTATGGCCGCAAAAGAAAGTAAGCCATATATCTTGCACAGTGTTAAGTAACATAAGGGCTCAACATGCATGTATTGCATTGCATGCCAAAACCATAGGTTGGGAGTGCAAACTAACTAGAAATACACCGCCCGCTCTATAAATACTACTGGCATACCCTCACATAAATACAACACTACAATCACATGAAAACCATAGCAAAATGACTGTATATTTATACATTTTGCGCAATGAACCACTTTTTATGATATTCGAGTAGAATCCTCAGAAAATGTCAACGTGGAGTACAATTTTCAGAATGTGGAGTAAAAAGGGGAGACTGTCAAGTAACATAGCCATATAAATAATTGTCATGGTCGTTAGTAGCATTCATATGAAAAGAAGTCTTGCCACGTGCATAACATGGTTGGCCAAGGGGTTGTAATTGCAAAGATCTAGAAAACAAAGCTATTGGCCTCATATTCCCTAAGGTGGAACTGCATATTTATCTAAAACTTGCTTTTTGGACTCTCTTTTTTTTTTCTTTTTTCTTTTTTTTTCTTTTTTGCCTTGGAGCATTGTGTGTATTTTTTCAGTGTTTTTTTTTGGGCATATAATGAGTAATCTAGAAATAGGGTAGGATTGTTTTGGGAACTTTTATCATAGTAAACATCATAGTTTGGCTGAATCATGGCAGTCAACCCCTGCCTCTTGCTAATCTAGTATGCTCTTATCTCTTTAAAGTCGGTTCCTTGTCTGGTTTTCTTCCTTGTCCTGCATCCTTGCAGATTCGACAACTCTTTTGCTTTGGCGAAATCACTATGTTAATTCTGTAGATTGCGGGTATGATGTTGCTGAAGCATAGCAAACTCTGGGATGGGGTTTGTTCATGATTTGCCCAGTTTTATGTTGTGTGTAATGATTGTGGTCTCTGTTTTTGCCCTTGTTGGTATGAGAAAAACTACCACGACAGCTGCTAGAGCAACTGAGAATAATGTTGGATGCTCTAAGAATGTGGATGAGTCTTTGAAAGGGAAGAAGAAAGGCAAGGCTAAGTTATTCCAACATGGGAACGACAAATTTATTGATGTGTCTATAGCTCTATCTTGTGGCGATACGCACATTGATATGTTTTTGTCGGTAAGTTGACGGATTCTTGAGAGGCAAGTGTATGGATGGTGTAGTTAATATGGAAAGGAGTTTAGAAATTGCATTTACATGCATGTTGTGGATTGCAACTAATGATGTTACTGTTGTGAAAAAGCTTATTAAGGAATTTCTTAGGTGGCATCATGGCAAACCAATTGGCCAAACGCTGATCTATAATATTTTAACGGATTCTAAATTACATTGTTTTAAAGGGCTGATTATTGTTATGGAATGGAAATGGCTTTATGCAATGTGAGACACTAGGGATGTTAAGAAGAACATTGTTCTTAATCATAGAAATCTGATAGCATGGCAATCCACTTCAAAAATTATCAGGTAATGGTAGGTTGAATCCTGGTTCGTTTTACATTGTTACAAAAATGATTGGAACATGTAATTTCCCTTTCTCTATTGCATTGAGAATTGTTTCCAGACCTCATGTTGCTTCAGTGAAAGACGTAGCTTGTGCTCTATCTATGACATATGTGAGGGGATTAACCAATTGACAGGATTGGAAAGAGAAGATAGAGGGATGATGCACACATAGAGAATGAGATAGAGGTCTCTCTGATGGTGATGACCCTCCTGTGGATATCGTTAGGCAAGATGTCCCTCTACCATTCAATGCGAAACATATCCCTCTGGATGTTAGAATTATTAATGTTAGGCCCTTTTTCCACAGCTGTCTTATTTTATGGCTGTCACATTTTTATAAGACATCCTTTTGGGCTCTATGTCATACATAAGACATGTCTTAAAAAAATCAGTTTTCCATTGCTTTAATATAAGACATGTCTTATATTCACAGTTTTCCACTACACAAAACTGGTTTTCACATCTTTGAAGAAGGCATCTTTGAAAAAAGCAATATGCGTCTTGTTATCTGTCTTGTTATCTGAATTCCTTGCTGGAGTATGGAGTTTCAAGTGCTTCAATAAGCAAGCTTGTTCACATCTGCCAAGCAAGAACAGAACTTGTTCACATCTGCCAAACTTGCAGAGGTGCAGTCGTAACAGCAAAACTCGCCGATTTATATTTTCTCTTACTCCTATTTGATGAGTGCAGCTCCAAACTGGACTGATGGCAAACCTAAAAAACTTTAGAGATATATAGTGCGAACAACTCATATGTGCAGGCAAAACCAATTTCAATCTCTATTAGAGTGTAGTTTGCTTCTTGCTGTGACGCTCCCAGAATCTATACGATGCTCCCATCGTATAAATACGGGAATTCCCTCCCATGGCGACTACATCACCATGGCAAGGCCCTCCGTCATACTCGGACCACTTGGGATGGCCAAGTGTCCGGGCGAGGAACACGGAGGTGTCATTCATCCCACGTCCTCTATGGGAAATCCTATATAGCGGAAGCATACATATACGCTAGCATACAACTATCATGCAAAAATAATATACCACCACGAAGGGTGGCCCATCCGTCATCATCACGGAAAATACAATACATCCATAATGGCACGTAATAACACCATAACAAGGCACTACCCTGGTCTCAGACTCCAAGGGATCAACTGACGGTCAGGGCCTCAAGATATCAACGGACGGAAGCATAACATGGCATTGGCTGGCATAAGACAATGGCTAGGGTAGTCCACTTCATCCGCCCCTCCTGTGCACAATTTGCAGATAGGCTGAATCATGCTATGACGTGCTTGTAGCCCTTCGGAGACGCAATCCCAAGGAATCACCCTTCGGGACTACTCTGGATTACATCTCCCCGGTCCGATGAGGCAGGTCAGAGAGGGTCTCCTCCCCGAGCATGGCGGATCCCTGGGTGTGCTAGAGAACACGTGCCGCATCAGCGACCCCCGCATCCGTACCCGACTTACTCCCCTAAATCTAAAGGCTGGCTCACCATCCCGTTCGAGCCCAGGGCGTCCATATAGGCACCTCCCTCCGGACCGAAGAGTGTCAGACCCATACTCGGCCCACACACAGTGACCGGCTATAAGCCTAGCACACTATAGGAGTCCTGTAGCCGTGCTAGGCAAGACCCCACCCCCGATTCACCATCATACTCGTTGCCTGGTACTGAACCACATCATAGCATCCACAGCCAGGTTGGCTCTTGTGCACAGGCCGCACTTATTGGGTATTAAGGAATCTAGCTAGAGACATCTCTATTGCTAAGAGGCTTTTAGGTCTCTACCCTTCCCTTAATTCCCAATACATGAAGAAGTGGAAAGAAAGAGTATAACACCATCTAAATATCCAGAACAACATAAAAGAGAATTTAATCATTCCATCTATTCAAAGAAGTGTTAGCAGAACAGAAGCTATCTAATGACTAACCAGTCTCTTGGCTGGGGGCGGGGGGAGGGGGGGATTGAGCCTTTGACCTTCGAGGTAATACCCCCTGATCTTTCCAAGACAGTCCCCTGCTTGTTATACATATATTCTTGCCATTATAGTCATGACTAGCAACCGCTTTAAAAAAGAATGTCAATGGGTGAAATCGAACCCATGACTTATTATTTTTAGACCTTTGCTCAACCTTGCTTATCCCTGCTGACCAGGAGTGTACTTCAGCTTCTTAGCATTTTAGATGCTTTTAAGTCTCTTAATTGGGCTACCTTCAGGGGTACTTAACATGCACATGCAAAGATCTGCATGTAACAGACACATGCAAATGAGAAGATGCCACGTGTTGTCCATGCTCGGGGGCTCTCGCCAGACTTCCCCTGATAAAAGCCCCCTTTTGCAGGGGGGAACAGTTTCTCCATCTATTTCTGATAAGGCTTTGTACTGCTGCAGCTCATGACTGGGGAGTCACAGCGTACGCACTTAGTCCTCAAAATAGGGAAAACTACCAAAATGCCCTTATGAGTTTGCTTATTTACTAAAATGCCCTTATGAGTTTCAAAATTACCAAAATGCCCCTGTCTCAAATAAATATACTGTATAAAATAAACATACACTCAAATTACCAATTTGCCCTTACACACCAAACTTTATTACCAAAATACCCCTATACACCAAACTTAATTACCAAAATGCCTATTCATATCAATATTCATCAATTTACACCAAACTTAATTACCAAACTAATTATCTACATACCCCTACACACCAAATTGAATTACCAAAATGCCCTTATATACTAACGTTATGCAATCTAAACTTAATGCCTAAAGAGTAGCAATTTGAATTCAACAAAGAGATTACATAAGTCACGTTTATCACTGAATAGGAGCTCTACAACTACGAGCATTGTGTCCCTTCTCATTACACCTTCCACAATGTTGTTCTCTCTTCTCTAAACCTTCTGCTCCTGTGCGTATGCATTTGGTCTTTGGACGTCCAGGAGGTCTTCGTGTGGCTGGTGGTAACATGCCTCCAATAACATCATCGTGTGCTAAAATCACTGGGAATACTGGCTCCTTGTAAGTATCACAATAGGACTGCAATGAATATGTTATGTGTGCATAAGATTGCACACGCTCTTTTCTAAACAGAATAGCGACAGCTGCATGTGCACACGGTAATCCCGAATCTTGCCACATTCCACAGGTGCATGTCCTCTTATAAGGAAGGACGTTAAAATAAACTTCCTTCCTTCCTTCCTTCCTTATCCACATCAACAAGCCTAATGTGTGTCGGAGTATGTATCTCAAAGACAGCATTAGTGGATGGCAAAATTCGGTATAATCTTCCACGCTCACAAGACCCTCTGATGGATTGCTCTGCAGGTCCAACCAATGCATTCTGTGCTGCCGGTCCAAGCAAATCCCTGGTAGCTTCCCCATTAACCCTTCTTTCATAAAACCATGACATTAAATTCTGTTTCCTGAACAAATGCCACACTACCAGGATTAGCTTCCAATATGTTTTGACAATAATTATGAAGTTTTCGATATGCAACAGTATGATCCCCATGGATTTGAGAATGTGCACTTTCTTTTGCTTTCCAAGCTACCCTGTAGGAGATAGAAATGCCTTTTTCACGATGCAAGTCAGCAATGAGTTCCTTTGGTTTGTAAGCAGGGTGATCTTTGAACTTCTCCAACGATTTTTCAGCCAACCATTTTGAACTTGCTTCTTTGTTTCCCAAGTGTTGTGTGCCACCACAGTTGTGCTCTTCCCTATTTGACTTGATCTGGCATGCTGGACCACCTTGAATACAAGATGCATGCAACCTCCATGGACATGAAGGAGATTTGCATTGAATAGTAAATCTAGCAAAATGATTATACGTCAAGAATGTTGAAAGAAAGGTTTTGAATGAATCACATGGAGAAATTTACCTTCCTTTATCTGCTTTGATCACCTTCAGCTCAACGTGAGAATTGATTGCATCATCCCTCACTGCTCGTCGAAGTTCCTTCAAGGATTCAAATTGGCTTCCCTCGGCCAAAGCCATAACTCACTGCATATTTTATGTTCAAATATTCAAACGTGCAATAAGGATTTTACAACAGAATTTAGAACAGATATTGCTGCACAGAAAAAGCCTGAATACAGTCTAAACTTGACATTCACAATCCTAAATTTCTGCAATCCTAAATCAGAATTGGCATTATAAATCATATCTAACATATGATCACCATTCAGTCTTTTAGTCTCTCATTGAGCTTTGCATTTCCATGTTTTTTACTAGATACAGATCAAGCCAACTTTGTGCAAACATCTCTCGAGGATCCAAAATAAATAGAAATGAAACTGGATCGAAAATTACTGAGGCATTCCATTCACATAAGCATCTAAATGACCGAGGCATTCCATTCACATAAGCATCTAAATTACCGAGGCATTCCATTCACATGCAAAAGCATTCAAATTCTCTGGATCAAAATTATTGTGAAAAATCTTCAACTAATTCCAGAATCCAGTCAAATTGTATAAAATTGGCAGTTGGGATTTGACATTCACTGGAATCACTCCTAATGTATTAACGCAAGGATGGATTGTTCACCAGGGTGTAGATTTGACTACTGCTGCATGCACTTCGGCAGAGAGCATTTAAGGTAGAGCGCAGGGCAGGGCACAGAATTGAAATTTTCTTCAAGTTTTTGGTTTTAGAGGCCAGACAAAGGCAACATCGAGTGGCTAAAAGGATGCTTATCTGATCTGATACAGGGCATATCTGCGTTCAAATTTTTCCTTCACGCTATTCTAATCTGCTTGTCTGCTTCTAAAAAGCAAGAAAGAACAATAGAATCTTCAAAAAACTTACCTCAATTTTCGCAATTTTGTTGCATGATCCGTCATATTTCAATGCAGACCTGTGCTTCTGCCTGTTTGTGGTCGGAACCCATAACCCAATCTTCTGCTCACATCGAATTTCCTTCATGCCGCTGGAATTTCCTTCATGCCGCTTCTCTTCTTTCTGGCCGCATCGGCTCTTCTTTTTGGCACTTTTTTTGTGAGAATGTACCGTTGAGTATGTGTGTTGTATTGATTGTGTGCGACTCTGTGTATATTGTGTAGAATTCGAGCAATTGAGTCATGAACGTTGGCACTCACATTGGCGCTCCTTCGGCCCGCCTCGGGAAACGGGAGAAGCCTGAGACTCGATGGATGAGTCCCTTTTAGAGCACTACAAGAGGATGGGGGGTATAGTGTCAACCTTTGTGACAAGCCGCAGATCTTGTGTCAATTTTGTGTCAAATGCTACTATCTTGACACAAACTGCTTGTGTTGTGTCAAAAATGTGTCTAATGCGTAGCGTCAAATATTTCGTCGAAGGAATGACTTCCCTTTGTCAAAATTTTAGCACTATTTGAGCAAGTTATTACAACAACTTAAGTACAATATTATAGCTAAGTTGTGTCAATCTTTTCTTAAAACTTATAACAAAATGTTATCCAAAATTTCATCTAATATTTCAACGAAATTTTGTGGAGCATTTATCAACTTTATATCTCAATTTAAGTGGGTTGTTGCAACATCTTTTAAGCAATATTATAACTAAGTCAATACAATGCTTGCCCAATACTTTCATATGTCATTAAGCCTATAATATTGCAGCAAGAGTTATTACTTGGAATAATCCAAGAATGATCTGAATACCCAAGAACTAGTCAGATGAAGGAAAATATGTAATGGTAATGGGTACCTGGCAAAATGAAGAAGGGAGCAAAGCGATAAAGAAGATAAGACAAATACTCAACATAAAATTATGTGTACCATAGTAGTTATAGCAATAAGATTAACAATGCTGATTAATCATATGGTACATGCTCACTTAGATCATGCTCAATGTCCTCTATCTCATCATCGTCTAGATATAAATGAAGAGTCAAACCTCTAATTGCTTCAGAATGATCATGTACATGTCCGATAATCTCTTCATCTTCAATATAATCCTCATCATGACCAGGAATGGCTATTGGCGAATTACATGGAGACCGGAGCAGATAAGTTGTTTCTTTATCAACCTCCTGTGTAAGTGCCAATGGTGAATCTAAAGGAACATGTTCATCGGTATCATCCTCCAGCAAACCTTCTCCTAAATAAACGCCCTCCTTTTCAAAGTTGATGCCAATATCTTCCAATTCTCCTTCTTCTGCGTCATGCAACAATGGGTCATCAACATCATTAGATATACCCAGAACACCCTTGTAACTACCACCACCGTCATCATCACCATCACAACCTCTATTACCATCATCAAAATCATCAACAGCAGTAGCATCAGCATGAACGTCACCACCACCACCACCATCGTCATCAAAATCATCATCAGCATCAACCTGAACGTCTTGAGAGAGCTCTTCCATATTATTTTCAGTTGAAGATAAAGCAATTACACGTCGAGCCCTTGGTTGACAATGTACGACAATCCACCAGTTTGTATCATTAGGATTCTCATGGACAAATATCTGCTCAACCTGACTTGGAAAAACAAAAGGTTCTTTCATCTCAGGCAATACCTTCGAAGAATCAACTTCTGGAAATCCTGATGGATGAGTCCTAACTGTCTTGCCACGACCTCTGTATACAACTTTGAACCATTGTGCCTTCAAAACATTTACATGAAAGCTACGATAATCTAACTCAATAATGTCTGTCAAGATTCCCATGTAATTTAGGCTACTCTCCAGAAGGTTTTGATCCCTGTTGCTAGATTGACTTTTTTGTTCAAATTCTGAGCTGATCCCTGAATCAAATGTAACCCTACACTTATCAACACAGTTGATGCGAAAATGCTGCCCGTATGCCCACATTGAATTATAGAATCGTGCCTAGAACAAAATAATAATAATGAGTAATATGGTATAATGAGAATGAAAATTAGAATCAAAGATTTATAATACCTTCCTATTACAACCAAGGGCAAGCTCATAATCATCATCTGGAATAATGTGACCACAATCTCTAGCTTCCTCCATACGAGCCAACAACCATGCATTATCCATAACATCAGGAGTGGATTGTCCTATTGATCGTCCTATTGACCTTCTTCGTGCATCCTCCTTAGCGGTTTCATGCAAGTCCCTCCATGGTTGTAAACTTGCAGTATTATTAAGAACAAATGTGTTTACCGCAAGAAACATGTCATCACGCAGACTCCGTTCTACTCCATTACCTTGTAATACTTCTGATGTAATCTCTTTAGGTTCTTCTTTCTCCCATAATTTAGGACCATTAGGATGGCATGCGATAGTGGCATCATTTAGATAAAACAATGTTTCTTGTACAAGATGGCCTTCAGCCATGCAACCCTCTGGTTAATAATGCATGAGCGTCTCATGAGGTTAAATAGAAATTTACTTGATTACATAGAATGATGGCCTAAACTCCGTAATGATGGTTTGCCTAAATCTTTTCTTCAAATATAATTTGAGCTTTTTACCTTTGCCATAAATATCCAAGTTAACTTGGGGTATAGAATTTTCAATTGGCAAAGTTTTTCAAATATTTTCAATGCTAAAATTATTCTAATCTCACTAGGCTAGACTTGTCACTAATTTTGAACCTTTACAATGTAATGGATGGAAATAAATTTGCAAATAACCTTAGGATATGAACGAATTTATTGAATACATACTCGTGCACTTTAATTAACCTCGTTACATAAATCGATTCCCAATGTTAGCAATTCCACCATAGGAAAATGTAGCCACTATTAACTATGGTATTGGAAAAAGAAAAATTGTAGTGCATTTTAATTAACTTCTTTACATATCGATTCCCAATGTTAGCAATTCCACCATACGAAAATGTAGCCACTATTAACTATGGTATTGGAAAAAAAAAAACGATTCCCAATGTTAGCAATTCCACCATACGAAAAAATGTAGCCACTATTAACTCACTATTAACTATGGTATTGGGAAAAAAAAACCGTTTATCATTTGGGAAGGGCAAGAAGAAAAGAAGAGGGGGAAAGCAGGTTGGGAGGGAGAAATATTCCAACGAACCAACTCTGTGATTTTCTCAACAAAAAAATGGCGCGATCAGAACACACCTTAAATCTTGAACTTCCGTTCTCGATTGAGCTGAGCTCATTGCCTGCTTATCCTGGCTTCATTTTCCGTCATCACACTGCGCATCAGTAAGTATTCAAGAAGGAAGATTTAGAAACAAATAAGTTTCTAATTTAGGTTTCGGAATCGGTAACATTTATTATTCTTTGTTTTTTTTTCGTAGTGTCTCCCGATGGATCTGGCAAGGGCAAAGAGGGTTCAGCGGATGACTTTAGTGGAGGAAGGCTTCAAAATTACCTTGCAAATGTGCCTGAAGATGTTCTGGCTGCTTTGATGAGCGAGCTGGAAAAACGTATTCGAAGGAATTCTGCAAGTGATGATTCAAATAACTCATCTAGGCCATCTGGGAAGCACAATAGTGATTCAAGAGGAAAGCATAGACACCTCGAAATTGGAAAAAAAGGGAAAGAGAGGTGAGCCTATTCATTTTTTGTGTCTGTTTTGGGTTTCTATTTTCTTTGTTGTAAAACCTTTATGTTCCTGTTTTATCACATTCTCTTTCTTTGATGTAAA
This sequence comes from Isoetes taiwanensis, assembly GCA_021234155.1. Lineage (NCBI taxonomy): Eukaryota > Viridiplantae > Streptophyta > Lycopodiopsida > Isoetales > Isoetaceae > Isoetes > Isoetes taiwanensis. The sequence continues at coordinate 13,982,011 of JAJEKV010000037.1, forward strand.
TTCAAAAATCTTTGCATTCCTATTTCATTACATTCTATTTCTCTGATGCACATCCAGAAATGTTTGTCTTCCTATTTCTCTGATGCACATCCAGAAATGTTTGTCTTCCTGTTTCGTCACATTCTGTTACATCCATGTGCCCCAAATAATGCATATCCAAAATTATTTGCAGATCATAACGTGCAAAATTAACTCCTATTTTACTTAGATTTTTACTTTTTTTTTTTTGTAGGTTGAAGCAGCGCCAATTCTCAACTAGTTCATGCAACATGGAAGAAGAAGCTGAAACCTCAAAGCAAGGTGCTAAAAGAAAGTCAAACTCTATTACGTTAAATAAGCACGTCGTTTTGAGTGCTTCATCATCTTCTTCTGAGGACAATGGCTCTGATAGCGAACATTCTGATTCCCCTGATCTTGAGAACAAAACGGTTGATGTTGATCTCTCTTACAATGTACAATTCAGGCGATTATCAAATTCAGAGGTAAATTCTTTAGGATATTAAATTTTCTTCAAAAAGCTTTTGTTTCTTTCTTATTACTCATTGTCAATTAGTCAAATAAGTTTGTATTTGATTTCTTTAATGCTACAACCAATTTTATTTTCATACAGGTTTGCTTTTTTAAGGGAGATCTATTGAGAGATGAAGCTGGACGTGAGTTTGAGCAGAAAGCTGCAGATGCTTTGAAACTATATTGCAGGGAAGTGGACAAGCACTTCAAAGAGATAAAACCGCGTTATCTCCAAAAGACCTTGAAATACATCCACGAGCAATTTGGTGGTGGTTTCAACGAGATGGACATTATTAGATTTTTGAAGAAGAGATGGCGACATTGGAGGTGAGGAATTAATTTACGTTTCTTCTTGCTACTTTTTATTCTATTTGGATCATTTCTCTTGTTTTGATGTGATTGACTTTGATTTAGGGATAATCTTCGAAGGAATGTTCGTGCTGGAAATGCAATAAGGCCAATGCAAGTGGACGAACAATCCTGGAAAAGGTTTGTGGATAGTTGTGACAAGGTTTATCAGCGTCAAAAGGATGCGGCTGCCCAACGGAAAAAAAGACAGCAGACTGGTTCAGGTGGACTCATGTCAATCAAAACAAAATTTGTAAGTGCACAAAAACCATTCTAGTGTTCTGTACTAAAACATTAATTAAACATAGGATAGGATAGCCTATTTGTTTATCTTAACATGTCTAAAACATTTATAAAGTCATGAATGTGATTGTTATGGTCATGGTCTTATTGCTGATATGACAGTCCTTTTAAAGCAAAAGGAGATAATCTATGACAATCCATTTATGACAGTCTCATATGCTAAAAGCAAGGTTGCATTGTTTTAGATAATGTCATTATGAATGTCCTTCTATGACAGTCCTTACCCATATGACAGTCCTCTTATGACAGTCCCCATATGCTAAAAAAAGGTTGCACCTGTTTTAAACATTGTATTGGTTGCAAAACTATACTTTAGGATAAGCATAAAGTTTGCTGTGGTAAGAAAAGAGGACAAGACCATATTGGTGAGCATACATAGGTCGTAGTAATTTTACCCATGATTGTTACAAACTAGCATGCAGAGTTCTTTTAAAGAAAAGGAGTATTATGACAATCCAAAATGATAATGACAACCCTATGCTAAATTGTTGCATCTATTTTTGATAATATCCCTATTATGACAGTCCTTCTATGACAGTCCTTCTATGACAAGGTTGCATCTGTTTTAGATAATATCCCTATTATGACAGTCCTTTATGACAGTCCTTCTATGACAGCCCCACATGCTAAAAAAGGTTGCACATGTTTGACATTGTATTGGTTGTAGCAGGATCATACTTTATGGAGACCAAGTCATTTTAAGCCACATATCCTTCTATGACAATCCTTACATGTTTGAATATGACAGTCCTTTTATATGCATCTTGGATCTAAAAGTTTGATGTGGTAAGGAAAACGAATAAGGCCAAATATTGGTGAGCATACATAGGCTTCTAACAATCTTACCTATGATCGTTACAAAGTTCATGCACCTGAAAATAATTGACGATTTCATTGCTGTTGTACACTGCGTAGTAAATAAGGATAGCATTTATGTCCAGGTGGTCTTAATCAATATCATACAACTGTCGAGGTGTGCAGTTCTATGATCTATGGTTCACAGAGTTAATGGAATTTGCAGAATGTTTGACAGGCTACATAAGAAGAATATAGTGGACAAGACAGGTACATGCATGAAAATAATGACAAGGTTGGACTGCAGTCTGATATTGTTGCGAGAATATGCCAAATGTGGGTGTTTTAATGAGGTTTGTGGAGATGTAGTATCATGGATGCAACAATTATGTTATATGCTCATAATGGGGAGGCTGAATCGCCTGTGCAGAAATACATTGACATGTAAACTGTGGAATAGAACCAAATGGTGCGATATGGCTTGGAGCCTTACTGAAATAAGTGCAATAAGTGGTTACTTTACAGGGTAGAAGTGGTATTGACAGTTGCCGTGCAACCCCCTATTTGTCTATGGATGGCCTTGCTTAATGTTGCAATCTTGAACTTGCAAAACAGTGCTTTGACATAATTATTTCATTACTGCTTTCTGCTGCAGCATACATTCTTATGCAACATATATGCCAGGGCAGTCTGGGAAACCTTGTAGTGAATGGATGAAGCCCAAAAAGTCATGTAATCTGGGCAAAACATTTTCGGAAAGGCTTATTCATTGTTTAAGTACAGAAAAGGGAGGCGAAGCCAACATGCAGTTTGATGTGCAGTGCTGGCTTGTATTTATTTCTGACTTTTGTGTTGGTGCTGGCTTTGGTGATAAATGCATCTCCATCCATGTGGTGACACTAACATCTTCACTCTTTTCTATATTGAAAATGCAGTTCCAGGATTGGGGGTCAATGCCGACGGATGATATGGTACAAGAAATATTGGAGAAAGGAGGCTATGCAGTTTTCAAAAAGAAAATGGTAGCAAAAGGCTTCGCCCCGAAAAAGGTTAGTTATTTTGAGTAGGAATTTACATTTAGAAATCATATGATGCATGTGCTTGTTTTGCTCGTTTGATGCTTTCTTTTTTGTATTGCTTGGGATACTCCATAGGCATATATGCTTTTTGCTGTTACTCCTCTGCATTATCGTATCACTTTTTTGTGATCCAAGTAGAAAACTCAATAATCATAACCATTTCTTTCTTAAGCTCAGTAGAAAGTAGAAAGCTCATAGTCATAACCATTTCATTTCTTTCTTAAGCCGGCACATCTTCGAATGCATGAAGCTGCTGCTACTCTTTTTTCCAGAACATTTTGCGCATGCAAAAGTTTTGAACAGCAATCCAAAATATCATATGACATGTTTTCAAATTATAACTCTAGATTGAGAACTCACTATTTGGTTCAATGGGCAAGAATCTTGATGTGAGGTTAAGGTTTAATATTGCAGCTGCATCATTGATCTCCTTGGCATCATTAAAGCATAAAAGTGAGAAAAATAGGGCTTTTGCAGTCTTGTGCTGGAATATTACATGTTTCTAACTTTTTTTTGTTTCTTTTATTTTCAGCATAAAGCTCTTGACTATGTAAAGGGCAAAAGCCCAGGAATAATCTTTAAGACAAAATCAAAAAGGGGAAAAGAAATTGAGGCTGTAAGTGTACATTCCAGTTCATAAACAATCAACTTATTTCTAAACGTTTATTTCTAAATATCTGCAGGATGTTTATTATGTTGATAGTGACTCTGAGAAGGAAAAGGTAAAACACAAATTATTTCTAACTAGTCATCGTATTTACTTGTAACATTGTTTTTCATACATCTAATGGGCATGTATTAATATGTCTAACAGGACAATGGAGAATGCAGTGGAGAGAAGAATGGTATTGGTGAAGGCAGCTTTGAGGATCCACAACATGAAGAGGACAATGGAAATAGAGATGATTAAAATAACACCTTCTCTATAAAACTTTAAGCCTTATTTCTTTTAGGAATAAGCATTTGTTAAACTTTATCCTTTAGATGAATAAAGCATTCAACTTTCTCTATTAATTTACTTCATTGCAACTTAAAAAAAAAATTATTAATTACTACAAATAAGTGAGGTTAACAAATTATCTAGGCTTTCTAAGAACGTTATTTGTCATAAAATTTGTTACTTCTCTTGTCACTATAGTAAACGTTTGATTTGATATAAGTCTTTGCTCCATGTTGATACAAGACTTGACTCATAAAATTTTAGTCATATTATAGTCATAAAATTAGTTATAGGTTAATATTTTAGTCATAAAATTTGTTGCAAATGATTTTTTCCTTTGACATATTTGAATCATAACATTCAATGTAAACTACTTTCCTATTCACGAAATAGACTTGTAATCTTTGTTATTAGCTTGTTACAATTATGATGAAATGTCTGCCATTATACCTCACAATTATTTCTAGCAATTTGTGTTACAATGATGCCAAATGACTTGATAATGTAGCGTTAGTAAACTTGTCACAATGTCCTTAACATTGAAGATTCCATCTTGACAAATTTCTTGTTGCAATGGTGTTAAAAATTACCTTTGTGTCTAAAATTGTGACAATTGGACGTGCCGTAATCTTGTCATAAAAGTTGACACCCCGGTGACAACTTTGTGGCAAATGATCACGTCAACCTAGTGACGAGCATGTGACAAAATATAGAGTTTAAAAGGTTCCATTTGTGTCAACATTTTCGACATTAAACTTGACGTTATGAGTACATTTCTCTTGTAGTGGAGGATGTTCTCCAGAGTCTGGGGCTTCCCCAGATCCCAGTGGACAACGATGTGATAGTCAATGCCATTAGAAACCTCCTTAGATTAGCGTACAACAATCATTCTAGGATAGGATTTAGTAGGACGTCAGTAGGCAGTCACTTCCTTAGCATACTGTGCTTTGACAGACTAGGATCATTAAGAATTTGTGCTCATAATACCGGATATTTGGCTCTGGTCAACCGTTTTCCTAGAAATCTCTTCCGGCTCAGCGTTCCCTTGGATTTTGGGGCAGAACCCTTAGTTCGGTGGGCTCTCTTCTTCAATTTAAAACCGGCGGAAAGATTTGAAGACCTTGATATTTTGGTGTGGAGGTTTGATTGATCTCCGGCAAGCTTGGTTTTACAGACTCTTGTTTGGGGTTTCGCAAGCAAAAACTGAGTATGGCAAGCAAAACCGTGAAAATTGGCTCGAATCAGCCCAAGAGCCAAATGGACAAGGAAAAAGCTCTCTGCATGATCGAAGACGATGAATGGACTAATATCTTCTGGCTAGACAGTAAAAATGATAAGGTTTGGGGGAAACTGAAATCTATGTATATCACCTTTGCTCTAATTCAAGATCAACAGAGAGCAGCGGCGGTTTGCATGGAGGTTCTTGGTGACGGGGTCATGTGTGAGACTCTCAGTAAAATGGAAGCCTCAAGAACAACATCTTCCAGAAATCTATGGACGAGATGCTCAATGCGGCCAAGGCAATTCTTTTGGACCTTGAAAACCTTAACTGGAACTCTAAGGCTTCCATAAAACTCATTAAAAGATGGGAAGAAGCCGATGATAGTGTCATTGAGTACCACCGGAAGCAGGCTCTCAGTAAAATCCCCTCGGGTTCTGATCTGATCCTTAAAGATGTCTCGCAAGAATATGGTATTTATCAGACAAGGCTCAAAAAGGACACTGGTGCATGCAAGATCAGGGATTCCAATGGCTATTTCAACCCGCTTGAGACAAATCAGTGTGACTGTAAGAACTGCGTGGACCTACACAACTCTGGCATGAACAGGATCAGCACTTCAGTTGAAGATCAGAAAGTATGTAACAGGATCCCTGTCATTGGCAAAAGCGACAAAGCAAAAGGTCCAATTCTTCCCTCATATAAAAATGCTTTGCTTAATCTTGATTCTTGTGCTAACCCGACTGACAAATCTAAAGTTAATTTGGATTATATTGATCTTTCGAGTGTTCAAGATTCTACAACTCTGACAGGGGGATGCTTATCTATTTTCCTTCAAAATGCCCCTCTATTGGAGAAATCAAGTTTTGGATCACCAAAACTCATAGAATCCCCATCTGCTCCTTGCTCAAGATTGATAACAGAACGTTTCAGATCCTCTGTAAGGATAATTTTAGTGTTACCTACCTGCTAAAAAAGAATTTGGGCAAAATTAGTAACAACGAGTTTTATATCATGAGATGGAGCCCATTATTTACCCCAGGTAACTCAAAGCATATTTCTACTTCCACCTGGATAACATTTCCTAATCTGCCTCCTGCCTTATGGACAATTTCTCATCTAAGGGCCATCTCGAGCAACTTGGGGGATATTATCTCTATAAATATCCCCCAAACAAATTTCCCCTCTGTCTGTATTTCTAAAGAAATTGACTCAAGATGGCTTAAAAATGTTAAAATCAAGATCTCAGAAGGCAGAACTCTGGATTTGGAGGTGGTGTATTCTAAAACTCCCACCCACAAGATGCTTGAAGAAGCCACACCCTTCTGGGAAAAAGCTACATCAGTTAAACCCCCTCTCATTATTAGGCAGGAGTGGCGCCCCAAAAATATGGATGATTCGGTTCGGGCTCAAAAAGATGATCCTGCTCAAATGGATTGTAAAACCATAACTCAAAGGGACCCTGATGAACATCATTCGGATTTCACTCTCAAAAGCGACTCTCTCTTCATGAACAACAATTGGGATTTTTTTCTCAAGAATGTCAACTTGGAAGTCAAATTTAAAACAGGTATGGTGACACTCTCCTTCCCTCTTAAGGAGGAAAATTCCGAGGGGGAGTCTGAGAATTATAATTCGGACCAAGAGTTCATACATTCTTGCAATGAGGAAGGATGGAAGCAGATTACTTCAAGAAGAAGGGGCAGAGGACAGAAGAAAACTTACCTTGGACCTCTGAGAGTAAGCCCGAGGAATTCAGCCATCCAATCTAGGATGACCAAAGGAAGATATAAATGCTAATGTCTAACCCCCTTAAGATCATTACCTGGAATCTCCAGGGTATAAATAATATTATCAAAAGGGAGCGTCTAAAGGTCTGTATTTCTACCCTTAACCCTGATATTTTGCTAATCCAGGAGCATAAGATCCATGATCTTAACCATAACGAGATTATTTCTAGATCCCTTCCTCCTAATTTTAAAGTTTGGTCTATTAGTGCTAATGACTCGTCTGCAGGTATTGCCATAGTGTGGAATATGAGAATCAATCTGGAGGTAAATCATATGGTCAATGATAACAGTGGTAGGTGGCAGATTCTGGTAGGTAACCTTGGCCTTGATACTATAGCTATAGCTAATGTGTACTCTTACCATAATCCCTCTGAGAGGATTATTGTGTGGAATCAAATCAATCAAAGTCTGGCCAATATAGATGCTGATGATCTAATTCTGGCTGGAGACTTTAATATGGTCACTGATAGCTACATGAAAAATAGGAATTTTAAAGCTCTCTTGCCTCAGGAGCGGTGTGTTTGGACCAAGCTTCTAGCTGATCATAATCTCAGAATTGCCAGAACCAAACCTAATTCTTTTAGCTGGTCTGATCATAGAGCTGATCCTATTTGCTGCCTTCATGACCGGTTTTACCTTAGTGAGAACCTTTGGACTATTGGCAGTAGAGTGGATAATTTAACAGGGTACACTCTCTCAGACCACTATCCTCAGCAAATTTGTTTTATTGGCAAGAACATGCAAAGCAGTAGAAAATCCTTCTTCAAGCTTAATGTTAATCTTTTGGACCATGAGGATTTTCTGGATAAGCTCCAGAACATTATAAACTGTCATCCCAAGCCAGCTGGTGATATAGGTTGGATGTGGTGGTGGATAAACTTAGCCAAGCACATTAAAAGCTGGCTAAAATGCTGGGGTAAAGAAATCCACTACCAGAAGCAAGCCAATCTGGCTAATCTGAGAGAAAGCCTCAGTAATGCCCCTGTTGACATGCAAGAGGACATCAAAATTCAGATAGAGAAGGAGGAAATTAACATTGCAAAGGGCTGGAAAGTAAAGGCTAAAATCAAAGAGCTTAAGGAGGATGAGAGATGTAACTCCAAGTATTTTTTTTATCAAGGCCAAGACAAAGCTCAAAAGAAATCAGATTGAGGAAGTCAAGGTGGGAGACACTCTAATTTCTGGTGATATCAACCTCAAGAAGGCTGCTGTGGACCATTTCACAAAGATTATGGGTACTAACACTGACTGTCCCGAAGGGATGATGGACCTTTTCATTAATATTGGGAGTAAAGTCAATGATGACCAGAACAACCTGATCACAGCCCCATTTACTGATCTTGAGCTCAAGGAAGTTATCTCCGGAATGGATAATGGGAAAACACCGGGACCAGATGGTCTCCCTGCAGAATTTTTTAAAAAGGCTTGGCCTATTTTAAGTGAGGGTATTACCAAATTGGCCAATGAGTTCAGGATAAATAAGTGTCTGGATGCCAGAATCAACACGAGTCTTATTACTCTCATCCCCAAGATCGATTCCCCAACCTCCTTTGCTGATTATAGACCAATTTCTCTTACTAATGTTATTTACAAGATAATTGCAGGGGCGCTGGCTGCAAGACTCAAGAAGATATTAAACAATGCAATAAGCAGCACCCAATCAGCATATCTCAAGGACCGATTTATCCTGGACAATGTGGTCACTGCAATCTTAGGATTGCACTGGGCCAAAGAATCCAACCAAGATATTGCCCTTCTCAAACTGGATATCACGAAAGCGTTTGATACGGTTAGTTGGAATTTCTTGTTTAAATGCTGCAGGGCTCTGGGGTTCAACGAAGAAAGTATAGGTATGTTTAAAGCTATCTTGAGTAATTCTAGATCGGCAGTACTTGTTAATGGTGAATGCAGCCCATTCTTTGCTCTCAAAAGAGGTGTCAAGCAAGGGTGTCCTTTAGCCCCGTTTTTATTCTTAATTGGCATGGAAGCTTTGCATAGCAGATTGGAAAAGGCAAAGAATGAGAATTCTATCAAAGGACTTCAACTCCCTGATAACTCTCAGGTGGATCAGATCCTCAACGGCCATTTTGCTGATGATACCCTCATTATGACATCTATGGATCAGGATTCGATCACCAACACTCAGCATATTCTCCAGGACTTCGGTCATACCTCAGGTTGCAAAATTAACCCTCTTAAATCTGCTATTCAAGCCAGGGATATGGATAAGGGCACCCATGCAGCTGACCTTTTTGGATGTAAGTATATCTCCCCCTGCACAAAGACTAAAATTCTGGGTATTCCCTTTGCCATCAGAAGTAATGCCTCGGAACTGTGGAATGATATAACTGATAAATTTTATAAAAAGGTGGACACCCTGAACTCTAAATATCTTTCCAAGAATGGCAGAGCTATTATAGCCAATTTTTTGATATCCTCCTCGCAGGTCTATCAATCTTCAATTATTTTAGCTCCCAAAAAAGTTACTAATAAGCTTCAAGGTATTATTGGCAGGTTTATCTCCTGTGGCCAAAATAGAAGGTGCTGGCACCCAGTTTCCATGGAAGAGTGTTGCAAGTCAAAAGCAGAAGGTGGACTGGGAACTATTAATATAAGAAAGCAAGGTTTGGCTTTGGCAGCAAAATATTTTCACAAGGCCTCTTATGATAGAATCAAGCACCCCATCTCTGTACTGATCAGGCATTATATTGGTAAATGCCATCCTTATGGTTGGAGAAACCTAAAGATGGACCTGCCACACTCTATCTTCTTTCCATTCTCAGTTCCAGCCACCACTCCAGGTCTTATTAAAAAGTGGATAAAGGCTTGGCTTGAAATTAAACAGATGTACAGTTGGGAAAAGGGTTTATCCACAGATCAATCCATTTTTTGGAATCCTGCTCTCATTTTGGATAATCCTGATATGTGCCTAGCCTGCCACTTCCCTGATCAAGCGAAACTTTGGAAGCAAAAAGGGATCACCATGATCAGGGATCTATATGATGTTAATGGGATTATTTTATTTCATAACTCAGTCCTTGCAGGGGAAGGTCAGCAAACACAGATGCTGTATGAAGCCATTATTAATACAGTAGTGAATGGCAGATGGTCCCACTCCCAAGACTCTTGGAAACACAACGGGGTGAATGGCTACAAAGTCAATTCGGCCTACAAGTTCCTCATGAGAGACCAAACTGTTACAATTCACCTTAAATGGGGAGTTTCTTCGGACACTGCTAGGAGGAATCTCAAATTTATGTGGAGTAGCCCAGTTAATCCGAAAATCAAAGCATTTACGTGGCAGCTATGGCACAAGGGATTGGCTACTAACTGTAAGAGATTTAAGCTTTCTATGACTAACTCTGATATTTGTGACAGATGCCTAGCCTATAAGGAGGATGAAAATCATTTATTCAGGTCTTGCCTATGGTCTGAATGGGTTGTGGAACTGGCCTCTGAGATCCTAGGCCAAAATCTTGTTACCCTGGATCACAAAGAATTCTTCATGCCTAACAACCCAACGGATTGGAGAATATATATCCTCCTGTGGAGAATTTGGAAAGGGAGAAACTCCTTCATATTTGATTTGGAAATTATCCCCCCGGAAGGGATCATAAAACAGGTTTTGTATTATATTAATTGGATCCTTAGTATTAATGTATGAGTCGTTTATTGTTGCAGATACTCTGTTCCTGATGACTAGGAGGCTCAAATGGAAAAGGAACAAAGCCGAGCACGAAAAGGAATGGATCAAGTTCTTCGGCCCAGCTGATACATCTGCACATCTCGGTGCCATATGCGTCTGTGGTTGCTGCTGCACCAAAATTACAACATTCGAAGAGATCTGATCTGCGAGGCCAAAGATGCCAAAGGAAGGTTCAACATGGCCAAGGCGGGCAATTGTAAATGCACCTACTGCACATTCCATCTGATCATGAAGGGGAAAGCAAGGAAAAGGACAAACCAGCACCTCCAAGGAATTCACTAGCTTCTATATGTTACTGTTCAAAAAGACTATGCTTTTCAGATACCTCTTTTTCTAAAAGTATCTTAAACTGAAATAGGGTTACACTTCCCTTGAAAAAAGTTTCTTTTTGTATATTTAACCTATACTTAATATAAATAGTCGTCTTCAAAAAAAAAAAAAAAGAGTATGTGTGTTGTATTTGGTATAGTTACGAAAGGGCATTTTCGTAATTTAACAGTATGTTTATAAAGGGTATACAGTAAACAAGGGCATTTTGGTAATTATAAAACTCATACGGGCATTTTAGTAAATAAGCAAACTCATAAGGGCATTTTGGTAGTTTTCCCTTAATTTTATTGCCTTGGAGTAGTTCTATTTGTTTTAATTTGAGTTTCTCAGCGATTCAGAGAGTTTTTGGAGCATCTGGAGCCGGCCGATACCATGCCAGCGCTGTATTCGGGGCGGGGAGGGTTTCGTTATGGTGGGCGCCTGCTAATGATCAAAGTTTGTGCACGCCTCTAGATCCTTACATGAACTAACCCATGCTTCCCCTGATTTCATACTTCCAAGATCCAGGTTGGGGGAGACCAGTTCCATTTCGGCTCTGTCTCCCTCATTGTACAAAAGGTAGGGCTCCATATCTTGATCCATTTTCTGGCCTCTTCTTCCTTCGTATCTTCATTGATTTTCTTTTCCATTATCCAGGCATATTGGGCCGCTATTGTTGCCACTATGTTCGTCCACATCCCTACCATCAGCAAATTTGTGGGGAAATCTCTCTCTTCAAATAGCTTAACTGTGTACTGCCTCCATATGCACCAAGAAGTGTAAGCTCTTGTGATATTCCATAAACCATCATCCAATTAAATTGGGATTATGTCAACTCCAAAATCGCGCCAACCTATAGTCATTTCGTAATGAAGAATTGGTTTTTTACCTAGTTGTTTGTAATCATGAAATCTCATTTATGTTGCATTTTTGTAGGGTAATTTTTATTTCACTTCAAATATTATAGAAAAAAGACACAAACTTCCTAGAATTAATAACGTTGTATAGGGGAAAGGAACTATGGGCTCAATTTTCGGTCCAGCCGGTTGGGCCCCGCGACCGGCGGTAGCCGGGAGCGGGTAACCGGCTGGACCGGAAATTGAGCCCATAGTTCCCTTTCCCCTACAATATAGAAACAGGGGAGCAGATTTTGCCCCCTTTTCCCTGCTTCGTCGAGGCGCATATGGACCCTGTTTGCGGCTATGGAGGCCTTGTTTGCGGCAACACAGGCGCTTAGGTTTGCTTAGTTTTGAAGTTGTTTTCCTCTATTTTTTGTCGAAGCTCTTCAAGCAGGCCGAGCAGTGACTCAGGAGCAAAAATGCCAAGAAATCATTATATTTCTTTCTATCTGTGAATGGCAGCGACAGAGCTTGTATCCTTGGTTGTGGTAGCAAGATTTCGGCTGTAAAGGCCGACATGGCCTGGATGGCCGACATCCTTGGTTCTAGCAGGGCTCTGGTGAGGCCAACATGATCCTTGGTTCTAATCTGATCCTTGGTGAGGCCAACATGATCCTTGGTTTTTGCAATGAAAGGTTAAAAAAACAGTGATGGAAAGGAACAAACCTGCACTGTAAGTTATTGTTGGAAAAAACAGTGATGCAAAGCAACAAATCACCGGATTAACCAGTCATCCGGAATTGGAAGACCCGACTTCCATTCCGGATTGTAGGGGATTGACACGTGTCAGTTCCAGAATGCACGCCAGGGAATTTATGCGACCCTGTTTCTATATTGTATCGTAGGGTGATAGGCCAAAAATATATCAATGTAACAAGTAAATTTAGGAAAATATACAGAAACAGAACTATGTCAAATCCAAAACCAATAATGTCAATAATGGAGGTTTTGATAGTAAATACAAATTTTTACTTCACCAAAAATACACTAAAAAACTTAGTTTAATTTGGGGAACATTTAATCAGAGGTTCTTTGGTCTTGTTTTTCACCTCATGACCACACGATCTTTGGGGTATAACCATCTTCAAATTTTCAGCCATTGCGATGAATTATAGATGCCGACGCACCAAGGACGAGCTTGTTGCATCGAATTTCCATTACATCCAGTCGAAATTAGCTCTGAGTCTGGCTCCATTGATGGGCCTTTAAAGCGGCCTAGGATGGACCAAACTTAGATTGACACTCAAAATTCCCCACTTTGTTTCTAAGCATGAACAATAGGATGAGGGAAAAACTTGTTGAAAGTTGATGACTGCACAGCTTAGCCAATTGCTTAGATTTTCTAAGCTATCCTTAGAGTTTCCTTAGAAAAAGCCCTCGTGACTTATCTTATCCTCTAATTCTCTACATGATCCAAACAACTAAAACCTGGTTATGAAACAAACAAATTATGCAAAACATGTATTAGTCAACATAATATTGCAAATAGAATCTAGTTATAGAACAAACAAATCACGCCACGCGTGTATTAGCTAGCATAATATTGTAGATAGAACCTGGTTATAGAATAAACAATTCACGCCAAGCGTGTATTGGCTAACATAATTCAAGCCATGTGTGTATTAGACAATATAATATTGTAGAGGACATTTGGTTATATAGAACAAAACAAATCACGCCAAGCGTGTATTGGCCAGCATAATCATATTGTAGATATGAACTTGGGAATGTTTCTATAGAAGACAGAAGAGAAAATCTAGTATTAAAAAAGGAAGGGGGTGGGGGGATAATGGGAGTTCAGGCAGAGAGTCTTGCCTTGCCTTGCCTTGCCACTGTGATGAAGGAGTAGCCATCATGAATCTTTCAGCTCTTTTGTTGCATCAATACATTGCAGGTTCATGTCATATGTATCAGCAAAAGCTGGCATGTTGTTTCCTTTTTCTAGCCACCAGCAACATGTGTTCTCTCAACATATTATTCTTATGGAATACGGCCACGACGAAAACAACAACTATGCGATTGTGCCGCGACTCCTTAGGTTCCACGCCAAGGATGTCGCCAGCAAGATCTCGATTTCTATGGCAGCAAATTACTCAAAAATAATTGCAAAGCATGTGCCAACAAATCACGCTTAGCGTGTTTTTTATTTCCTCTTAAGCATAAACACAAGCTTATATACATGAAATTTTATGCTATAGATTTGAAATTACCTTGAACTTCAAGTGTCGGAATCGAGCAACAAAATGGGACAAATGAACCTAACATGGAGCAAACAATCGGATCATCATAGACATGACGGATTGCCAACAATGGAGTTGTCTAGGAGCCCATTTGCTCAGACCCATTGGCTCAAACCAAAGCATTTGCAGACCCATTGGCTCAGAACACAAGCATTTGCACAGAACCATTTGCCACCAATGCGCTCAAAGCTTTTGCACATGCCGGTTTGCATCATACCGATTTGCTAAAAGCTCAAACATTAGATGGATTTTCTCTGTAGACGAGCAGACGAGTATGCGTTCAAAGATGCCTACACTTGAAGGGCAACAGAACATCTATTATTTTTAAAATGGGCAGATTGGAAAGAGCTTACCTTTCGGATCAGATAGGCATAGAGATTAGAATGAAAGCCTTGAATCAGCAAAAGGGCCGATCTAGAAAAAAAACCTCCGAGCAGAGATAAAAGCGTATCTTTAATTTGCTCTGACATGGATAACGATTTTCTTTGCAGAATGGGGATCTTTGCTCGTTGTCTCCGTCCGATCAATCTTGCCACATCGCATTCTAATGTTAGGAAAAATAAGAGTTTCTTACGGTGATTGCTCTTACTTCCATTCCGGCGATTCAACGATCCATTCCGATGATTCAATGGGCTTTGCTTTCCATTCGAAGGTTTTTCCCAGATTCAACCCCCTTTTATACGGATTCATGTCGAGAACAACAACTAACACTTGTTTTTATTGTATCTGAAATGGCCGATGCGAAAATGCGGAATCAAGCAATCGTGGGCGCATCCGCCCACCCAACAGTAAGCGATTGATTACAAATCCAAGGAGCATTGTTGATGGCGAATCCAAGTATCAAATCTGCAAAATGAAAGGATGCAAGAGAATGCCATGGATCGAGCAAAAAGATACTAGAGAAAGCACAACAAGAAGCACAAAATGTGTTTTATAGGTTTGAATTTTATGCATTTTGGACCACCCAACAGAACGATTGATTACAAATCCAAGGAGCATTGTTGATGGCGAATCCAAGTATCAAATCTGCAAAATGAAAGGATGCAAGAGAACGCCATGGATCGAGCAAGAAGATACTAGAGAAAGCACAACAAGAAGCACAAAATGTGTTTTATAGGTTTGAATTTTATGCATTTTGGACACGTTTCATAAATTTGAATTGCGTGCACTTTTGAACCTTCAGGTGGCCGAATCATAGCGCCCAAATACAGGGCAGAAAGACTTGAACCAGGGATTGACTTGAACGGTATGTAGAATCACGATGAAGAGAGCGGCTATCTCAATGGGGCAAGTTCTTGAACAAGTTTTTGACTGCGACAAAGAAGATGGCTTCTTCTTGGTCTGATCCCATACCTATAAGATTAGATTT
Source organism: Isoetes taiwanensis (assembly GCA_021234155.1). Lineage (NCBI taxonomy): Eukaryota > Viridiplantae > Streptophyta > Lycopodiopsida > Isoetales > Isoetaceae > Isoetes > Isoetes taiwanensis. The sequence goes on from JAJEKV010000037.1 coordinate 13,997,518, forward strand.
CTTTCTTATCAAACTAGTAATGGTGCCCAGCGTTGCTGGGCATAAGCAACGCTGGGCATAAGTTGGAAACTTGTAAATGAGAAAAATATCTTTGCTGCATGTAACCGTAACGTGGCCTAAATTCCACAATTCACACTAATAAACTTGAATTTGTTTGCCTTGAAATTAATTTAGAGCATAGAGAAATTAATGAGGTAATAGATTATTGATTTTGGGCTTATATACTTGGTTGCCCATAAAACAATCGAACTATAAAACCATGTGCAAGAGCATACACGTGCCACGCAAGGCATTTTTCAATAACAACCTCCAACATGGGGTTTATATATCTAGCATCTTGTTGTCTCTAGAACGGGATGTATTTCTTAAGGTTATATCTTAAATCTTGGCTATCTTCCTTCTAGTTCGCGTAGCAAGGAATTCTCTAGGTTTTTTACTCAATTGATTATGAAAAGATTGATTCTATTGAAAGACAAAGAAAAACCCAAAAGCAACTTTGAGTCAGCACTTTTAACAGACAAAAACAGTTATCTAACATGTTGCAAGAGCCCTTTCACATCGAGTCAACATACTCTTCAGTTTCATGTGAAGGCTCCAACAGTAGAATGCACAAAAATGATTGTATAAGCTGATAGATTATTAAAACCTCATATACCTTGGATATGGTTTTTAAATGTAGTACCATCTGCATGTTCCTGAGTATTTAGTAACAACAGAGATGAAAGCAGTGGCACCAGGGTTGCCCTTAAGGCCAAATTCGTCTAAGCATAATTTAGAAGGTTGGGCGAATAATAGAGTTGCAAGATTAGTTATGTTGGCGAATGTTTTCCAGACATGAATGTTTTTTATAGAAATCTAGGCGAATCATAGCTAATATTATTTTGCCAAATTTTAAGCGCATTTATTTTCCAAGTGCAATTTCTGTGGTGAAATTTTATTCACCGACTTCCATATTTAATCAAGGACACAAACACATTATAACTATAGTTGCATGATGCAATGCCACAACTTAACCTTTGCAAATGAGAACATGGCTTATCCTTGTAGATAAAACAAATCTATTAAAGGGGAGGTCTGTAAAAAAATGCTCTCCAGTGCATCCTTAGAAGTATTTGAAATACAATAGCTACAAAAATAACTCTTAAAATTATCATATGTACCTGGATGGATATGGAGAATAGATTAAGTTATGAAGGAAGCCTAAAATATTAGGCGATTCCTTAAGAAATCTTCAAGAAGGAGGGTAGCGGATAAGGCGAATCCATAGTTATGACACTTAGTGAATGTGGCGAATTTTCAAGTGGAGTGAGATTTGTTTGTAGAAAAGTTGGCTAATTTTATTTTTTTCATCTATAACGGGCCCTACTAAGCCATAGCGTCAAAATTTCTCGATACCCTTAAAAAATAGCCTTTTGGCGAACTTTCGTCCTTAAGGGCTACCCTGAGTGGCACTCTTTAAAAATATCCATTGGGACCTTGAGAAAGAAAGGTTCATGTGAGAGGCATGTAGTCAAGAACTTGAAGAAGCTCCCAGATAGCCTGCAAAAATATGCGCAATAATAAGACAAAAGAAAGAGATATATCTCCATGGTCTAGATGCTCAAGTCCTTGAGGTTATGCTTCGAAAAATGTTGCAGCTTTAGAAAGTGGAGTGGTGATTCATAACTCTCCACATTTTTTAATAACAAAGTTATCGTACATGTTTTCAGCAGTTTCCTTAAATCTAATTAGTTTGCAGTTTTATCAACATTAGAAGAGTCGGACCCACTTAGATGAAAAACACGGCTGCAAAGAGAAGTCCTATAGTTAGGAGAAGAACTGCCAAAGTAGGACAAAGGGACTCTGGCACCGGATTGTTATAGCTCCCTTCGATGCAGCCTGCAAGAACCCATACAAAGCCACTATCCCTGGGACCAAATGCTATCCATTTTACCCAACCAAGATGGCCACTTCCAGAAATTATATGAATAATGTGATCAGCTAATTAAAAAATGGCAAAACAAACATATGAACTACCAAGAAGAGGATATGTTACAGCAATTTAAAAACATATGCATAGTGATGAGAACCTCTTGTAACATGCCAGAGCTGGCAAAAGCATTTACAACATCCTTCCAGGCATGAGAAAATAAACAGTTAACATCTCAAAACGTACCTTAAATTGACATAGTCAAAAAATCGAAATCAAAGAAGCACCATTCTTTGCAAAGTCCTACATGCTCAAATATCTGTTGCAGCAGCCTATATACGCCACTTTCGACTTGGTTGAGAAGCCCAGATTATATTTTGATAACCGTGCTGCCAAGCATTTTGCTCCCAGCCCATAAAAGTTGATGCCTCTGGCGAAGATGCTCATGAAACCCAGAAGGAATGAAAATAGAATGTTTGAGCCTGTAAATGCCCATGCTATGCTCTATCCAACTGTTTTTCAACAGATATCTTGGAAATGTCAAATCCTTGTAGGCATTCTGTTGCCCTAAATACCTTGTGATGGTAAACGATGTCTAGAGCGGATACCAGATAGCGGCCATCTTTGCATGAGCAGAGATCACGAGAAAAAGCTATGATGGTCTTTAGCTTTCATATCTTTGAACCAAAAAAATGGATAACCCTGAAATATGATTGCCGGGAAGAACCTCGAGCGGCTTTTTCGGATGATATGCCATAAAAATAGGTGCGGATCAATCGTCTTCTTTCATAGTAATGAGAGCAGGAAAAGAAATACCAAAATCAGAATAGGTTAAGCTCGAGCAAGGTAAACCCTATTAGAACTCAAAATCTTGATAATGTTTTTGCTCCACCTTTCGGTCTTGCCGAGAGCTGCCATAGCTGCAAACGTACCCTAGAATAAGCTAAAAAAAAACCCTAAGAAATGACAAACGAATGCCGGAACAGGCTTGGCATGGCTGGAGCTGTGGCATTGAGATGTGATAGCTGAACCGGAAGCTTTCTGAAGTGTTATTTTTATTTTTATTTTTTCTTCAAAGGCGGCCTTCAGCATCAACCGGTTTAGGCAGCATGTTCCCCTCGTAAACCCTGAAGCCATCACCGCTTCTCTGCTCTGCTCTGTTTCGATAGGGCCCTCTTTTTATGTTGAATCTCCACCGTCCCTTCGAAAAATCGAATTCTCACCGTCGGATCTAGGGCGTGGTCCATTACATAACATTATAATATAGGATGGCTTCATGCATGTTAGATGCCAAATCTGTGCTGCTTGCTGAGGTGTTGCCAGTGCAATCGCGTGGGCTTCAGGAATAATCATGAATAATTTATCAAACTATCCCAGTTCTGCAGATAGATAATGAACAGAAGTTCAGTTTCCACCTTAGACTGGTTCTGTAAAAATGAAAGCTTGAAGAAATCCCTCCGGGCAGCGATTTGTCTTGTATGGCGAATTATCTCTGGAAGCTACAGACTCTGTGTCGATAGTGAATTGGTTCATACGGATCTGATACCAGCAGATCCGGCAGCATGGTGTCACGATAACATGGTGTCGCCTAGGTCATCACCAAAAATGGTGTCTGCCACTGGCCATTCAATCCATTCGAAGCCTAATATATTAGAGCCTAGGTGGTTCAACCTTCTCTAAACCTTCTTCTCTTCTTCTGTTAAGAGTTTTAGGCATTCTTTTAGTTATATTTTAGTTATAGCCATAAAATCCACGCCAAGCGTGGATTATTTTTCTCTATATTTTCCAGCTTTTTCTTTTCGTACCGTAACAAAGTAGTATTTTTGAAAAATGTTATGATGTGATCACAACCGTTGGATTCTAATACCGAGCAATCTAGTCCGTTGAGATGGGTTATCCAAGGCAGAAATAAATTTGGCAATTTTGTGTCATCTAAGCTATCGTTATCTTGTTTGTGTAGGTACCACGAAGCACGTTCAAAATTTTGAAAGCATCTTTGGGACAAGGTCTATTCTTCCCTTTTTAGTGAGTATTATATAGCTTTTTCCTTCAGATACCTTTTTATCTAGACTTATTTTTGGATTTTTTGGGCTTAAAAACCATGTTTCTTCTGGTAGTGAGTCTCCACTTATTGTGAATCTCACTCTTATATTAATTTTGAATAACTAATATTCCTTCCTTGGACATTGTAGCTTTGGTGTGAAAGACATGGTGCAGTTGGCTAGAGTTTGAAAGTATATTGTGCTCATGAACTCCAAAAACTGTTCCAGGTAGAAATATGAGAATTAAAATATTTCAGGATGTAAGGAGAACGCTATGATATCATTGGGGCGCTTCAAGAAAAGTGAATGACTATCTAAATTTTTCACATCACGTTTTTATGAATGGTGCTATATTGTGAAATATTGACTATTTTGTAAATAATATGGTATTACGTTTTCATAATTTTGAGGTGAAATGTGTAAATTTGATATGCTACTAAAAACATGCAATATGAAATTTGTCCCAAAATTATGACATAATCCCAATTTAATTGAATGATGGTTCATACTTCCTGATCATTCCTTGTATGATATGGTGTGGAAGATTTATTGAAGTGAGGAGGGCTGATCCCTTCCCAATTCCAGGTTGTCACATTGTGCTCATATTGCATGTCACATTGAGCTTTCCTGACATACAGCCTAGGCGTCAAGGACACGGTGCCTTATCCAATTTTGCTGTATGAGACTGGCTTTTGGCCCCTGCAGCATTCTGTTATGCGCAGGCACCTTGCGTATTTCCATAAGGTTGACGAAATGGATGCACAACGTCTTCCTCCCCGGGCTCTGTTATTGGCACAAGGGCCGCAACGTCTGAAGAGAGTATGGCAAGAGCAGTGTAGGGGATGGTTCGCAAGATGGTCCATAGACTATCAACACATTATGGATATGTCGGATATCGCGGAGCAGGAGCTGCATTTGAATGCGCACTTTGCTGCCTCTCTGTGGGATGCGCCCACTCTTGCAAAGCCCAAAACAGAGCACTACCACACACAGGTCAATCCGTCACTTGAACACGGCCCCCACTAGTATTTGAAGGCACACATCTCCACCAAGAAACGAAGAGCTATAGCTGCAATAAGGACAGGGTCCCACCATCTCAAAATTGAGACAGGCCGCTGGGGTACGGATGGAGGGCAGGGAATCCCCCAGCATGAAAGATTATGTCAGTGCTGTCACATGCAGATAGTAGAAGATGCACACATCCGAGCAGCTCATGCCGATCTCAGATGCTCTGAGATAGCAATTCATCAACTGCTGGCTTCGCCAATGGTGGCACGTCTTGCGTCCTACATTCTGCAAGTCTCCACCGTCAGGGAGTCCCTCACAACACAGGGAATTTGAGCGCCCAAATACGGCCTCTCAACGCCTACTACAAGGGTTTTTCCTCCCACATGGGGGGTTTTCTCATCCCAGTGGTAGAGACACATTGTACAGGGTTTCTGTGGTTTTCTTTTGTGTTTGGAAACTTTCCGCTATATTGTAAAACCATCTCATAGGCCAGTTGACCTCAGTGGACGTTAAAATATACTTCCTTCCTTCCTTCCTTCTCTCATTCCTGTGAGAACCATGTGCCAGGTAAAGTTGCTGCTCTGGTTTGTAATTGTAAGCTTATTCCATATCTTTATTGCTTTTCTCCAGATATTTTGTGCCTGCTGGCAGGACCAGAAGACATGTTTTTGTTTGGTCAGCTCGCCACACCATTTGCAATAATAGTATGTTGGGGGTTGTCTCCTAACATATCTCCTTGGGTTTGCACTCTTGTTTGCCATCAGCCATGTTAGGTATTTTACCTTTGCCTGGAATCCATTAGCCCAGATCAGCTTTAACAGCCTTATTTTTTTGAGATCATGTTCAATTCCCATTGTCAAGGCTTTTTAAAATAACTTTGATTTCTCATTTTCTTGCACAGCTTGCATGATTCTGCCCATTTTGAAGGTATAGCTGAAGAAGTCAAACTGGTTCATATTTCCAAATTTCCAATACCACAATCGGGGGTCCCAATCTAGCTCAGCAGAGTTGCAATTTCTAAAGACCATCAGGTTAACAGGTTGGTCCTTTTCTATTTCTGGGTCAGAAATCATGTACTTGCCCTTTAAGTTCAAAATTCTTATGTTTTTCAATTGTCTCAGGGTCTGCTGGGGAATATCCTGAATTTCAGGAACAATTTTCTGCTGGACCACACCTTTTTCATCAGCTGTAAATTTGAAGCCCCTGTTTTCAGTTTCTAATGGCTTGAACCAAACTTCCTTTTCATTGTTCATGGTGGCTACTGGGTACCAATACCATTTTTCTTGTAGCACTAGATTCTGTTGTGCTAGGTCGGCCCAACCATCCTTTACAGCTTGGAGAAGAATCTCTACGTCATTAACAATTCTCTTCCTTGTGCAGGGTCCTAGAACCTGTATAATCTTTTGTAGGGTGGCTTCTCTAGTAGGCATAATGATTTTATCCAAGTCCTCTACCAACCTTATGCCTTTGTGATGCAACCATCTCCACCCTATTTTATAGCTATCTTCCCCCAATTGTTGCCCTTTGAATTTAATCCTGGGGTTATGGTACAGAAGCTGCTTCCTAAATTGATTTAGGGTTAACTGCTCCAGCTGAGTCATCATTGGCTTGAAGTGTTCACATAACTCCAGAAGCCCTGCTGAGAAACCCCTGAGACCTTTAGCTTTGAGTGGACAGCTTGCAAAAATCCATAGAGGGTCAGGGCTCCAGTCAGCCCCTTTCTTCCTATCAGGTTTAGCTTTCAAAAGCATGTGCCTGAATAGCACTTTCCAAGGCTGAAAGCCTGGTGTGAAGGCTCTAACAAATATCTTGAAGAGCAGAGCTTTAGTCTGTTTGACTGGGTCTATCAGACCCAAACCCCCCGGTCCTTTGGCAGAATTAAGTTTTTCCAGCCTACTTTGGAAGCTGGGTTTGCTTCATCAGTTCTCCCCTTCCAAAGGTAGATTCTAATGCATTTAGTGATTTCATCAAGATATTTTTTTCTTACAACCCAACCATTGGTGAGGTACCATAGAGACCCTAAGATAATACTATTGATTACAGTGGCTTTGGCAGGGAGAGATAAGCCTTTGTTTGCCCATTTTGCCAGGTGGTTTTTGTGACGTTCTAGCATAATATATGATCCGAATACGTATATTATACTGCCATGTCACACATACATGTCATAAATGACATGTACTTGGAGGCCGTAAAAGGTTGCACCTAGGGGGCAAGAGTTGCACCTACGGGGGCAACCTCGAATGTTGTGCATGTTAAATAAACATACACAATTATAAACCCCATGGACCCCATTGCCAAATGGCTAAACCCCATTTGGCCAATGTCTAACCTAACCCTAAGGGTTTCTATATAAGGGCTTTCCCCTTAAACCCACCCTAAACCTTTTCTTCTCTTTGCATTTAGGGTTTTCCTTCAGCTCCCTTCCTTCTCTCGTATTTAGGGTTCTCTTGAGCCATTCCGGCCAAGCTAAGACCCAAATTCACATTGCCAGGCTCAGTAAAGTCGCCTTTGCACAACAGATTGTCAAATAGCAGCAGCCTTCAGCAAGATCAGATGCATGGATGCGTTCCGAGGATCTGGAGCAGGCCGAGTACCAGGTAATCAGTCATTTTGTTGTGCAAAGCTGCCTTTGGGCTAGGCAATAATCTAGTTTAGCATATTCATTCAGCCATAGAGGCCTTATAGATCCCGAGATCATAAGCCTAACAAAGGAACCTAACTCTGGATGTTAGAAAGATAGATTAGATGTTGATCTTCATTTCAAGTTCAGTGATGATGTTGGTATTTCACTCTGTGACCTCCATGTATTGGGAAGGGGGGTAGAGGCCTAAAGCCTGTGTAGCAAATGATTCTAGGCAGCCTACTAGTTCCCAAATACATGCGGCCCGTGCACAGGAGCCCGCCTGATTGTGGGTGGCGGGACTAGGCTGGTTGACAAGGAGAAACTTGTCCCATCACGGTTCGACCCCTCTGGTGTGTAAAGCCTACCGGGGGTCTATGTGAGCTAGGCTTAATGGCTTGCCACTGCGTGTGGGCAAGGCATGAGCTCGACACCTTTGGGGTGATGCATCAGCTTCCATGAGGTTAAGTCGAATAAGGGCAGTGGCCCTCTAGCCACCTGTGATAGGCATGCTTGCCTCTGGAGGGGAGGTGACTCTCCTCCTGCCTCATCGGGGCTGGGGAGATGCAACCCAGTAGTAGCCCTCTTGGCTATGTACCCGGCAGGCTACGGCTCGGTCCCAATACTTTTCAGCCTACTCTGCAAAGTGTGCACGGGAGGGACGGATGGAGTGGACTACCCTCAGCTATGTTCATATGCCAGCCAAATCCATTGCCATGAATTCTGTCTGCAATGACTTCTGGAGGCCCAAGCCATCAGTCAAACCCCCTTGAGTCTGAGCCCTGGGTAGGATCTCCCTTGTTGCTATTATTCATGTTGATGTTGTTGTACATGTGGTGATTATGATGTGTTCACCCTTCGAGGTGATTGTATTGATATATTGTTATTACGTGCTCATGTTTATTCACGCTTTCGCAGCTAGGTCGACCCGAAGGGAGACGGGTGAATGACACATCCACTCTTTGCTGGCTCATTCCACTAGGATGGCCCCTGCCAGTTTGGCTGTCAGGGGGAATGCTCCATCTTCTGATACGATGTGTGCATCGTATAAGAAGTAGGGGACGTCACAGTGGTATCAGAGCATGATCTTGGTAGACCAAGATCGAGCACTGACCATTTCCTGTTAGGATTAACAGTAGACTTCGAGTCTTGGGAATAGCCACCCAAGCATGAACCTCGAAAATTGGGAATTTTTTTTTCCAATTTCTAGTGCAGAAAATAGGTTAATGCTAAGTTAGTAGTAAGTTTTAGCAAAAACCCAACCAAATTTGGCCAAGAGGAGGTGACCCCTCACAGAGTGCGCCCAGACCAAATCCGCCATGCTCGGATTTGCTCCTCGTGCACTGTGTGAGTGGTGGACCCATGTTGACCTAGTTACATGCATAATTTAGCTAATCTGATATTGCAGTTCAGCTTATCCCTTAGATTTTAGCTAGTTTTGCATGTTAGATCACTAAGAAACTCTTTATAAATTGAAAATTAGACCCAAAAATAGGTGACCCCTCACAGAGTGCGCCCATACCAAATTCGCCATTCTCGGATTTGCTCCTCGCACACTGTGTGAGTGGTAGATGCTTGTGGCTAAATAAACCTAATGTACCCATCATATCTACACTAATGCCTCCTAGAACGGCATAATATGGAATTGCAGGTCCAAACCCTAAAATCCCCCTACCTATAAGTAGACAATTAGGGTTCCTCATTTACACTTATCTCCTCCAGCAAACAGCTCCTCGTCCCAGAAGACGATTTTTAGGCGCCAGGAGTCGGATTGCGTCGATACAAAACATGTCCCGGACCAAACAGACTGCCCGCATCATAATGCCCCCAGATCACGTGAGCGCCCAAGAGCTAGCAGCCCGCAGAAGGCCAGACAAGCTCAGGAGCGAGCCAGGCGGAGACAAGATGCAGAGGCCAACACAGACGGCCAAGAGGAGGTCCAGCAGCCTCTGGAGGAGGAGCGAGCCCAAGATACTCAGGAGGAGCAGCTAGAGCATCAGGAGGGCCCGAGCAGCCAGACCCAACCAACCCAGGACGAAGAGGGAGCTGCAGAAGAGCTGAGGAGGGAGCTAGAGAGGGAGCTCAAGAGATTGGACAAGAAGGAGCGGAAGAGAAAAAGGGAGGACGAAGAAACACAGGTCAAGAAGACCAAGGAGGAGCGCCGGCAAGAGAAGGAAGAGCGTTGGAGACGGAAGGAGGAGAGGAGACAGAAGAAGGAGGAGCGCAGGAAGCGCAGGCCCAGCGCAGGGAGGAGCGCTTGCAGAAGAAGGCAGGCAAGGGGAAAGGCCCGGAGCTGCCTAAGGAGACACGACGAAAGTTAAAGACGACCCCAGCCAAGGGAGTCGCCATTCGGGAGCAAGAGCCCGATAAGCCGCCATCCTCACCTGACACTTGGTTGTGGTTTCTCGTTATCTCACTGTGGTCGTTTTCTAGAGTTAACTTTCTCTGATACTGCATGTTGTAGTCTCTCATCAGCTCAAGATCCTGCATTATCCTATGCGTCATGTAGTCATCAAATTGGTTATGGTTTCTCGTTATCTCACTGTGGTGTTTCCTAGAGTTAACATTTGCTGACACTACATGTTGTAGTCTCTCATTAGCTCAGATTATGCATTATCCTATTATGTTCGCCCATTCGACATAAGGTAACTTGCACCATGTGGCTTCATATGCGCCGTTAGATTCATTTTAGTTTGTTATCGTGATACATTGTTTTACGTGGATTCTCACATGGTTTGCTACGATTGGTTTTTTCCAGAGAAAATTTTGAAAGCGCATGGGTTGGGTTATTAATATGCATGGGGTGCCATGTGTTCAGTTTTTGGTCATTTTGCCATAATCATTTCTTTGTCTGTCCAACTCCTATATCTACATTTCATGATGTCATTTTTCTATAGATATTGTTCGCATGAATTAAGTACATACATGTTGGTGGTTATGTTAGCCTCTAGGCTAGGGATGTCTCTCCACATAAGCGTCTATTGCAAGTTATTTGTTTGGTTGAGGTTTTTGATCAGGATACTAAGTGATAGGTGATGAGGTGTTCTATCTGGTTATGTTACACGTATTCATACGAGGTTAGATTTTACATACATCTTTGTTACATTGGCTACTTAGTTACATTTCTTTATATTTGTGGCTGTTGGATTAGTCACAGTTGGCCAACTAGGGGCTTCTATTGTTCATTGTCTTTGAGTTTTACTATTGATTCCCTCCTCTCCGGTCTTGTTTAGCCACCCAATTTCCATATTACTTCCTGTTTGTCCCATCTACCTATTTGGCTCCAATTATTGTTATTTGCTCCTTTCCACATATGCCATACAAGTTCACTTGACTTTCTCGTTTGATTACCTATTCGAGTTACTGTTAGTCCTCCTTGCAGTTGCTTCATCCTGCTCGGGTTGCATTGTTTGTTCCATTCCTTCATTCACTCTTTGTCTCATCACTGCTGGTCACTCGACTGCTCTTGGCTTCTAGTTGAGTTCTCATTGTTGCCTCTATCTAACCTTTCATTCCTATCCCATTGGTCTCTTTATCCACTCCATCGGTTCCATTTTGCTCACTCTAATTTATCTACATGTGCATTGTTTTTTCCATTTCTTCCTGTTCCTCTTTGATTTTACGTTGTAGGTTCTCTATTGTTTTGGCCACCGTGGTTGATCCATTTATTGTTTATTTTGTTCCATTCGCCTTATCTGCTCTGCTCATCCTCCTTATCCTGGATTCATCTTTTTGGTTCCTTCAAACTTTGTTGTCTTCTTTTGTTTTTCTTGTTTCATGTTCTCCATTAACTCTTTGTGTATTTTGTTTCAGGTTTTGGTTGTTCTTCTCCCAACAATTCCTTTTCATTTTTTCACTGCATTGTTTCATTTGTTCTCTTTATGCATTTTGGTGTTCTGGTACTCTAGCACAATTCCTTTTAAATCTTTCACCACATTGTTCCATTGGTTCATTTTATGTTTTTTCGTTTTCCAGTGCTCTAGCACTCGTTACTTGCCCCATCTGCCTTCTTAGTTGCAATATTTTATTTATCTTTGTTATCCCTTTACTTCTTTTTGCATTCTGTTATTCTGGTATTTTGTCTCCTTCTTCCTTGCTCCTCTTTCTGCATTCTTTCACTTGCTCCATGTTCCCCATCAACTCCTTATCTATGCATTCTAGCTCCTTATCTGTGCATTATGTTTCATTTGTAGCATTCAGGGAAAAAATTAAGCATACTATATATTTTTTTATAAAAAATGATTTGGCTATTTTTCAAAATTTTACAGTATTTTATGATATACATTTGGCTAAAGTTATTATTATTATCAGATTTATATGTATTTGGGCTTGGCGAAACTTTTAAATTATGTATTATAAACTTATAAACTTTTACTTGGCTGTATTTTCCTAACTGAAAAAAAAAATGTAAATTAAAATTTGTAGCTTTAGATATATTGTACTGCAATTACAAAGAATAATCAACAATCAAGGAACGTACAATAATATTAAAAAACTTTTAATAGAAGCTCACAACATAGCTTATAACATCCATAGTCTGAACTACATTTAATGCAACAACAGCTTCTAGATATTGTGATCAAATTGCACTTATCCCTAACCTTGAAGGAAGACGTTATGCAATCAATTCGGGCATCTAGAGGGATATTGGCCATCTTTTACAATTCTTTTTTGAAGATGCATGTGTGGTATTTGTAATAGAAATTCATAGTTTGAAAAACTACTATCACTCATGATGGTAGGTGGGGATGTATAAAAGTCTATAATAAAAAATTATTTTTGTTTGGCTATTAATGGTTTAATATATAAATATTATAATATAAAGAAAGGCTAATCCTTTTTTCTTTAAGGAAAATAGGGAAAATAGTTTGGCTAATCCTAAAAAAATAATGGAATACTTGTTTTAACTATGGCTATTTTTTTATTTTTTTTAAAGAAACCCTTCTTCATAAAATTCGCCGCAAAAATTGTCTAGACCCCCTAAAAAATCGCCATTTGGCTATTAATAGCCACTAATTTTTTCCATGGTAGCATTGACTTTGGGTTGACATATGTGCTATCAGGACCATTCTACAGAATATCATTTCTTTATTTTGTTGTGGTTGCAGTATTATCTTCTTTGAGGTCCTTCGGCTTGTTGTTCCATTTAACTTGGTTGATGTTATTCTCTTTTAGTCTAGTTGCATCATTCCGTCTTTGATTCTTTCTCTCTGGCTCTTTTTCTATTGCTGGTTAGGTTAGTCCGGGTTATAGTTTCTTTTGCTAGTGTGGTGTTTTTTGGTTCATTAGTCATTTAAGATCTTGACGTTGTTGACGTCGGCATGGCCTTGTCTGTTGTTTCTATAGCTTCATTTCCCTACCAAGGGTTACATTGTGTCCTTTTTTAGGTTCCTTTGCATTGTTCCTTTGGTCCCTCTATTTTATGCATCTATGGATCAGATTCCAGCTTTACTTGCTCATTCGGCTTCTTCATTGCTCCTTTATTTTTGTTTTTTCCTTTCCCTTTTTTGCTCCATTTTCTTGGGTTTCCTCTTCCTTCCTGGTTGTTTTGGTTGCCCTTTTTTTCTCTCATCCCCTCCAGTACTCTGGAACTATTGCTTGCCCTTTCTGCCTCGTTTGTTCTGATGCTCTCTTGTCTTTGTTGTCTTGTTATCCCCTTTTATCTATGTGATCTCATCTTTCTGTTGATGTCTTGTATTCTAGCCATCCTGCTCTGGATTTCATATGTTCTCTGGTTGGGTGCTCTTGCATGAAAGTTTGCTTGAATCTGTTATGCATGGATGATATAGGTTGGGTACTTTTGTCTTTGCTTTCAGAAGCATTTTGTCGTTAGGTGTTCTATGTAGTTTGTTGGTACATTGATTCTACAATTTTTGTTTTCTATGCTTTGGTGGTGGCCCTAGTTGGTTTTTTTGTGTTCGGTTTTTATGCCTTTTTTACTTTATGCATTCCAGTTGTCCCAGGGTTTCTTGTGCTCCTTCCCCTCTACTTGCATTGGCATCCCGCCTCGTCTCCCATAGTCTCGGCCTGTGAGAGGAGTTTAGGAGTAGGTTCCTCGTTGTGTCGGATGTTGTTGTACAAGGACCTTTCTCTAGAATGCCATGGTTCTCTTCTTATATAGAAAGGAACCACTATTCTAGGGAAAGGGACGTTTGTTTTGGCGCCACGCCAGTTTTGGATCCGCTTTCTGTGGCATGTGCTTTCTATAGCGCAGGCTCTCGTTTTGGCTTTATCATCTATATATACTCTGTTGCTTGCTTCTTTCCTTTATTGGCGTTTCCTCTGAGCTAAATTTTTGTTGTGTAGAGTTCCCCCCTCCCTCCTCTGATATCTGGGTTGGGCTTTATATCGGCTGTTCCACTCTGTTAGGGCCAATTCTTTTCAGGTAGCCCCCTTTTTTCTTGTGAATGTTCTTGTGTATATTCTCTCTTGAGGATATTTTTGCAGTCAGACCTGTGTATCTCTATATGTCTCTAGATATCTCTATATGTGTTTCTCTCTATCTCGGCGTAGCAATGTAGCTTCCGGCAATTCTTGATGACTTCTCAATCCTGCTTTGTATATTCTTGTGTATATTCTCTCTTGTGTATGTTTTCTCTCTTGCTCTCTTTTCCCGTAGAGTTTTCTCTCGTATTTTTTCCATTGTTCATCCTTTTAATCTCTCTCTCCCAGCGTAGCACTTGTCGCTTCTGGGTTCCTGGTGTAGCTTTGTGGCTTCCAGAGGGCACTGAGGGGAAGACCCCAGAGGTAGGGCCTAGTATATCTATATATTTTCTCTCTCAGCGTAGCAATGCCGTTTCCGAGGATTCTTTATAATTTCTCTATTTTGCTATTTTTTCTTGTCAGATTCTTGTGCTCTGCTTGCCTTTTGAGCATGATGCATACTTGGCCATAGGGCTCCTAACCTTTTCACGTTAACCATCTATGTAATTGTGTTTTGCAGTTCAGCGCGATCCTCTTTCTTGAACTGAGGTGATAGCCAATTTTCTGCGGTTCCGAGGTGGTTGCGGTTGCAGTTTTCACTTCTACCCCTTCTTGTGGGGGTGGGGGTTGGGAGTCGATATTTGAGGGTTGCAGGCCGAGGTGCAGCTTTGGTCAAGCCAATTCTAACTTGCACGAGGTTTGAATGCGGTTTTGGGTTCGAGAACTTTGTGGGTCGTGGGCCTAGTTATATGTTTTGAGCCTAGTTATATGGCTGAGGTCATTGTTGGATTTTTTTCATCCATATTTACTCATGTTGGGGCCTCATTGTGGGTACCCCTGTGGGTCATTGTATTTTCATTCATTCAGCTCAATGGAACTCCACTTCACTTTGGATGTTATTGTACAGAACCTTGTTAAGAATTGTAATTCTAAGGTTAGGGTCACCATGCAAGTTCGGATACATCAAAAATACTTTGCACTTTAGACTTCCTTTGAAGACCATACTCAGAGTGTCTTCGAGGAGCAATAAGGATCTTGTCGAGGTAAGAGTCGGAGAGGCATCTGTGTCAAAAGGAAACCCGGTCTGGCCACATGTTCCATCTAAACTAGAGGTACTAGAGGCAACAAAAGGTGGTGGAAGTTTGTTCACGACGCAGTTAACCATCTTTAACAGCTGCAAAACATGGGGAACACGTAAGTTGCATTTGCTATTCGAAAATACAAAAAGCTATTCTGAAATATTGTTTGGTGTTATGCATTTGCTATTCAAGTACAAAATCTATTTCACAATACACCAGTCCAGCCTGTCTGGACAAGGCGTATTCCACTCCACATAGAAAAAGAGAATGGAAAAATGGACCATGCTCTACCTTTAAAAAGGAAAGTTGAGCACCTCAGTTGCTTATTCCGGTTTCACGGCTTTAGTCGCCAGACCGAGCGTCTTGTATTCTATTCGCAGAAGCTGTATTCCGGATCGCATAGAGGAAATCATGGACAGATAAGCATGTAAAGTAAAGTGGATGGTTTTTTGCATTGCTAGATCCTAGGACTTCAGATTGGTCATAGCAGACCTACCTTATGGCTTTAAGCTAAAAGACAACCGCTACGACGACCAGCCCTAAAATTTTTGGAGTTCAATACTTTTATTGCTGGCATCAAGCAAATCACAACGGCTCGTTGTGTTTCATTCTAACATGCAGGCTGGTCTGGTTGAATCTACGTTTAAAAACCACTTACGATCTCCTGTTCAGGCAGGATATGAAAACTTGGTCTGGTAAGTCATTCCGGAATACAATTGGTTTTTTAATTTATCTTTCTAGTCTGTGTTTGGTCTTATGTTTGTACTGACCTCTTTGTTTACATTTCTTATTCCGGAATAGGATTTCTTTAGTTCTAGTTTTCAAATTGTTTCCTTTTTTGTTTTTGTTGCTAACTGCACTTCAAATATTTTACTAGGTATAAAACTAACATCAAATATCATGGTGGAGAACCAAAGTTTCTCAGCAAGTTGGAGCATCTCCATGTTTCTTATTGGAGTTTTGATGGGAAGAGGACCATGGGGCATTTCACTGCAGCATGCCAGAATTTTTCAAATATCTTAGAGTTTCCAGCGGTGTTACAGAAACTGCAGGACCCAAGTGCACAAGGCAGGATAGTAAATCACTATCAGAAACCACAAAAGCTCATCAACCATCTCCTAGACGTGACCCTGACGCGTTCTCACATCCAGGAGATTGGGTGGTTGATGCTTTTTCTGGCTCTGGTACTACCATTGCTTGTGCGCTTAAGAAGGGCCGCAACGGTATAGCCGTGGACATTGACAAGGAGGCTATAAATTTTGTGAAGATGAGATTGGCTGCTTTACCTACTCTACCAGACAAAAATCAGAAGTTAGGGGTCAAATCTTCCTCTGATTATGCTAAGATGACGTCCTCAGAGATACAGTCTCCTTTTACAAGCTCTTTAGACAATGAGGCCACTTTTATAGAGCTAAAAGAAATAGTTCTAGCTAATATTCCAGAGGACAAGGAAGAAGCAAATCGTGATAAATCACTACTAAAGGAGCAGACGGTAGAGAAAAATGATTTTGAGACAAGCAAGAAAAATGATAAGATATTTTGGATCTTTGACATTTTTCATGCTAAATTATTTGTTATTCACTATAAATACAGCCAAAATTGAAGTACTAAAATATTTAAAAAATAATATTCTCAAAACCAGTAGAGGCAAGACACATAAAGGAAATGAATATGAATGGCCCATCCGGGCGTCTCACTAACAATGTAATTCAGAATACAACCAGCTGTAATTCAGAATACAACCAGCTGATAGAATACATTCAGAATACAAATACAACCAGTTGATGTATACAACCAGCCAGCTGATAAATCAGAAATACAACCATGTTTCATCTTTTAAATCTGCAACTTGGTAAAAGGACCTTCTTTATTTCTGAAAAGAAAAGGATTCTGCGCTTGAAACTCCACACCGGCTGTGAGAACTGTGAGAATCATTGAGAACTATTTGCAGGCTTTTGGCTCTTGCATTTCCTTGTGCCATACTTCTGCCATATCGCTGCTCTAGTTCTCCTTTCTGCTGAAATAGTCTGACCTGACCAAATAATGTAATGAGAGCCTGCATTCCACAAACCTAGCCACCGGACCAAAAACCCTACTGCAAAAAGGAGCTGCGACAGGAAATAACAAAAAATACTCTCCCAAGTAAGCCAAAATGGAACACAAAGGGCCACTCCTTATGTGTAACACCCAATGTAATGAGAGCCTGCATTCCACAAAATGGACCAAACCCTGCTGAAAAGGAGCTGCTACAGGAAATAACAAAGTACTCTTCTAAGTAAGCCAAAACGGAAAACACAAGATGTGTAACACCCATACACGAAAATTGTGATTGCATGCTGCTTCCATATAACCATCTCACAGCAAACAACAAAAGGATCCACAAAAATTATGCCATGTTGTGGCAAATGGAGTCCCTGCGATGCAGCATCTGAAAAACTAGAAACAGGTCGGCGAGGGAAAAACTCCAGCCAGCATGCACAACTTCCACTAAAAATACGACACGAGGGTCTGCAACACTGCACCACAATAGCATAAGGGCTCTCCATCAACTCCAAACAAGACCAGGGAGGAAACTCCAGCCAACATGCCCAACTTCCACTAAAACACGACACAAGGGTCTTCACCACAGCACCACAACAGCACTAGGGCTCTACATCAACTCCAAACACGATCAGGGAAGGTGGGTCTTGGGGAAGATGCTACGCAAACTTGGAGACGCTCAAGGATGTGCTGATGGAGAAGCAAAGAAACGCACGAGTATAAGAAGGCCATCTAGGATCCTAACGGCCTGTGTTCAACTACCTGCCGGATCCTAACAAACTACAATGGTTTTGAGAACCTTATTTATCTTCTCTTCGTGAATCGAAGATAAATCTCATATATTATTCTTTCTTCCCTATTTTCGTGTTTTTGATGTCTTGCTTTCAGTTATTTCATATTCATGCCTAGATTCTTCCCCTTTTTTTATATTGTTGCTTAAAGGCATTCCACACTACTTAAAATATTCTAGGGATTGAGTGTAGATCATATCCATAAGACAAACCTTGTGGTTTCTCCAAATAGATGCAAATCTGCAGGTCATCATTGATGCATTATTTAACTTCTTAAATACCATGGGTAGCATTGTTCTTTAAAGACATGCCACACTAGTAAATATATTCTTGGATAGGAATCTGGCTCACATCCATAAGACAAACATTGGGGCTTCTCCAAATAAATGCAAATCTGCAGGTCACTATTGATGTATTAGTTAACTTCTTCAATACCATGGGTAGCAATGTTCGTTAAAGACATGCCACAACAGTAAATGTGTTCTTGGAAAAAAGTCTGGCTCACATCCATAATACAAACCCTTGGGCATCTTCAAATGAGTTTAAATCAGTATGTCATCAATGGACCTTATTTGACCTCTTCTTATTACCATGGGTAGCTAGGTCCTGTAAACACGCAAATTGAATAAATATCTTACCATTATGGTTAGGTTGAAAATACTCTATAGATCTCTAGTGTATATGAGTGACTACTTACCGGATAGGGAATTTGACTTTTTACTATGCATTTATGATAGATGAAGAAATCTAAATACACCTGGATTCTTAATATTCTGCTTTACTTTAAGTCTCCAGCCATGATAGGGAATTTTTAGCCCGTAAACCTAAGATATGGATGGATTCGGCGCTCGTCCTTTAGGGTTTAGCCAAATGCAGCTGGTTTGCTGAAGAAAACTTCACGGGTAAGTAAGATAAAAGATCTGTCTTCTTATAGCAGTGCTTACATCTGGCCACGACTTTTGGTCCGGTAGCAGAATAAAGGATTGAAAAATGTTTTATGCTTTAAGGATTGACTGGAGATCCGGCATGCCGCAACAGTTCTGTACTGACATGACAAGACTCTCTGGGGTGAAGAAGTTCCCGGGCATTTGCCTTATAGATTTTACATCATAGGGTTTAAAAATGTCTGAATATGACACAGATGGCTTGTTCTTTAGCTCCGGCTCTGAGAGTGAGGATTCATTGAGTTTTTACTCTTATGAGAAATTTGATCTTGGCCTTGATAAATTAAACCTGAGCGAGCCTGCATTTGGTAAAGAAGGTTGGTCTGAGATGGGTTAGAAACGTGGAAAGAGTGATGCTCATGGAGGCAACAAACAGTTTAACTATGGTGGCAAGATGCCTAAGACGGATTCACTACAGACTAGAAAGGATAATGATGCATTTGTTCCTGAAACACAGCCTGAAGAGGATCTTGAATCTAAACAAGAAGAAATACAGGTAAAATTTGGAGTTTCCTTATGGTATAATTACTTTAATGCTGGGCGTTTTAAACAATCGGATGGTGTACACAAAGCTTATAAGATTTGATTTTAGAATGCCTTTGGGCACAGGTTCGATCTCCATAAGCATATGTTGCTCCTTTTTATATGTGATTAGTTTTATTTACATTTTAGCTATGCTTGGACAACTGGTACAAAGGGTAACAGGCCATAAGCCGAGATTACCCAATGTACCTTTTGGCCCTTGCAATGTCACCCATATTCTGGCTAACATTGTACTGATTGGCTGCAGGTACGGATAATCTCTTCCCTTTGTGCTTGATGTTGTCCTAGCTACTGCTGTTTGATGTAATTGAGGATAGAATACGTGAAGGCAAAGTGGAAAACAGATTTGCTGATGATATTTCAAATATGATGACTGATTTTCAGTGACAGTATATCAGGGTAACAAGTTCCTTTTTTTGCTCTAAAAGCATAACTTTAATGAGGTGTGTTGCACTGATGTTTTAAGTTCATACAAGACATAGAGCTGTATGGCATACTCCTCCATTTTTGGATTAAATTTTATAAAAACATATACTACTGGGCCGAATGTAGCTTCAGGATGCTTTATTAAGTTTAGATTCTGATCATATTTTACATGGAGCCATAAGTATGACATATATAAATACTTCTGTATTTGGATCTTTTATTAAGGATTTGAAAAACCGTACATGATTTTTGTTGTTTGCATACTTCCTGCTCTTTATAAAGTATGGCTCCTCAAGACATACGTAATAGTTGTGAAAATGAGACCGAGACAGCTTAATATGACTGAGTAAAGTGGTAAAGTTTTTGTTGTTATGATGGTGCGATGCTTTGTTGACCATCAATACATGTAAAAAGTCAGATTATGTTTCTGTCACGATTGGTTTTCTTTTAAAAAAAACTGCTAGGCCTTTGGCATTTTGCTTGTTAAATATGATAGTACATGAATACACGAATACACTGAGTAAAAGTGGTCAAGTTTTTTGTTGTTACGATGGGTGATCTTTTGTTGACCATCATTGCATTTAAAAAGTCTGATTCTATTTCAGTCATGACTGTTTTTTTTAAAGCAGCTAGGCCTTTGGCATTTTGCTTGTGAAATATAATATGATAATACAAGAATAAAATGATAGGAAAATGTAATTTAAAGGTGACCATAGCTGACCTAGCTTAATAAATTACCATACACCATGTAGACAATTTTGAACCATGGTTCATAGGTTCGGGATAAAAATATACCTATCATTTAACAAATAGTTCTTTGATCTTTGAATAACAAACGTTACATTTGAGACTTATGGGTTTGTAAAAGATGATTATAGGTATTTGAGTTCCTGTTTGGTTCATTTGATTTAATAAACATGATGATTGGCACTGATATTGGTGGCCGATACAAGATCAGTGTTAACATACTCAAGTTAAAACTTCTTGTGATTGTCTGTATACTTATGGCTTTTTATGAAGTAATGTTCCTCAATAACAAATGTCGCATTTGAGACAAAAGAGTATGTAAATGATAACAATATGTATTTGAGTTCATGTTTGGAATTTCTGTTTTAATAAACAGTCTCTGACCCTAGATGTTTGGTACTGATATTGTTGGCCTGTACAATATCGGAGTGTTAAGACAATCGAGGGATTGACTAAGATTGATGTCAAGACTAGTATGGCTTTTGTCTACGCTAGTTTGACCGGGTTTTTTTTTTTTTTTTTTTTTTTTGTTACAAAAACAAAGTTCTCACCTAATGATGGCTCAAAATGCAGGAGATAACAAATTGAACCTCTTGAAATTCATAACTTCTTTCAAAAAAGGTCAATTTTAGAAACATGTGTTTTTAAAAGGGAATCTTCGAAACGGGAGTGCTGCAACACTCCCGTTTAATTTGCAACCTTGTTTTTTCCGAACATTTTAAAAGTTAGAAAACAGAGAGCTCTTTCATTTTAATTGATTATATGAAGTGGTGCTTAATCCTTGCTTTATAATGAAAAGCTTAACGTCAAGGCTCCAGCCAAAGTTACTGTTTTTAGGGGTGTAAAAATGTTGTTTTATTTCTAATGAAAGTGACTTTGATGATAGTGATGAACAGGTAAAGAATCTACTGTTATAGTATTTGAGCTTTATATTGTATTTTATTGGCTGGTGCAAAAAACCCAAAGCAAAAGCACTAGCTCAACAAGCTAAAGCACCTGTAAGTTGTTGTTTGAAACAGGAAAAAAAAGACAAAATTCAGAAGAATTTGAAAAACTTAGATGATGAGGAATTGCTCTGTTGTCCAAGGTGCAAGCTGCTATTTCTAATTATTCGAGAATTGCAAAAAACTCACACGAGTCATATTAGAGCCTGAACACATGTTTTTATAGGCAGGCAACATTGTTATTTTAATGCATTTGGTCTCCTTCCCTACAATGTAAGACACATCAGGTCAACATAACATGCTTAACAATTGCCATAAGGTCTTAGGTCCAATATCTTCCTTTTAACACAACTTCCCTCATATCTCCCTTTGATTTCTCTAAGTGCTCCTAGCCTACTTTTGCCAAACATGTTGCAATTCTTCTATGCCTCATATTAGATATAAGCTACCCACATGCAAATTAGTTGCTTATACCCAATGCTAAATAATTTTCAGCTTTAATATTGTCATCTAAGTTCCTTAAATGGAACCATTACAGTCTTCCTATATGCACTATTGTTCCAAACTTGACTCCAAATGTATAAATCTTTTGCTTCTTATTCCCCACCTTTTAGTAATGATATACACAACAAAGATTCAACATTGAGCACCCATCTTTAAGTATGTGAGATGAGGCATTCACCATTGCACATAGTAGGTTGTTACAAGCTTGGGGTGGATGCAATTGAATGAGTGATCTCAGTTCAACATTAATCGTACAAACTACACATCTTCGTACTTTATTCCATTTATGACACGACAAACCTACAACTTTTCATTCCACTCATAAAGTCCATTACATCTACCCATGCCACATGTCCAACTAATACCGGCATTGTCGGACACACGTTTCTAGTCCCTAAAATATATTTAATGTATGTAAGTATTTTAGAAAGTTCTTGATTGGCTTTTAAATTATATTAAAAAGCATAAAGGGCCACTTTAAGCTTCTGTATAGAAAGTTCTCGATCGGCTTAAAAATTGAACACGTGTAATATTTACTAAAATAGTAGAGCAAGTTGTAGATGGCCCTTATTGCTATCTACGAGACATCCATCTAAGCAGCGCTAGGGTTGCAGTCAATTCTATGTTTTCTTGCTGTAAAATTAACCATGCTCTTTGTCAGATATAGCATTAATAAAGACTCGATATTAAACAAATATCTAAAAATATGCGAACGCGTCCTCGAGCCAACTGGAGGGCAACCCTTCGTGCGTAGCACCTTGTTTTCTTTATGCATACATACATAAAAGCCATAAAATGAACCCCTCCAGATTCTTGCACGTGGCTTTGGGAAAGGCCTATAGGTAACTCTCCCTCGCAAAAAACCCTTTTGGCTTTGAATATCATCTACAAGGAGTATGTAAAAGAGGATTCAAGCCACCATGCTTATGTACAAGGAACCGGCAAAGTCAAAGTCTTTTTTCGAGAGATACAAGCCATTCAATTGGAGATGGCATTGACTATCAAAAGAAGCTGAAGGCATACAAGAAGTTCGAGCAACTGAAACGACTTTCAAATTTGCAAACGTGAGAGCTTGTGTAAAGCTGAAGTACATGGAGATAACGTGTCAATTTAAGTATCCTTGATTAGAGGGTCTATATTAGGTATGCATAGCGTTTTGAAAGCTGGTTGAGCTTTATCACTCAGGATTATATTACTTTTCCACTCATAAAGTTTGAGCCATCCATGGAATTTGAACTCTTTAATTGGATGATTATTGGATTGCTTGGTGCTGAAGACATGGGGTGAAATTCGACAAAGGCCAACAAAGTAGAAGAAAAAGAGAGTCTCCTGTTTGGATCTAATTGCACCGATGATAGCTATCAAGCACAAACTAAATTCCATGCATTCCCGGGCATTGCGGGGGAATTCAACATTTCCAACAGTGCATTAACTTGTTGCTAAGAAGAGCTATCTTCAACCAACTAGTTAGGGAGATAATGCAAGACTTCAAGGCCACCTTTGAGTGACATCAACCATGTTCAAGATCGTCCAAGAGGTGGTCGAGATAGAACCAATGTAGCTTCTTCGAAAAGAACTACCTCTGCATTATCCATGCAAGAAGAATCGTGATGATAACCAAGGACATGAGTCTAACTCAAAGGATAAGACCAAATAGGAACAAAATTTTGTAAATTGTAATTTTTGCTGATTGCAAATTGGGCTACTTGTGCTAATTATAATTGCAAATTGTGTAAATAATAAGAAATTGCAAATTGTAAAAATTGTAAGCTTGTTATTGGCGAACGCAAATTGTGCTAATTCATAAATTGTAATTTGTGAATTTTATAAATTGGTGAACTCATAATTTATAGGATTCGATAGTTTTGAGGGTTCTAGAATTCATTTTTTACTAAAATCAATTAGTAGATAGACTGTCATCCATCATTCTATGCTAGTTATAACTTTTCTTTATGGCAAACATCTTAAAATGCCCAAAATTTGTCAAAGTACACATAGACTTTATTACACACTATCCTTCAACCAAGCAAGCCTGGCCTTCGTCTTATCCAACTAAACTTTAGATGCTTCAAACCCATGCATAAGACCCTTTTATTGCACTTCTTTACTCTCATTTATGCCTTGGTGTGTAATCAAGACGTGTTGCACCAGTTTTAAGTATTTGTAACTTAGTCGCATTACTTGCCAAAATTCATTTTTATTATCTTCCAAATAACTTTATAGCTTCCCCCAAATAATGCATATATCTCAATAAGACTTTTCTGTGTAACCATTTAAAAAAAACATATCTTTAACATTTGAAACACATGAAATAACATTTACCAAAGAAACTAAAAAGTCCTGTAACCCGCACAAGAAAATTACAATTCAAACCAACTACAATACTTTGGAAAGCAACGCCACAACATGCTAATCAAGCAATGCCACAACATGCTAATCAATTGGAATTAGACAACATAGTGAATATAAATTGGTCGAGTTTACCAAACAACCGTCTCTCGTCAAATAGCTACTAGACCAAAGTAACTAGATATATTATTAAATATAACTTTTGTGGGTTTGTCAATTAGCTGCTAGACCAAAGTAACTAGATATATTATTAAACATAACTTTTGTGGGTCCTTTCACGAGTAACACACTAGTTCTAAAACTTGTATGTTTTGTAGACCAAAGTAACTAGATATATATTATTAAACATAACTTTTGTGGGTCCTTTCACGAGTAACACACTAGTTCTAAAACTTGTATGTTTTGAATTCAATACGGCCCGGATTTGCACTATGTTAGACCCATTCCATGGCCCATTATAGGGTCCCGTGGATGTTAAAATCATATCTATCTATTTGAAACTATCCTATTCAAAACACTCCAAACATTTAGGCCAAAAATCTTTACAACATTCTTACATCTATATAACATCGCATTGGCCTATCATTTCAAGCTTGCCATAACCAAAAACCTTCACAACATTCTTACAGCTATAACATCACATTGGCAAAGTAAAGGAATAGCAAAGTAAAGGAATGCCTACCAAAGTTTGGGAATTTCTAATACTATATAAAAACCATGCCTACACCATACTTACAAGCATGCTCCCTATTCTTCTAGTAAGTATGGAAATTCATTACTTTAAACCAAAATTTCATTTAAGGCATGGATCCCACGCAAGAACAACCATAAACTAGTAACCAGGAAAATACATTGAAGTCAAACAAGTGCCCCATGCATCCAAACCAGACTTACCATGCTTCTATTCGTTTCGATTCTTACAAACAAAAAATACACCATTCAATGGAGCTTCTCTTATCCATTAAAAGAAGATAGTCATCCTTGAAATAGATAACAAGAATAGTACTGAACCTTGCTTCCTCGAAATAGATAACAAGAATAGTAATGAACCTTGCTTGCTCGAAATCAAAGAGTCCATTCTAAAGATAAATATTTTGAAACCAGTTCGACTTAGATGATGCAGAAACAAAATATTTTTGAAACCAGTTTGACCTTAGATAATGCAGAAACAACAGAATGCAAACAGCCAATTATCAAAAAGCTTCCTCACCAAGATGAACCTTCTACAATTATCGTCTTGGTGTTGCCATCCATGAAATATTGTTTCCTGTTCTACTTCCAACATGATGACATTGAGCTGGAAGTGCACAAATGACTATAGGATGAGGCAAGGTGGGTTCTCTCCCATTGCTAGTAGCAACATTTTCTTGGCTACCTTCAAGGCTGTTATTGAGATGATTTCTCCTTCGTTTTCTTTGTCTCCATTGACGCTTCTTGGATCTTTTAGCAGATTCTCTATTAGACTCTGGCACATGCTCTCTTGAAGCTCTATCACTTGCAGATGCAAAGCCAGAGATCACTGTATGAACATTGGCATTCTCAGAAAGGTTTTCCCTCAAACGTTTCTCATGCTGCGGACCGCGTTCTCTAGTATGCTTTGGCCCAGCCTCTTTTGAAGCTCTACCACTTGCCAATGTCAAATTGGAGGTTAATGCATTTATATTCTGAGACCTTGAGCATTTTTCAATCCGTGGACTTTGTTTATCACATTTCTCTTCATATGGCAAACCACCTGTTCTAGTCAGCACCTTCTCTTCAACTGCATCTTGTGATTTGGCATGATATTTTTCAATTGCCTTTTCAGATGTGCTGGCCTACAGTACATTCACAAGATTTATAACATTAGAAATGTTTATTAAAGTAAAAAACCAGAACTATGATTGAACATACTGTATCATAATTGTTACTGTGTGTATCTTCATCATCATTTGAACTCAATTCATTCCCATTGGATTTACTACTAGGTCCAACACTCCTTGACCACTTCCTCTTTGACTTCAAAAATGGTTTCTTTACACTTGTTGAAGCAGCATTTTCATTGACAGCCCCATACCCTTTTATGCGGCTTTTATTATTTAAAGGTTCTGCCGCCTCTACCAGAATTTGGCTCTCTTTTACGAACTTTTTTACTTCATCACAACGTTCAACATCCTGAGGCATAGATAAAAGTATTGTTCCTGTAATCATCATTGTTATCAATAATTGGAAGCATATGCTGATGCAAATTCCAAAGCTTCTGACATACCAGCTTGGGGCAAACTATTTGTATTCGCTGAAGGCATAGGTCCCTCAAGAGGTTCCCTTCTTTTACATGACAAACCGCTTGCTCTAGTCAGCATCTTCTCTTCAACTGCAGATTGTTCTTTGGCAGGATACTTTTCGACGATCTTTTCAGATGCTCGGGACTTAATATTACATTTGCACAAATTAAGAAATTAGAAACGTTTTAAGAAAGTAAAAGAACCCAACCATTATTGAACATACGGTATCATATTTGTTGTGCTTTGTATCTTCATCACTATTTGAACTCGCTTCATTACCACTTGATTCACTACTAGGTCCAATACTCAATAACCACTTCGTCTTTGACTTCAGAGTTGGCCTCTTTACACTTGCTGAAACAACGTTTTCATTGACATTTCCAGACTCGTTTATGCACCTTTTTACACTTGCTGAAGCAACATTTTCATTGACAGTTCCAGACTCGTTTATGCACCTTTTTACACTTGCTGAAGCAACGTTTTCATTGACAATTCCAGACACGTTTATGCACCTTTTCACACTTGCTGAAGCAACGTTTTCATTAACAGTTTTAGACCTCCCAATCTCATCTGAAGATTCTCCGAGATCTATGAAGATGGGGCTTTTTTTTACAGATTTTCTGACGTCATCAGAACGTTCAAGATCCTGGGGCGTAGATAATAGTACTGTTCCTATAACAAGCTCAATAAATATATGGAAGAACATGCGCATGCAAATTAATACAAACCTTCTGACCTACCAGTTTGGCGAGAACTACTTGCATTCAACAAAGACACAGTTTCCTTCCTTCTTTCATATCCTTAAAGATGCGAAATCAAACATAAATCAACATGCGCATTGAAAATATAAAGCAACATTCCGAGAAATGAAAATTTACCATCTGGAAAAATAGGTATCGAGTAAGCTTCGTACAACTTTCGTTGATGAGACTCCAAAAGCTTCAAATCCTTTTCCAGAGACTGGGATAAGCCACGCCAATAGTTGACTTGAAATTCGACTATCTTCTTGTAAACGTCCGAATCAAGAACACCGGACAATGCACACAACACATTGGTATAAGAATCAGGGTCCAGACGCTTAAGAACGTCCTTTATGACCTTAAAAAGTTCCTCCCGCTCCACATTCTGTAATGCATTTACAATCGCTTCCGGTTCCATCTCATGCAGAGCACAATTGGCATGAGAAGTGCTCCCTATATTCTTAGCGTCAAATATTTGAACGTTAGGGTTAGGGTTTAGACATTTCCCTCTCTGGCGCCATATAATATTCAGCATGTATTTTATTTTACTTTATATATTTTATATGTGAAATCACACTAGTGGACGCCCAAGTTTTATAAAATATCTCCACCAATCAAATCTCAAGAATTATGTTTCTTGTTGGCAAGCTCTGGGACCCCGGCGCTCTAGAGCAGGTCAAAACGGCCCATTACAAGGAGCACATCAACCCCGGGGGGCCCGCAGCTCTACCTGCGTTCCCAGCTGCCCCTGAAAAAGCGCAGACTCATTGCCTCCATTTGCACAGGTGCCCACCATCTTCGCATCGAGACGGGCAGGTAGATTGGGGAGCCCCGCCAGGACAGGCTCTGTCAGTGCTGTCAAACGGGTGCCATTGAGGATGAGGCTCACACTTTCCAGAGTTGCCCAGCATTCAGTCAGATCCGGGCTAGATACGCTCCCTTAGTACGGCCGGACTTGCCCCTACATTTGCTGATGAACACACCGTCAGTACGTGCTCTGGGGTCGTACATTCAGGAGGTACTAGATCTGCGAGCTCACCTTTGCCCCCGTCTGGCTTCCGCTGATCAGGCACTACGGGTGCGGTGCATGAGTGTATATATTTGTGTGTTTTTGCATTTTCTATATTAGAACAGTTTGTAAGCAGGCTGATTGCTGCCATGGTTTTTCCCTCGAAAACCCTTCGGGGCGGGGGTTTTTTAATCCGGGTATTAATCCGCTTGCTGCGCTTTTGTATTGGGTCCCATAGACCGATTGGTCTCCGTGGACGATAAAAATACCTTCCTTCCTTCCTTCCTTCCTTCCTTCCTTATCACACTGGCGGTGCCCAAAACGCATTAATTTCTGGGCATGCCCCAAAATCCTGGGCGGGGGCTACCCCTTGCCCAAGTTCTTGGCCACTGCCAGCTCATTGCCACGTTGCACAAAATCATCGATCAGACAGAAATTAAGGTTCTTAAGGAAACCCGGATTGATCCTTCTACACGATTTCAAGACCGGATTTGTTCATTGTGATGCAGAAACAGGAAAACACCTGCAATCATGCTGGAGGAGAGAAAATCGAACTGAAATTGAAGAAAACTAGGACGATTCGTAACCAGTTTTGATTTAGGGCGATTTAGAAACCTGATTTCAGAAATTTTTAGGGGAATCCGATGCCATTAGAAGCAGTTTGAGTCTAATCGTGACAAATTTGGAGCAAAAACAGCTTCATCCAGGTATATCTGCCGATTTTTTGCTGCCGTCGTTCTGATAGGGCGAAGATTTTGGGCGCATATGTGATACAAAAATCCTGGGCTTCCACAGCCCCTGCCCAAGACAGAAAAAACCTTTCATGGGCGTCCACTAGTGTGATTTTGCCCTTAGTTTGGATGCACGGGAAGTGGGTCCATTTTCCGGTACTTGTCTCCTTCCGGCGAACCTTAACGTCAAGGTAAGTGGGTATTGATTCCTACGGATTCAAGAATCATTCTTATCTAGAATGAAAATTGGCATGCAGAATACTGGGAGAATCAAGTCGGCTTACGTTGACGTAGTGGCGCAAGAAGGGGTCGAGCATTCTTGCCAGCCCCCTGACCTGCAGAATCCGGTCATGCCTCAACGACGCTCCCAGATTCTGCAGGTCAGGGGAGGCGCGACCGGATTCTGCAGGTCAGGGGGCTGGCAAGAATGCCCTCCCCCTTCCCGTTCCACATAACATCAAGGTGAGTTGCTATTCATTCTTATTTATTATCCAATGGGAGATCGCCATGTGGGAACATTCTAATCAAGAATAACAGATGAGTATACCATTCTTGAACGACCTCTTATAGCCTGTTACCTGCCCAAAAACTTGCATTCTTGAATGACCTGTTACCTGTGTGAAAAACCCCTTGCTGGAGTTGTATTTCCGAATCCTTGCTGTGGCTATGGCGGGCATAGGAAGCTGGACATGCCGAATGCCATGTGAGCTCCTGCACCATCGCTGAAAACTTGGTTGAAGCACCATCACCTTAAAACTTGGCCTTAAAACTTGGCTGAAGCACCATTGCCTGAATCTGAGTTTAGTTGCTTACCTTGATGCTATGGAAGGCAAACAAGTCACCGACTTTCAGCTTGGTAGGGGAGAAGGCTACCTGCAGCAGCCAATCGCGCCTACCCGGCGCTCCTGGCTGCTGCAGGTAGCCTGCTCCCCTGCCAGGCCAGAATCGGCTCCTTGCTAGCCTTCCACATAACGTCCTGCTCCTCATCATTTCACCATATCCTTTGTTTCCAAGACTCGTTTCAAGACTGTCATATCCCATCACATTTTTATAGCCCATTTGTTATGGCCATAACAACAATTGTCAACAAGAACAGGGATGTTATGCTCATAACAATCCTTAGTCGTCGCATTCTTGCCATGTTTGTAGCATATCTTCATCCCGGCAGAGGGCAGACGGAAATGAAAACCTCAAGAAAACTCTGAGCTTTAGCCATAGCCTGGAGCGTTGAATGACTACTCCTGCGGCAAAAAGAAGCTTGCCACTGTATTTAAAACCAAAATAAGAAAGCTGTTTTTGAACCATATTCGGTGGTCGAGAACCTTCTCAAATCCAAGAAGAAATGTTTAGAGCTTTAAGCAAGAGAAAAAACAAAGGAACATTATATGGCTGCGGCTCAAACATTATGCAAACTCTGGAGCATTCTGGAGCTCAAACGCCTATGGCAAACTCTGTTCAAACGCCTGTGGCAAACTCTGTTCTGAAGCTCAAACGCCCGTGGCAAACACTGTGCATTCTGGAGCTCAAACGCCTGTGGCAAACTCTCTTCTTGGAATCAATCCTCCCCCTGCGGCAAAACGATTTGGCCCAGGACATTAACGCCGGTAACGTCCTCCCCTCAGCGTTATGGACCAGCAAAATGTCCTCGTGGCCATGTGGCCAGGAAATTCCTCGGCCATACTGTCGTACGACTTCGGAGTTTTCTGGCTGCATGACCACTGTCACATTCATGTTTGTATAAGTCTAGAATCGAATGCAAGGGTTGGCAGGATGAACCTGATCCACAGCATATGTCTCTCAACAACATCCTTCTAAATAACTGTAATTCAAAGTATAAGCGTCTTAAAGAATGATTTGTTTGCAGTTTGTTGTGCTGCACAGATAAAATAAACCTTTAATCACAAAGAGTTGAGTCATAACACAATGTTGCACTTAATAAAAAAGCAACAAATAAAATGGAAGCAAAGGAGTTGTAAGGATGCTGGAAAGACGGAGCTAGAATGGGACATGTTGCTAGAATGGAAATGAGTGCCTTTTATAGATCCGTCACAAAAAAATCCAGTCTCAGAAGAGAAGTCCATTTACCATTTACCTTTGTTTTCAAGGAATAGATGGTAAATGGACTTCTAAAGCTAGGGGACAAGTGTCCCCGGCACTTAGCAACTGCTGGGATCTTGCCCTATTTGTAGCTTGGCTTACACATTGCTTGCATCAGCGCTATTGTGTGCATCTGCATACTGGAATTTTCATGAGCTCTCTTCATTCCACTTCTTCTTTACTTAGTTTTCATAAGGCTTCATTGCATTCAAAATTTCGTCCTTTTCTTGGAGAAAACCCTTATTTCGTTGTCTAGTGCTTTTTGGACTGACTCCAAAGTGCCAAACCATTTTCTTTTGTTTACGGATTTTTCAGCATTGCAGGCCAATTT
Source organism: Isoetes taiwanensis (assembly GCA_021234155.1). Lineage (NCBI taxonomy): Eukaryota > Viridiplantae > Streptophyta > Lycopodiopsida > Isoetales > Isoetaceae > Isoetes > Isoetes taiwanensis. The sequence goes on from JAJEKV010000037.1 coordinate 14,029,056, forward strand.
TTTCAAGGGCAACCGATTCATTCATTTTGATTTTTTTTTTTTATCAGACAGCTTCCCATCAGACGCTTTTGGCTTAGACCAACAGACAATACCTGCGGGCAGTTTTCTTCCAACTCTGACGATTTCTTCCATCTGCGGAGGGTTTTTGAATTTTCGGTAGCTTGATTGAGGCATTAGCATTTCACTAAGAAGATAAGTTCAAGTCTATTGCCAGCCTACTAGGACATTCGATGTCGGACTATGCTATTCCAGATAAGTTCTAGTTTTTTGCTAGCTTAACTAGGACCTTTGATGTCGGACTATGCTATTCAAGATAGGTTCAAGTATTGCTATCTTTACTAGGATAATATGACACGGCATAACTAGTATGACACAGGCCTTTTGATTGCTCTTGGAAACTACTCTTGCATTCTTAATTTATGTATCCTAGATGTAAGTAGAATTTGGTTGACAGTGAGATCTATGGCGAGAGCTCCATGGAAGCTATTTTCTGCACTCTGCATGTCTCAGGATAATGTACAATACATAGAGCTTCAAGTCTCTTCATAAAGTTCTTGCAGTCTGGAGCAACTTGCAGCTTGGAAACTATTTGTGCGCTATGGTCAGTAGGAACAACCCGCTCTATGGATCAGTACGAACAACACACTTGCATTTGTTTATGGTTGATTCAATAAGTCGCAAAGTTCTTGCTCTGAATCCCTTCAAATTCCCTGTAAGTTATTTTTATTATTTTGCTAAGTATTCAAAGATGTGGTTTTGAATCTTGATTTTTATTTGGTTTCCATAAATTCACAGTCACTTTGTGGTGGCTTTATCCTATTCTGCATGCTCTTATACTTAGTGATATATGGTAGTGCAGCTTGTTTTCTTGTTCTATCATGTTTGGCTTGGCCATTTGTTGTGAAGATTTAGAAGTTCCTCTTAACCTCGACAATACCATGTGGCTATCTCTGTTATATACATCTTTACCATAATATGTGTGCCTTAGGTGCCAACGGGAAATTATGGAGCTTGCCAGCACTTGAACACAAGAAGGAGCTTCTGGTAGCTACATTTTCGCTTTTCTTGGTGTTGATGCTACGAAGGATTTTAACTGACAAAGCAACCCTCTTTATCTGGAATTTATCATCTCCATAAAGCAAGGATTGCCATTAATTTCTGCTTATCATCTTGATGGATGCTTGTTTCTTTGCTCTGCACCAGCATACCATTCCAATCTGTGATGATTACTTATATATCTTAATATAAGCATACCATTCCAAATGATTACTTATCACAACATATATAATTGAGTTTGTAATTTCCATTTTTGTCGCGTTTGAATTTTTTCTGCGCCGCAATCCTTTATCATATTTCCCTGCCACGTTTTCTTCTTGGAGTCAATCTGGGGCATCCAACCTTGACCCTTGGCAACGGCCGGGTAACACAACAAGTTGGAGCAAGGTGCAAGATCTCCAGTGCAGAGCAGTTGAGCAACTGGTAATCGGTGGCAATACTGGTGTAGATTTGTAGAGAGCTAGATCTGGCGTGTGCTGCAACGGCAAAGGCTTTCAGTCCCAAAATCGAGTACTAGGTATAGCTCTTCCAATCCGATTTTTGCATGCTTGAAATGGTAGAACTAGAGGGTATGCTTGCCCTCTGCAAATTACGTTCATCATCTTCTCTATCATCTACAAATACTTTAGAATCGGTGGCGCTGATAAGCCATAGCCAATGCAGCAAACTGGTGTCCATACATATCCTTTGGCAAGGCAGGAAATTTAAGGAAATTTAGGCATGCTAGGGTTTCAAACAGAGAAGATGGGGCCGGATTCTTGCTAAAGGCGGCCTTCAAAGCTTGAAGAGGAAGAAGAACCCATTTCTTCCGAATCCACCATTTGGTTCCAAACCGCCGGATTGGAAGCGAAATCTCTGTTTCTACTGCGACATTTCGCAGCAAGATTTCTTTTCTCTGAAATCTGCTTCAAGAAAGGCTCAACAAATTCCTCTCTAGATTCTTGAAAAGGGCATTACTACATCCAGTCTGCTAGTCTTGGAGCTGCGATCTCGAAATCCGGCGCCTAGAGGTCTTCGGAACCTGGAAGGTTTTTTAAAATCCAAATCGATAAGGTCTGGCTTAGTCCAGATGCATCCTCATACATTGACGGATTTGAGAAAGCGCCATACTATGTCTAAGAAGCAGGCAGTTTGCCTCGAATCTGCAAACCTTTCAAAGGAATATGTATAGCCAAGGAGAATTGCAGGAAATAGGTATGAAACTTGGCTTTCTTTGTGAATAATTCGGTTGATTTCTATCTGTATGCAATAAAGATTGTCAAACTGAGCTTTTCAATGCTCCTTTTTCTGGATTTTTTGCACTAGATTCTGTAGTTTTGTTCTCCTTTTTCTTTCTGATTTTTGCATATTTCTCTTCAATCATAGCAGTTCATGGTCAAGTTCATCATCTATTCTATATTTTTTGCTCTAAGCAGTGTATGCATAGACACGAAATAATTGTTTGATAGCTTTTGCCTATGCATGCGTATAGTATGTCTAAGATAAGAATATTTGCAGGAATAATTTACGAGCATATGAAGAGATGTACTTGAAATTCTTTTCATTTAGAGATTCATGTTGTGTATTTACACTAATCTATGAAACAAGTTAGAGTGTGGCGTGGAATCTGAAAACATGTCACAATGTAGCAGAGCAGCATTATCTTGATCTCTGAAAACAAGTTAGAATGAGGCATGGCTTTTGTATAAAATGTTAAGAATATGAACACATGCAAGCAAAATTTTTCAGCATATGCAGAGTCGTAGATAGGCTAGGATGAAAACAGAAACGACAGCATCAAATTTTGCATTGTTCTGATCTTGAGAGTGTTTCTTTTTCTCTGTATTGGTTTTGCAGGGCAGACTTGCAGCCTACATGGTATGCTGGGTATTGGGTGTAGGATGCCTTCTGCCATGGAACAGCATGCTAACAGTGCAAGATTATTACACATCTATTTTTCCAGTGCGTATCATCCTGTCGATTCAAGATAGTTAGGCTAATGAACTCACCACGAACTGCTAGAATCTAAGGAACTCACATTTTCTCTCTGATAATGACCCAAGGCAAACTTATGACACAAAAAATAAACCTCTTAGATATAGATATAACGTGGAGCACTACATCCGCTGTAGTGCGCTGCCTCACGTTTCATTAATATGAGTATCTCTGCAGTTCCCAAGGTTTAGCTCTAAAAAAAGTATTCCATAAGAATCCGATTGGTCACAGTTTGCAATGCGAACCACATTAAGTTTTCTTCTTCTATTAGCAAGCTATTAGTTGTTAGTTGCATTCTTTTCAATATGGAGGTTAATGTTCTCCAAGTTAGACACAATTAATTCAATTTCACAGGTCCATACCTGAGTTCCTTTCGACTTAATACAAACCCTCCTTTGCCACAGAGTAGAGCAAAAGAAATGTTCGCGGCGGCCTTGGCCGCCGCGATAAATTTCTTGTATATCTTAATATATAATTCTACCTTGTATAAATTTGCATCTTTTATTTCAATGTGGTTAAGACTGTTGTAGAGCAGGAGAAGGTTTTTCTACTTATTCTATTTGTTCCTTTCTAACAATAATTTATATTCTCAACTAGGTGTTGGGTTGCACCACTTAAGAATTGTTTTATGTTCCTTTGATTGGGCTCATGTTTACATAACACTAACTTTGGTTTAGATGGATAGCTATCTGGATTGCAAGCTTCTTGGGAGAGTTTGAAGACTTGGGTCTAGTCTAATTCAGTGAAAACAAATTTGCTCCGCTATAGATGCAGGAAATGGATAGTTTTCCATGAGAAATGCATTGTCTAAAGATATGTCTTCAACATATAAGGCCTTCAATTACAAGGGTGTTAAGGACATTGGACCTGAAAAAGAACTGATGTATGCATGTCATGGATGACACAGCTGAAAACTGGCATTTTTGGCAACAACCTCATTCATATGAATAGGATTTTAACCCTAGCACAAGCTGGAGTATTTGAACACATCATTCTTAGTTTTCACAAAGCCAGCCTACATTAATCCCTTTGGGGTTTAGGGTTCAGACTTCTTTGGAATGAATAAGTTTGACAAGATTGTACTATGAAAATATATGGGAAAAATTTGTTGCTGAAGACAATAGGCGGTGTCAATTTTGGGATGTTTCTCACCATAGTGTCAATATTAGGATGCGACTCACCATTCTGTGTAAGAGACTTCAGTGGGCATGAGATATGATGGCGCACTATGCTATTCCAGATAAGCTATTTGCTGCCTTATTTTCTTATAAGTTAATATTAGCTTATATTGCTAATAAGTTTTTGAAGATTTTGGGATCTTCTTGCTCTTAAATTGGTGTTGCAATACCTTTTTTAGTTATATTATTGAGTCTCTAAGAATGGATTTGAATCTTGATTTGAATCTTTGGTCATGGTTGGCGGCAGATAGAACTTTTCAAACTAAATTTTAACTTGTTTGGACTTCTAGTGGACAATTTTACTGGTCTTTACGTCTATTTGAGCTTTTATGATGTGATGTGGTAAGTCGGCTCCGCAGTTCAAATTTAACTAGTTAATTGCTTAGTTTTCACATTTATAGATCATTCTAGTTTTGTGGAGATAATTGGTGAAAGATATAGTAATCTTGATGGCAATGAGTTAGTGTATGTTCAGTATGAGTGAAGAAAAGCATATATCTTGAACATATATTCATCTACTTTTTCACTCTATCATGTTGGAAGCATTTATCTTAATCAATTGGTCACCTATAGCTAACTTTTATTTGACATTTGTTGGATATACTTTGTGATATTGACATTTTATCCCATGTTGTGATGTTGTGGCAACATTTGCATTGTGGTGTGTTATATCCCACCTGCATAGACTTGGCCTTTCCACTTGCTAACATTTTCGTAGCCTACAATGTTGCCTATCGAAAAGCTGGCATATAAAGAATTGTTTTGAGGGACATTGTCGGAATTTCGCTGATATTTTAGAGATGTTTCCTTTCAAATGTGCTTTCCAATTCTTACCATTTTGGTTGAATAACAATATTGCCTTTTGACATCATTATTAACGCCTCGTTGTTCTCCCAGATTGTCTCTTGATAACTTGTTCAAACAACTTGTCTTTTCAGTTTCTTCCTCCTTTGATGGATGCCATAGTGCTAGTACAATTTTAGGTAAGATTAACTCTTGTTTTCTTTGCTTGATTACCTGGGGATTACCTTTTATTTGTATGGAAAATCTTGAACTATTGCCATATTTGAGGGGAGATCGATGTGGAGTTCTTGTATTCAGTAGTGTTTGCGGTGTTTTTACAACTTTAGATCTGTGCTATTACCCTGTTTGATAGCCTTGCTTTGTTCCTACGACATCTTTGATACCTTCATCATTGTATCTTTTGTATGTTCCCCTTGTAGCTGATGTATCCTACACCTTGTGATGCCCTTGAAATGTCCTTTCCCACCCTTGTTTGCGTTCTTCACAATTCTTTTTAGCTAGCGGATAGTGCATTTACCTATTCTTTACCTTCATGTAGCTAGCTCCTCCTTTACCTCTTGTCTAACCCTTACCCATACTTTGGTTTTCAAAATGTCCTTACACTTTTCCGGGCTTGTTTGTAAGTAGTATTTACTCCATTCATGCACAACAATTTGTCAGGTGAGATGCTATTATCTAGGAAAATCTTTCTAGTTTTTCTATGGAATTGTTGAATATTGATATGATTTAAGTGTTCTTAGAGATATTGTCCACTTAGATCAACAATTGAATAGACAGAAACAGAAGAGATAATACTTTGAGTTCTATAACAGCTCTTCTCAAGAGCAATTGTACAAGGTTTCCACAACTAGGATTGGAGCATCCAGTTTCCACCCAACCGGATCCAGAAAAACTAAGGCAATTTCCAAGGCTTAGAACTAATAGTTTCCAGCCACAGCTTATTTCTGCTTAAGCATGTGACCTCATTGCACACTGATTACAAGCACAAATGTTCTTAGGGCAGCCGAAATTGAGTTTGGATCTGCTCTCTGTCTTCAACATCAACAGAAGAACTCCAGTCGAAAATTGGAAGAGGAACTTCAATGGAGTCTTTGCTTAATGAAGCCTGTGAGCAGCAGCAACAGAAAGCACGGATCAAATGCCGGATCTCTGCTGCACAGATCGCCTTCTTTGTAATCTAGCCAGATTCAGCAGCAATCTCAAGCTCCAGGGTCTCCAACGCTATTAATGCTAGCAAGTACGGTTGGAGCTGGGAACCACAGACCAGATCATGACTTCTGGGTTCGGAATGGGCAGCAGCAATGGGAAAGGCCGCAGCTGATGCCGGTTTGCTGATGGATAGGTCCTTCTTCTCCCGGATCCCTGTCTGTGTTAACCGCCCTTCTAATAAGAGTTCGTGCCTTTTCTGCATGTCAACTCTATTCTCGCTCCAAATCGTCCTTTTTGTATAAGTATAGTTGCATGAAACTTTTCTTGGAAATATCGTCTCCTTTATGCAAAGATAGTTACATGAGGTTTTCCTATTCTTTTGCTCATAATATTTGAGTATAATATCTTGCCCCATTGCCTTAGTTTTCTAGACCACTCCCCCTAGCATGCTCCATATCAATTCCATCCCTTCTTAAAGAAGATCGTCCGCGATCTTTCGATGCACTTGAGATGGGTCCATCTCTTCTCAAGATGATTGCTCCCAAATTGCATCGATCTCTAATCCTGCAAACTTAAGAAATAATTATGGATATCCGCGTACTTCCGTAGTACGATACATCCTTGTACCTCCGCGGTACTATTTGATTGTATCTCCATAATATATTATCTCCACGATACCCAATCATTGTATCTCCGCAATACTGATGTAAATTTTGTCAGGCCTATTGCTACAACTACAATTTCCATTCTTCAAAATTTACATCTAATGCACCATACTTACGTAATAATTTAATTTTCATTCCACACGAAATTCAACATACAAATCAAATCTTGCAAATCTTACCGTAAAGGTATAAATTTTAACTATGTTTACCCCAGAGTTTCCATTTGGAGCCATTTCCGTTCTTTGGCATTAGCCTTTGTTCGTTCCTCATCTTGGAAGCTTACACCTTTCTTCCGCTCATCAGCAGCTTTAGAGGTCTCAGGTATATCCTCCAGCTTGGGACCTTCAATAGCATGCATGTGTACACCCCTTTGAGGTTTAGGTGTGTCAACCTTTGTGATCCCCCCTTTGAAAGACGGCATGTCTACTTTCTCTAACCATTTTCTCAGCTTAGGTGGCGGTGGCGGAGTTACTGTTGGAGGACCATTAGGCAGAGGAGGTGGTTGCGAAGGTTGCAAATAAATATCTGGAAGAAAGCGATACAGAATAGACAGCAATTCCACTTGCCTGTCATACTCTTGCTGACTGCTAGGCAGAGGCAAAGCTAGCTGGGATGCAATGTAGCTGGCATTAGATAGGGCTTGCTGGTATTGTGCTTCAATTGAATAGACAGAAACAGAAGAGATAATACTTTGAGTTTTATAACAGCTCTTCTCAAGAGCAATTGTACAAGGTTTCCACAACCAGGATTGGAGCATCTAGTTTCCACCCAACCGGATCCAGAAAAACTAAGGCAATTTCCAAGGCTTAGAACTAATAGTTTCCAGCCACAGCTTATTTCTGCTTAAGCATGTGACCTCATTGCACACTGATCACAAGCACAAATGTTCTTAGGGCAGCCGAAATTGAGTTTGGATCTGCTCTCTGTCTTCAACATCAACAGAAGAACTCCAGTCGAAAATTGGAAGAGGAACTTCAATGGAGTCTTCGCTTAATGAAGCCTGTGAGCAGCAGCAATAGAAAGCACGGATCAAATGCCGGATCTCTGCTGCACAGATCGCCTTCTTTGTAATTTAGCCAGATTCAACAGCAATCTCAAGCTCCAGGGTCTCCAACGCTATTAACGCTAGCAAGTACGGTTGGAGCTGGGAACCAAAGACCAGATCACGACTTCTGGGTTCGGAATGGGCAGCAGCGATGGGAAAGGCCGCAGCTGATGCCGGTTTGCTGATGGATAGGTCCTTCTCCTCCCGAATCCCTGTCTGTGTTAACCGCCCTTCTAATAAGAGTTCTGCCTTTTCTTCTAATAACAGTTCGTGCCTTTTCTGCATGTCAACTCTATTCTCGCTCCAAATCGTCCTTTTTGTATAAGTATAGTTGCATGAAACTTTTCTTGGAAATATCGTCTCCTTTTTGCAAAGATAGTACATGAGGTTTTCCTATTCTTTTGCTCATAATATTTGAGTATAATATCTTGCCCCATTGCCTTAGTTTTCTAGACCACTCCCCCTAGCATGCACCATATCAAATATGAAACTTCACATTGTTTGGTTATTCTTGTCAAACAAACCTAAGATATAATTATTCCACTTGCATAGCTTTTGTGCCAACTTTACCTAGCCCTCTTGTTTAGATACTTTGAGATATATGTGCCTTTTTTTTTATAGGATTGCTCGATCATTGTCTTTTAAATTTCATGAGGCATTGTTTTTTGGTTTTGAAGCCTTGATGGCTTATGTTTGTAGCCTTTGGTGCCGATGGGCCTGGGGTCTTGTCTTACTCGTGTTATTCTTTTGCAAGATGACGCAGTTGAGTTTGTGATTTTTGAATGGTGAAACTGCCGCTCTTGATCGAGTTCTGATATAGCTGGCAGCTCACATCTGCATGTGCCTTTCCGTTTTCAACATATCTATAAACCCGAAAAGGCCTGTAGGCATGAGGGTTCCCTTTCCTTTCTATTGTGTATAACATCTCCTAGATGGTTGTTTATCTTTAGGGTTTCCTCGAAAACCCGAAAGGGTGAGGTTTTCATCCCGGGAATAAGCTTCTCTCTTAGAGCATGTTACATAAGCATGTTTATGGAGATGCCCACAAGGGCCATTTTGTATATTTCTGTTTATGGAGATGCCCACAAGGGCCATTTTGTCCACCTTGTCGCTATAGCTCTAGAACAGATGAAGATGAGCATGCTTCAATTACACCTCAGAATTTTAAGTGCAAATTTCTCCAAAAACCGCATGCAAGTATTACACTACTAGTAATGATGCCCAACGTTGTTGGGCATAAGTTGAGAGCACGTAAATGTTTTGGACTGGAATGAGAAAAGCCATATCCCTTTCTTTTTCACTTTTGCTCTATCCCACATTTCACTTTTCATTGTTTTCTCTACACATTTCCTTTTATTTTTTTCCCTTTTTCTTATTTTTTGTGCATGTTCCCTTTTTTTCCCTCTTCTTCCCTTCTCTCCCCTCCCCTCCCCCTTTTTTTTTCCCTTTTCTTGATGGCCATTTCCCTTCTCGTTTCCTCCTTTCCCCACCCTTGTGCTCTTCCCCTTTTTTCCATGCCTTTTTTTTTCTTTTCCTTTCCTTTCCCTTTCCCTTTCCCTTTCCCTTTCCCTTTCCCTTTCCCTTTCCCTTTCCCTTCCCCTTCTTTAATGCCTATCCTTTTCACCACCATTTTGCTCTTCCCTCTCTCCCCATGCTATTTTCCTTTCCCATTTCCTCCCTTTTCCTCTTCCTTTTTCCATAAGCCTTTTTTCTTTTCTTCTTCCCTTTTCCCATGCCTTTTTTTCCCTTCCCTTTTCCCCTGTTCTCACCCTTTCCCTCTTTCCCTTTTTCCCATTTCCTTTCCCTCTCTTTCCTTTTCCAGTGCCCTTTTCCCCTTTCTCTCTCCCTTTTTCTTTTCTATTTCCACTTTTCCATGCCATTTTCCCTTCCTTTTTTCCCACCCTTTTCCTCTTCCCCTTTTTCTTGTGCTCGTTTTTCCTTCCCCTTTCCTCCTTTCCCCACCCTCGCTCTCTTTTCTCGTGCCATTTTTTCCTTCTCTTCGGCCCCTCCCTTTTCCTTTTCCCTTTTCCCATGTCCCTTTTTCCTTTTCTCGCCCATTCCCTTTTCTCCTTTTCCCCGTGTCATTTTTCCATTCTTTTCATTGTCCCTTTTTTTTTTCTTCTTCCGTTTTTGTCTTTTTCCATGCCTTTTTCCTCCTTTGTCACCCACTTCCCCTTGCCTCAACATTTCACTCTTCCTATGCCATTTTTTCCCTTTCCCTCTTCCCCCTTTTCCCGTGCCATTTTGCCCTTCATTGTCCCCCTTTCCTCCTTTCTTTTTGTTATCCCTTTTATCTTAAAAGATCAAAGCATGACCAATCACGGTGGTGGAAAGTCATGCGATAAATCTCGGTTTTTGGATGCAATCAAATAATCTAAAACCTCTTTTTTTTTTCTTTTCCCTTTTCTTTTTTCTATGTGTTTTTTCCCTTCCATTTTCCTCTTTCTTCACCCTCTATGCCATTTTCCCCTTCCCTTTTCCTTTTCCCCTTTTCCCTTTTTCCTCGTGCCCTTTTCCATTCCCTCCCCCCCTTTCCTATTCCCTTCCGCTTTTCTATTCCTTTTCCCTTTGCCCATGCTTTTTTTCCCTTCCCTTCTCTGACCCTTCTCTTGTTCCCCTTTTTCCCTTCCTTTTTTCTATTTTTTGCCACCCTTTCCCTCTTTCCCTTTCAACCATCATTCAAGTAAATTGGGATTATGTCTTGAGTTTGGGATACATTTTAATTGCAAGTTTTTAGTAATTTGGTTAAATTCACTACACGTTAACATAAAATCACACACCTTAAGATAAATTCACACCTTAACTTCAAATTACAAAATCATATATACACACTGCTCATGTAGTACACAACTTTTCATAACTGTGATTGATACATATTAATGAAGAAAACATATTTACATAGTTTTTCATTTTTCCTCCAGCATCCCCAATGATATGATAGCCCTATTCCTTATATCCTGAGGTAATGTAACTCTCACATTTCTACCTGGAATAGTTTTTGGAGTCCACGAGTACAATACGCTTTCAACGTCTAGCCAAAGATCAGGATCACAAGGATTTCTCCTCCACCTCTTTGTCCAACAATCTGAATATCTTTCTTTATCGGTGACACTGGACACCACCATTCCACACGCACCTTATTGAAGTTAACATTACCTTCTTCTTTGCAAATATCAGAGATGGTGTATCCCAACCACACTGGATAAGTCTCTAGATCTGCTGGTTTTACTACTACAAATTGGTGGCACTCCACGTCAGTAGAAGGTTCATAACAATCCATGCCTAGATATTTTGGCCTATCCTTCTTAGGGCCAACATAGTGTTTGTCAGATTGAGGAGGAGCATATGCCTTAACAATGCTACTAATAGTACCATCATCTTCGTCAGCACTAGCTAATGTTTTCCACCTACTTTTAAGGAACCACCCTTCTTTCAGCTCTTCTGAAAATATGTCTACCTCATCCAACAAGTTAATCACCTTCTTCCAGTAATCTATCAATGCACGATTAGTCTCATCCGAATTAGTTTGCCAATTCTTGATGTAGTCATTGATGCCATCCTTAGTCAATCCCAATTGCTTCACTTCTTCAGTTGGTTTTAGAGCTTTTGGTTGACCTGGAGGTATCATAGACTTGCCTTTTGCATCCCTATGCCAAATTTTTGCCCCACCTCTCCACTTCTCCTCTGAAGGTCTCATTTTCCATTGCATGATTGGAATCCCTTCTCTCACCCAAAAAGTGAATTGATGAGGTCTAGAATGGCCTTCCATGTCGAGAGCATAACCATCGATAAAACTCTTCCAATCAGGCACTTTTTCTATAAGAGATCCTATAGGAGATGGAGTAGTACATCCATGAAATATTTCCAATAGCCTAGGAAAGTTGGTCACTGCCTTCTGTCTCAAGACATGACTATATTTTCAAAACAATGCATCCACATCCTCATGAGTATGTCCGGGGATTAGGAACCCCAAATTGACTCTTTCAAAAATACCCACAGCTATTAAGTAGGATAAAAAAGAAAACATCCACTTGTTCTTATTTTGACCAACACAATTATCAAGTTGCAAGAGGAGCTTTCTAGGCAGATCTCGAGGTTTAGCACGAGATGTTGAAGCTCCAACATGTTCATTAGGTCCATGCCTCCTAAACCTTGCCTTACTAAACTTTTCAAGACTATTAGGGTTTCCATCCAACAATGCACTATGTGGTACCTGGCTAGCTGTAGGATCCTAGAGATGACCATTATAACCATTCTCATAGTTTCTTAAACACCTCATGATACTCCCAATATGAAAATCTGGACCATCACTCCACAACTCCATAGTAGGTCCGAGACTGCCCATGCAAGATTGCCCCAGTCATTGAAATCTGCAAAGGGTATGATATTCCACATGACTTAGGTATGTACTTGAATTGTAGAAGACAAGTCTTTTGTTGGTCCATTTTATCATGTATAATACATAGATAATTATTAGGTTCCATTGCAGATAAGGTCCTCCACATCCAATAAGTTGATCTACATGATAGTTGATCTGTCATATAGTCCTTCATATGTCCCTTATCTTTGCCCTTAGACTTAGTTGCACAGTCTTATCTAGTGTCTCCTTCAGCTTAGCACATAAATTGCACTTTAAAATTGTTTGAAGTTGCTATGGTCACATGCTTGAAATGCTTATTGCATAACCTACTAAAACTAGGCTGGGATATAGAGGCCACTCCAAGTTCCCGAAGCAATGCATTTATTTCCTCTAATATGCTCTTCTGGATACAATGGGATGGCAATCTCTTTTCAACAACAATCCTACCCTGTTCATCCTTCTTACTCTTATGTGGCATGTTTTCTGCATTGAAATCCACATATCTTTCAAATATTTCCTTTGCAGCTATAGTTCTTGAGGTAGGCCTTACCAGGCCAGTGTTCCCGTGCAACGCAATTCTACTACCATTTTCATGTCTCTTTTGCCAGTTATGCCAAGAAGGGGTTGGAATTCCATGTATAGCCATCCATGCTTTTGAACATAACCACTTTCCATTCAATGGAAATCTTTTCTTCTTTGATCTTTCATCCCGAGTTGCATAGCCAAATACGGTGTACATGAAATTCCTCCTGCTATCACACTTATGTTCCTGATATGTCGCTCTTGCTCCCACCATCTCGTCTATTGTGAACATTCTAATACAAGAGGTCCACCAACATTCACTTCCTCTAACCTTCATCAGGGCTTCAGGAGAACAATCATAATCTGACTTGCATCTTTTGGTGGGATAATGTTTGAAAGTTGGAAGTGGCCTCTTGCTACACTGTGTGAACATTATTGACAATGGTTCTGCATCTATAAGAAACATGTAGTTCCCCTCTAGTTGAATACTGTCCCTAGGCCATGCCACAATAGTTGCAACCTCTAGTTGCTTCACACAAGCAAGACATTCTTGTTTGCCTGACCCCTTTTCCTTCCAATTGTCATATAATTTTGAGATTGCCACACCTAACCTATCCTCCCCTAATCTTTCATCATTGACTGCATTGATAGGATCTGCTAGAACAATAATCCTTTCTCCTACTACCTCTCTGTTGCATGCATGCAGGATCTTGACCTTTTTGTTTTTCCAATCGACCCGAGTATAATTTCCTTTCCTTTGGCATTATCCTTTTCATTTGGGGTCTTTTCCTTTCCTTTGCCATCATCAACATCATTTGGAGTCTTTTCCTTTCCTTGGGCATCATCTTCATCATTTGGGGATTTTTCCTTGCCTTGGCAGCATCATTGGGGGCATTTTTTTTAGCATGTTGCATGCCATTGACCTAAAATATATAAAAACATAGAATAAGTTAGTATATCCAAATAACATCTCCCTAACATGTTCTTAAATGAAAGCATACCTTTTTTAATCAATAAAGGAAAGCATATTTTATAAAAAATTGTAAGAGGGACTATGCATGTCATCAATTCCTCATATGTCTTATTCTATGTTCTCATTCTATTTATATAATGGGATTGCGAGTTATTTTCCTCAGCCTTTAAAACATTATATATAAATTATGACAAGGGGGGCATTTTTTTTAGCATGTTGCATTCCTTCCATTTTGAAATCGTGCCAAGCGCGATTTGCCTACTCTTAAAAGAGATCGCCTTGACTGGTAGCAGTCTCTTTTTATAGTAGGCAAATCGCGCCCTGAAATCGCGCCAGGCGCGATTTGCCTTTGAAAAGAGACTGCTACCAGTCAAGGTGATCTTTTTTCAGAGTATTCTGAAATCGCGTCAGGCGCGGTTTGCCTACTCTGAAAAGAGACTGCTACCAATCAAAACAGTCTCTTTTCAGAGTAGGCAAATCGCGCCTGGCGCGATTTCCATTCTATTCTGAAATCGCGCCTGGCGTGATTTTCCTACTCTAAAAAGAGACTGCTACCAATCAAAGCAGTCTCTTTTCAGAATAGGCAAATCGCAATTTGCCTAACCTGGAACTAATAAATTTATTTTTTGCAGTCCCTATGTAGAGCAACTGCGACATGCTTGTAACCAATGGATAGAATATGGGAAACCAATGCCGACCAGACAGGGCCAGTCCAAAAGCGCTGAATTCAAGTTGCTAGAAAGGACACTTTGTCATACGATAATACAGGACAAGAGTAAGCGCACCATGTCAAAGAAAAAAAAAAAGAGATGAAATGGGAGATGCTTTCGAAGCCCCAACTGTACCCAAGGATGCCTGCAAAATAATTTTTGTTTCTGACTAGGTCTGGGAGAAGTGGAATGAATTCTGGGATGCCTTTTGTGGAGAAGAAGTTGTCTGATTCACAAGGTAGATTTCCTCCTGTCGATACATCAATATTCGATCTCCATGTCACAGAGATGAGGAAGGCCCAGAGATTAGACGATGAAGAACTGATCTCAGTTCTGGACAGGTGCATCAAAAAGGAAGTCCTTTACAAGAAAAGTTCTGCAACAAAGGACATGGAATCATTTGAAGACGCCTGCGACCAACTGAAAAATATTAAAGTGCTCAAGAAGGCAGTTGGAGAGGAATTACAAAGGCTTACAGGGGAGTGGTCGTTGTTGGAGCTAGGACTAACGCAAAAATACAACGTCTCCAACGACGATCTGAAGAAGTATGTTTTTTGGTCGAAAGACTTTGTCAAACAGCAGAAGTTGAAAAACGTTGCAAATCTAAAAGGGATTCACACTAAAGTGGCATCCAACTTGAAAAGAAAAGTCACATTGGTGAAGCAGACCCCAGATGAAGAATCCACATTCTTTTACCAAGTGTCCACTGGTTTTAAATGTGCAATGCCAGATGTGGATAAAGGGCCGCACGATATCACACTCTTCGTGCTTGATAGCCGAGGCACCAGATGGTCACTTGATGACTATAATACCTTCTATAATACATGCAATGGTTACATGACAGAAATGCATTACACAATTGTCACAATACGCCCCTCCGACATGTCCTACGCATATGCTCTATCAGCTGCAAAAGACCTAGAATGCGTTAAAGTGATACAGCAAGCAATCCTTATAGATGAAAACAAGGACAGTGAGTTTAACGCAGAAAGTAAAATTTCTCATGTGCTAATCATTATGATAGCCATGATGGATGATAAGGAATATGACGAAAGGCTTAAGGGGAAACCAGAAGGAGAAAAAATTGCATGGCAGCGCTATCAGCTAGATGAACCCCTCCTGCAAAATGTCTTCTATCTTGAGCAAACTATTGAGGATAAGGGGAAGGGTGTCGTAGACGTGGAACAGCTAGAACTTGAAGAGGAAGAAGACCAGACGGACCTCGTTCTTGTGGAGCACATTAAGTATGAGCTCCTAATGTCACATAAGGGGAGGCTAAACAAGAACGGGTTCTTTATGGCCCGTTCTCATTATCTCATTGAAGCATTTTGCCCAGTGGGAACAACTTGCTGGGAGCTTCACGTCGGAGAAGCTTTGAAGTTAGCACGGAAATGCCAGAGCGTCATCTCCGATGATCGAGCCAAGCATTTCTTAGAGCTCTTTTTTGAAAAGTGCTAGAGGAAGCACCTAGGGGTCCAATCGGTAGTGCAAAAAGCAAAGTTTTTAGCTCTAAGGCCGAAATACTTGCAGATTTGGCTAAAGAACGGGAGGCTATGAGACGGGCACCTGGCTAGCATCAACATGGATATCACCAAAGAGCAGACAGTGGTTCTGGTTCCTGTCGACACGCATGTGAACATCCTTGTAGATGAAGATAAAGAACAAGATGAAAATAACAAGGATGAAGATAATGACAGGGATTGAGAGCCAAAA
This sequence comes from Isoetes taiwanensis, assembly GCA_021234155.1. Taxonomy (NCBI): domain Eukaryota; kingdom Viridiplantae; phylum Streptophyta; class Lycopodiopsida; order Isoetales; family Isoetaceae; genus Isoetes; species Isoetes taiwanensis. Next base: position 14,045,205 of record JAJEKV010000037.1, read on the forward strand.
TCTGAAAGCTCTCACTAGGTTAGCGTAAAGAGTAATGAACTATCAACCATAGTTCAAACTATACAGATCTCAACTGATGTGGTTGATGCTTCTAGCAGACCGAAGACAACTCAGAATAAGGAAGCAACGGAAGAAGACACCATGGGGATTGACGAAGAAGAAAGGTATTGTGACCATGCTCGTTTTCTTATGATATCCATGCATTTTACTAATGACATGCATATGGAAATCGCATCTGGCGCGATTTAGAGTTTCCTTTGGTTTCATATTTTTAGAATTTGTTGACGTGCTTCTTTGTATAAATAGCGCCTGGCGCGTTTTTGTTCCATTTCTTTCATCTCATACGTATCTGTTTGCATTAGAGACATAATTCGGCTTCCCCAAAAATACTGAACTTTGATTTGAATGGTGTGCTATGCAGAATGTTACCTAAAGCAACATCTGATAAGTCATGGTATGCGCAAAAACCATTTGAAACGCGTACCAAATATGTTTACCCGCGCCCTTATCTGAAGGAGTTGTTGGACCAGGCCTTCACTCTGTTTCGTTGTGCAATTTGGTCATCTATGGAACATAGAAATATACAGGAAGTTTTGAGAGTAGTGCCTGAGCTAAATAGAGATTGGGCATCCATCTATGATCAAAGCAAATGTGCTTCATTCACAAACCCTAAGGATCCGACAGGTAAAAAGATATTTGTGAAATGCTTGCGCACCATGATGGATGCTCTAGGTGTTGAGGAAAAGGAAGGCATGATCATGGTTGATGATGATGCCCTGAAATGTTGCTTCAATCAGTCACAGTCATTAAATCCGTCATCCTATCATCCTGGTATGATTAGCACAGATGACTTTCTACTTCGTTTATCAGTTTCTTGCAAGAAATAGCTTCAGGAAAATCGGTCGAAGAGATACAAACACTATACCCGCTACTTGATCGAATGGGGGAAATTGACAGGGACCTTGAGAAAATTGTTCTAGAAAGGGAACTATTTTGATATATATGTATATCGGAAATATAGTTTCCATAGAAGTTTTGAATATGAAATATACTTTACACAAAATCTTTTGAATATATATTGTGTTATTGTAAAATAAGTTTGCAATCCTATATTATAATGTTATAGTGTAAGTGTTGGACCCAGCCCTAATTTGGACGCTCCAGATTTGATCAAGTCAATGGAGGAGATGATGCCACGTCATAAGATAACTTAGGGTTTTTTTTTTGCCCTCTCCATGCTCTACCTACGGCGGATGCGGCTATGGCACTGAAGCCCATTTCTACTACACAGAGGTTGGATGGAGCTTCTTTTCCTTTTACTGACCAGTGACAGAATAAGAAGCCATCGGCTTCCAAAACTGAGCTCTGATGTTTCTTCTGCATCTGGATCTATGTTGTAAAGGGGCAAAACTTCCACTATCTTCTCCAGCTATCTACATCCTGATTTTATTTGGTCGGATTTGGTTGCGGCATGACCTTTTTCAAAGGCGTTGGCTAGAGATAAGCAACAGGAAGCTCAGTGGAAGAAACAGCCAGAGCCAAGGAACAGGAAGCTCGGTTGGTCGGTTAGAAGCATGACCTTTCCTGGTAGTCAATGTACCACAGCATGTGGCAGTCTGTTTTGAAGATCATATAGATTTATGGTAGTTGTCTTCATGGGATTTAAGTCATTTCCTCTATCTTATTAACAAAATTTGGCATGCAGTTTGAGAGAGCAAGTTAGGCAGATTACACACATGTTTCTTCTTTCACCAAGCAGGTAAATGGAAACATCACCGTCAACACATGTGAAGGCATGGCTTAATCTAAATCTGGCAGGGAATTGTGGTGACCTGCATTAATTGTTCAACACTTAAACAGTGGTTGTTCAAGGATTCAAGTAACTCTGCACTATAATCGCATCTCCAGTATATAACTGCTCTTCTATCTATTCTTTAGTGAAGAAGTACCTTTTTTTTTCATATCGATGACTCTGATTTTCAATCCCAGTGGAGCTCCAATGTTGACTTGAATGTATAATTCCACTGCAACTGTTTAGAGTGAATCAGGATATCCTTCATTGTCATGTTCTGACTGATTAAACTGAGATTTTATGCTTGCTAGACTCATATTTCGATTGCCCACAGAATATGGTCATGATGGTCATGACTGTCCCAACAAGAACAGCCTCTCACCTCTCAGTTCAAGCATGGCAACACACAGATGGCAACATCCTTTTCCTTGGGTCATCTTTATAAGTTCATATCTGGTCTTTCCTTTTTATATGCTTCATTTTACGCTAGCTATGTGCTACTAGAGCATGATTCAAGGCCCAATACAGTCTGTTTTTATTATTCAAATCACTACAACAAAATCTGACATTGGGTTTTTTTCTTCTCCCAAAGTACTTGAAGGTTGACAAGGCATACGATGGATTCTTTATACAAAAATGGGTTCTCATCCCAGCAGTCAGCTTCGAGATAGAAGGCCTGGAGTGTAAGACAGAAATAGACACTTGAGATATGTCTAGAGCAGCCCATATGCAATTCTTATGTAAACAAACAAAAGTACCTTTGTCTGATTTGGGCAGTTGCTTTGTGAATCTCAGGTCGTTTTTATGTCACCTGTGTGGTACAAAAAGCATTATGTTAAAAACGATATGTGAATTTGCTGCCAGATTTCTTTGTCTATTCCTCTTGCAGATTTTTGCATCTTTTTATACTGTTATAGGCGATGTAGAGCAAGAAGACCTTGAACCATTCATGGTTGCATGTGCCAAGTGGTTCATATGAGCTTCCCAACATGTGCCCATGGATTTTGTTCAGCATCTAGCTGTCAATGCAATTTGGGGATTTGACCATCACTTCAATTTCTATCGGAAGTGTTGTGGCATGGCTTAATCTAAATCTGGCAGGGAATTGTGGTGACCTGCATTAATTGTTCAACACTTAAACAGTGGTTGTTCAAGGATTCAAGTAACTCTGCACTATAATCGCATCTCCAGTATATAACTGCTTTTCTATCTATTCTTTAGTGAAGAAGTACGTTTTTTTTTTTTTGTTCTGAAGACAAGTCTCCAACTCAGATCACCTTGAATAAGTTAGGCGACCAGGGTTGTAAGCATGCCCACACGACTGATATACCATGAAGATTACAAGTGTGCATTGCTAATGCACAACTCTACTATGTGCCACACATGTCAGCTCAAATACAAATACAAGCTTCACTAACGACAAATGTCAAACAACTTCCTTTTAACTTTTCATATGCATATACGAGTTGCCTCACTCCACAAATGTCAAACAACTTTGTTTGAACTTTTCATATGCATATACAAGTTACAACGAGAGTACGGCAACCAAATAGAGTCCTCCCTTTAGACAAGCAATCTATCATTTCAAATAAACGCAATTGTTTTATTATCCTTTAGGCCTTTGCCAATAAGCATGTTTGTTTTGTTATAGCAGTTGGGGCAATGTTATACAGCATTCCATGAACAACTGCTTTATTGTCCTTTAGGCCTTTTGCCATAACTAAGCATGTTCGTTTTATTATAGCAATTTAAGGCAACAGAATGTTTTATAACTTAAGAAGCACTCCATGAACAACTGCATTATCTTTCAACACTCTAGGAACAACTACATTAACAGTCAGCACTCTAGGAACAGTTGCATTAACTGTCATGAAAAGGCCAATCATTTCTTTGTTAATCAATTGGAGAGAAAAAACATTTGAAAATGTTCTTTTGCTAATCAATGAGAGAGGAAAAATAGTGCATAAAAAAATGTAAAAATCAACTTCAGTAATCTTTTTATAGTAATTGTCTATGCAACTCCTATAGTGGGATGCTTATGCAACTCCTGTCGTACATGCTAGGCCAATACAGATGTAACAAATACGAGTGTGTATGCAAGTCCTGTCTTACATGCTAGGCCAACATAGATGTAAGAAATACGAGGGATGAATTGTACAAATACAAGGGGAGTATGCTAGCAAGGATAGGAGCGACGAACAGAATCAAAAAATTAAATCTCGATTATATATCTAGATAGGCACCTCTAGAAAATAAAAAATGAATTTTTGATTATATATGTCGATCAAAATGCCCCATTTTCGCAGTTTACAGATGGAAGCACCTCTGCAACTATAGAGTTAGAGCATTACAGATTCGATCTTTACCTTGGCAAGTGTGGCAGATTGGTAGAATAGAGCTCTCGCGGAAACATCATAAAAAGGACGATGCCCAGCAACGCTGGGCACCATAACTAGTATTTTATGGCGTTGATCTTGTCTAATTATTAGTGACGAAATACAACTGTAGCAGCATTATTGGTTCTGTATACGTATTGTATTATTCTATTATGTATATGGTTTGCTATATGTCCAATAATTTGTATGTATATACCGTCAAGAATTTAGGCGTGTAGAAATAGATATGCATGAAGTTGCCAAGCTACCGACTTTGGCCTCCGCCTGCTTCTTCTTATTATGGCACATTCAATTACCTACAAGATGAACCATGAGGACCTCTGTAGGTGCCGCCAGCTCGGCATAGAACTTGAAGACTGGATGACTGTCGTTGCTATGAATCCCATCCGCTTCTATCATGATCCCTTCGATGTTGTGATCCATCTTCTGGAAATCCAGAGCATGGTTTGTTCATGATCGAAAGGATCTCAAGAGTGCCTGTTGATAATCAATCAGAATAGTTGTTGGCATTTATGTTGTTTGATCATGCTATATTTATGCCAACAAAATCGCTTCAGGCGCGATTTCAACTATGAAAATCTAAGTTTTGTAGCCACTTGCTTGACGTTATTTATTGTAAAAAGGCTTCTTATTTTTACTCTGTAAATTTCGTAGTCGTCCATCATGGTATAAAATAATATGCAATTTTCTATTTTTTATATTACCAACATTCTCTCATAATATGGGTGACTAGGAACGATGCCCAGCGTTGCTGGGCATAAGCTGTGTAAATGATACACTATACCAATGAGTGAATAACCCAAAAGTATATCATTGTTACACACGCCACTATTTTCTGTACCCTTTGCCATTTACTCTACCCCATTTTTACCCTTTTCCTTTCTCCCTTTTTCTTATTTTGCTTACACATTTTTTTTTTCTTTTCCTTTTTTCCTTTGTTCCACACATCCTTCCACAACCCCTTTTCGGCCCCGCTTCCCTTCCCTTCCCTTTTCTCTTTCCCTTTTCTTTATGAACTTTTTCTTTCCCTTTTCCTCCTTTTTCTCTTCCCTCCATGCCCTTCTTCCCTTTCATCATGCTTTCCCTTTCCTTGTCCCTTTCCCTTTTCCTATGCCACATTTTTTCTCGTGCCGCAATTCCTTTTTTTTCCACCCTTTCCCTCTTCCCCTTTTTTTCCTTTTTCATGCTCTTTTTTTCACTTCTGTTTCCCCTTTCTTCACCCTTTCCCTCTTTCAAGTTCTCCCTTGCCCATTTCTCCTTCCATTTTCCCGCTCCCCTTTCCCAGGTTCCCTTCCCCCCTCCTTTTTTCTTTCCTTTCCCTTTTGCTTTTCACATGCCCTTTTCCTTTCCTTTCTCTCCACCTTTTTCTTGATCCCCCTTTTCCCTTTCCTTTTCCTCATTTTTCCAAACTTTCCCTCTTCCCCTTTTCCGTGCCATTTTTTCGTTCATTTTTCTTTCTTCTCTTTCTTTTTTCCTTATGCTTTCTCTTTTCCCATGCCATTTTTCCCTTCCCTTTCCCCTTTCCTCACCCTCTCTTCTCCTTTTTCCGATGGTGTTTTTTCGCTTTCCTTTTTCACTCTCCTCACCCTTTATTTCTTCCCCCTTTTCCCTTGCCCTTTCACCCTTTCCTTTTCACCTTTTCTCTTTCCTTTTTCTCGTAGGTTCTCTTTCCCCGTTTTCCCTTCATTTTGTCTTTTCCCTTTTCTTTTTCTTTTTTCCCATGCCCTTCTCCCCACCCATTTCTGTTCCCCTTTTTCTCTTTCCTTTTCTTCCTTTTCCACCCTTACCCTCTTCGCCTTTTTTCGGTGCCCTTTTTCCCTTCCCTTTCCCCCTCTTTTTTAATTCCTTTTCTCTTTACCTTTTCCCAAGCCACTTTGCCCTTCCCTTTTCTCCTTTCCTCGCCCTTTCCTTCTTCCCCCTTTTCCCATGCCATTTTTCGCTTCTCCTTTTCCCTCTCTTTTTTTTATTCCCCGTGTCTTTTTTCCATTTTCTCATCCCTTTTCCTTTCCCCCTTTTTCCTTTTCCATTTCCCCTTCTCCCTTTTCCCGTCCTCTTTCCTCACCTTTTCCCTCTAACCTTTTTTCCATCCTTTTATCGATGCCCTTTTTGCTTCTCTTTTCTTCTTTCTTCACCCCTTTCTCTTCCCCTTTTTCCCGTGCCCTTTCCCCCTTCCTTTTTTTCCTTTTTCTTGTGCCTTTTTTCCATGTTCCCTATTTTTCTTTGCCTCTCACTTTTTCTTTTTCGTCCCCTCCTTCTTCCCATCCTTTTCCTATTCCCCTTTTTCCTTACCTTTCCTTTCCCCACCATTTCCTTCTTCCCTTTTTCTCAGTGCCCTTTTTCTCTTCCCTTTCCCCCTCCTTTTTCTATTCCTTTTCTTTTTCCCATGGCCATTTTACCTTCCCTTTTTCCCATTCTTTGCCTTTTTCTTCTTCCTCTTTTTCCCATGCCCTTTTTTTCTTTCCCTTTTCTCCTCCCTTTTTTTCCCTTTTACTTGTGCCTTTCCTCCCCTTTCCTTTCCTTTTCCCCTTAAGAGATCAAATCATGACGAATCACGGTGGTGGAAGGTCGTTGAAATAAATCTTGGCCTTCAAATTCAATGAGATGATCTTAGCCATTCAAATTAGGGCTTGATCCATTCAATACGGTATAACATTATAATATAAGATTTGCATCGTATTTTTGAATGTCGTTCAATTTCAACACAAAATGCATATTCCCAAGCTGAAAATGAACTCAGTGCAAAAGTATGGTTAATTCAATACAAAGGTAAATAATAGGCTTATACGGCACGATTTTGGAATAGACATAATCCCAATTTAATTGAATGATGGTTTTTCCTTGGTGCCATTTTTCCTATCCTTTTCCCATTTCCTCACCCTCTCTCTCTTTTCCATTTTTCCACATCTATTTTCCTTTCCTTTTTTCTCTTTTTCTCGTGCATTTGTGCCCTTCACTTCCCCCCTTTCCTCCCTATTCCTCGCCCTTTCCCTCTTCCCCTTTTTTCCATGCCCTTTTTTCACTTTCTCTTTCCCTTTTACCTGTGTCTTTTTGTGCTTCACAGTCCCCTTTCCCCATCCCCTTTCTCTCTTCCCCTTTTCCCGTGGCCTTTTTCATTTCTCTTCTCCCATTTCTCTCTCCACTTTTTCTCGTGCTGTTTTTACCTTCCCTTTCCCCCTTTTCGCCTTCCTTTCTATTTTTCCTTTCCCTTCTTTCCTCACCCTTCCCCTTTTTCCTCGTCTTTTTCCTTTTCTCTTTCCATTTCCCCATGCCTTTTTTCTGTTCCCTTTTCTCCTTTTTCCATCCTCCTCCTCTTTTCCCTGTGCTCATTCTTTCTCCTTTTTTTCTTTTTCCCCTTTCCATGTTCTTTTTCTCTTTTTTTTCCCCTTTCCTCACCCTTTCCCTCTTCCTCTTTTTCCCGTGCCATTAACCCCTTCCATTTTCCAATTTTCCTCTCTCCTTTTCCTCATGCCCTTTTTCCCTTTTCTTTTCCTTTCTCTCTTCCCATGCTCTTTTTTCCTTCCCTTCTATGCATCACTTTCCTTCCCCTTTGCCCTTCCCTTTTCCTCCTTTCCCACTCTTTGCATCTTCCCCTTTTCCTGTTTACTTCCCCCCCTCCCCCCCCTTTTTCCCTTTATCGTTCCCTTTTCCTATGTCATTTTTCCCTTTCCTCATTCTTTCCCCTTTTTTCTATTTCCCGTGCCCTTTTTCCCTTCTCTTTTCCCCTTTCCCTCCCCTTTTTTTCGTGCTTTTTCCCATTCCCTCTTCCCCCTTTTCTCGCGCTCTTTCTCTTTCCCTTTCTCTCTTCCCATTTTTCTCATGTTGCCCTTTTTTTCAAGTTCCTTGTTGCCCTGCTATGGCAACATGGCAAGGTGCCAGCAAATCTTATTCATATTGCAGAAAAAGAAGATACTATGTTGAAGAACCAAGTGAAGACATTGAACTGGAATCAAGGTCACACATTGAGAGGATCTAAGCATCTAGAAGTTTGGAAGACCCCTATGAAGTTTGCAAGCTATGAAAATGGTATTTCTCTCCTTCATATTGTCATTTCTACTCTATTCCTTCACATTGACCTCATTTCCAACATACCATTACCCTTGTTTTGTTTTTGCATCTCCACACCCTATACCATTATTCATCTCACACATAGCCTCTTGTTCCATAGTTGACCTACCACTACCTAAGGCACAATTTCCAAGAAAGTTGTTACACCAAAGAGATTGCCTAGCATCAAGTTTCATGTTACTATTTTTCATCACACCATTCCATTATCATGCACTTCACACCAAGTAGCTAAAGCCAAAAAAGCATTTTTGCTAGCCAAAATAAAAAAAAAGGGGAAGGAAAAGCTAAGCACGAATTTGCCTAGTCACCACTTCTAGGTGACATGGCATGATGGCTAGACACACATGTCATCACCTACAAAGCTACTTTGGCCTACTCATTATTTGTTACTTCCATATGTCATCCACCAAGTTGCCACCTAAGCAACAAGTGTCCACATCATCACATCACTCCACACCATTACATCACTCAACATCATTACATCATTCTACACCATCACATCCTTGGTTCGGGAAATTCCCCGGAATAAGGGCAAGCTACCGTACAAAATTCAAAAAAGTATTGTTAACAAAAAGTTAGGCGGATTCACTTTCGACAAAAAAAACTACTTTTTCGGAAAAGGGACGTAATACATTTTAAGAGGCGGAAATTTTGCAACACCATATTTTTTTTATCGGAATTCTCACGAGATGCCAATTTGGCTTTTAGGTTTTGCCTAGGGTTTTTTTTTTAGGGTTCAGTTTTCTCTAGTTATGGAGGGCGGCGCTAACAGGGCGGCCGCCGCTGCTCCTCCGTCCAAGATGAGCTCAGAAGAGCCTCTGCATCTCTCTTTGCTTTTCAATACTTCTATCATGGCGGGCGGCTTGCAGGTGCAGCAGGAGAAGGGAGGAGGAAGAATCGATTTAAGAGTAGCTGCTGGCTGGAGCCTGGAGCCAATGGCATGCTCAAAATCTAGAAAGCACCACTACACCATTTAATGAGAGCAGCATTGTCTAGCTATCTAGCACAAGTTTTACATGCTGGGTGGATGCTGCGGCTCTTATTAAATGATGTTCTGATGCATTTCAGCAACAATTTAACAAAACAAGCAATACATTCTTTCATTTTGTTATTGCTTCCTATGACCAGCAGCAGGTAATCTTTGAAGGACGGAATGTGCTTGCATTGTGGTGTGGTCTGCCATTGCCATCGATTTCTAGAATTTATGCTGCTGCTAAAGGAGAGGCAAGGTCTGTTTTTACCCTCCTAGGCCCGGTTTTTTTCTTATAGATTTGATGCAATGGCTTCCAACATTATACAAGGTGCCTCTGATTTTGTTAAGTCTTATGTTGATGTACCTTATTTGCTACTGCAGTGAGAAGAACAGATTGATTTTGCAAGGGAAACCTCAAGTTTTAATATGAGGTGAGCAACTCATCATGTTCTTTTATGAATACCCTGTTTTGGACCAGAAATGTTCATTGTTTTTTCTTTTATTGTTTGTTCCTATATTCTGCTGCTACATTTTATTTCAAAGTACCCATGTTTATTACAGGTGAAGGAGCAGCGATTTTGCAAAGAAAAGCTCAAGTCGTAATAGGAGGTGAGCAACTCATGTTTTCATAGGTCATGCCATTGCTTAATGCCTTGTTTCTTCCATTGTTCTTTTCTCTATTCTGCCACGTTTTATATTAATGTATACATGTGCAGGTGACATAGCAGCGATTTTTGCAAGGGATTTTGCAAGAAGGTGAGCAACTCGTGTTATTTCAGTCTTGCCATTTGCTTTACAATAAAAATGCCCTGTTCTAGACCCTTTTTAAAAGCTTCTAGAAGGGTACACTAAGATTTGTATGCTTCTGAAATATGGGCATACGCTTGGGTTGGGTAGGAAATTGGGTTGGGTAGGAACTTTTAATTTATGATTGCTAAGACTGAAAATCATTACACCTAATCTATACATCTAAACTCTAAAATGACGGTTGTACCCATCATAAAGTGATGGGCATTAATTTATTTGCTCTACTATCACTTGATTGAGCTCACACGAGTTTTATCTTTGGGAATTGGTCATCTCATCCATTTATTTGTAAGCTTTTGAAATGTGTGCTTATAGTACAAGCCTTGAAACAAATTTATGATTAGAATTCTTTGCATTTATTAGACCATGCTGAATTTTAAATGACTGTTACTGTTGTACTAATAAAGTGTCCATTTTTATATTGATATTTTATATTGATGTACCCTTTTTTACTGCAGACTTGCAGACAGCAGCAGGAGCAAATCGAATTTGCGATTTAAAGTTTTAATAGGAGGTGAGCCAATGTTCTTTTAGATCATTTGTTTTACAATTTGAATGCTCTATTTTAAATTTGTGGTCATTTCTTGAAAACATTTCTAGACTTGATTGTATGCATCTTGTTGCTTTATTGGAATGCATATTAAAAATAATTGTTTGTATATCATATAGGCATATATACTTATAAATATATATGCTATGTACTTTCTTTAGATAAATCCAATGGCGCCGCGAAAGAAGAGATCACGTTTTGGAGCTCGAAAGGATAAGAACCAAACATCTATTCTAGATATGGCTGTATTCCAACGCGAGGTTGAAGTCACGCAGAGCCCATTTGTAGCTGCTGGAACTAGTACAGCAGATGAGATCAATGCTCATTCTGCAGAATTAAATGCTGAACATGAAAGAATTTTACTATCTAGAAAAACATGGAGGGACTCTTGGTTAGACGATCATGATTGGCTGCAATTTGATCATGATAAGGGCAAGGTATTTTGTTTATTTTGTAAAGAAGATAGAAGGTGTAGGAGTGCTTTTGGAAAAGAGGGATCCACTAATTTAAGGACTTCAGCATTTAGAGAGCATGCTGAAAGTGATCAGCACAAACATGCAGCTTGGTTGGTCCATGAAGGGAAGAATTCTTTGCATAAAATTGAGAAGAAAAGGGTGAAAACAGCGGACAAAGAACTTCTCACTTTGTTCAGGTGTGCATATTTAATTGGTAAGGAGGACTTAGCCTACACAATGTTTGCTCCGTTGGTGCATCTTCTTAGGGTTTCTAAGGTTGATGTCCCACTATTATACAATGATGATAAAGCCTGTAGTGATTTTGTGAAGTGCATCTCTGAAACATTGGAGCAGAAGTTATTTGAGAAGATTAGGCAAAGCCCTTGGTTTGGTGTAATGGCTGACGAGTCAACTGATGTAAGTGTTACACAACAGCTAATTCTTTATGTTGCATATTTAGAAGACTTTCAGCCCAAGAAATCATTCTTAGGCATATTGAGCTTGACAGCTGCAGATGCTAAAACAATAACAAGTGCCATAGTTGATAGACTCAAGGAAGATGGCAAGTTAGATTTGCACAAAATGCTAGGCTTTGGATCAGACGGCGCTGCTGTAATGATTGGCTGTAGGATCGGAGTATCCACTAGATTGAAGGAGCAGCAACCTTTCATGACTTCTATCCATTGTGTTGCACATAGAACCAATCTATGTGTCTCATCAATTGGCAAGCACCCAAGTTGTAAACTCTTATGCGAAAAGATTGACAGGCTGATTAATGGGGCAGCAAATTATTTTTCACATAGCACCCAAAGGGGTCAGCTTTTAGCAGAACTTGAGGAAGAGCTTGCATATTCAAGACTTAGGCTTGAAGGTATTTCACAAACAAGGTGGTTGAGTAGGCATCATGCAGTTGAAAAATTATGCAAAGTCTTTGAGCCTGTGATGCTTGTATTTAAACAGAATTCTGCAAGCATTTATGATGAACTAAGGGAATTTAAGGTTGTCTACATATTGCATTTCTTGGCTGATATCTTAAAGTATTTGACAGATCTGAGTTTAGACTTCCAACGTGATTGGGTGGATGTCACATCGATTGGTGGACTTGTGAGAAATACAAAAGAGGAGATTAAGTTGTATTTTTTAAATGAGATCGGTGCATTAGATCTGAATGGATTTTTAACTGATAGTAAAGGGTACCCTATAATTCCAGATTATGGCAACCCCGAAGGACACCTTGCTGCCCTTAGAGGGGCTGTAAAAGGGGATATGTACCGAAGTATCGAGATGAAGAGGAGTATTGATGGCAGCGATTTGATAGAGGCTGTTGACTTCCAATTAGAATTCTCTAAGCGGGTTTTGGAAGCTCTAGATGAGAGATTTCAAGAACATGAGATCCTCTCATGTTTCAAAGTTTTGTCACCAGCACATATGCCAAGTAGTGCAAAAGAACTCAAAGATTTTGGGCAGCAAGAGGTAAATGATTTAATGAAATTTTATGGAGAGTCACGATATGTTGGAGGGATAAAATTTGATAGCATTGTCTCACAAGACAAGTTCAGATTTGAGTTTAGAAAATTTAAGATTCAAGCAAGTACGGAATGGAAAGGTAAGAACTTTTTGGATACTTGGACAATTATCCTCTCACAAAAGATGTTGAGGGAGGATAAGTATGCTGAATTAACAAAGCTGGCAACAATTGCTATGGTTCAATGTTCAAGCACAGCAATATGTGAAAGAGGTTTTAGTCAAATGAACCATATCAAAGACAAGTATAGGAATAAGTTGAAGACAGGAGCAACTGATGCTTTAATGAGAGTCTCAATTGAAGGTCCAGGGATGGAAGAACTTGAAGAATTTGATTTTGAAGAACCAATCAAAATTTGGAAATCTAGTAAGAAATTTAGACACATTTTTTCATCAGCCAACATAGTACGGCATAGAGCACATGGAAATATTGCTTCATCCTCAACTGCTTCTGACGATGAACTTGAGTAATGTGGTGTTATTTGATAATTTTGGTGTATACATTTTAAGTTGTTGCTGCTGCAACTATTTTGCTATGAAAGATAAACATATTTCTCTTATTTCTTCGCTGTATTAATATACTTTACATTGAATATGTATTCTGATGTGTGGATCAGATTTTATGTTTCAATTTTGCTTGTTGGTTTATAATTTGTAAGAAAATATAGGCAAGATTTTAAATTGTAGGAAATTAGCTTGTTGGTTTTAAAATTAAAGGAAATCGTAGGCAAAAATTAGGAATTAACAGGTTGCTCTACAAAGTACAGGAAATTTTCCTTTAGTAGTCTAAAAATTTCCCGAACCAAGATCACATCACTCCACACCATTACATCACTCAACATCATTACATCATTCTACATCATCACATCACTTTACATCATCAAATGATGACTAGGCAAGTTTTGACCAAACCCAAAAAGTTGGTAAACCATAAGATTGAAATGCTTGGAAAATGAGCCTATTAGCCTTGTTCTTCCTCCTTGCCACCTTATTCTAACTTGTTGCCAAAAAATCATTTTGACTAGGGGAAAAGATGGTTACCAACCCTTAAGTGCCACATCATCATCATTTCGCCACCTCACCAAGTCCCATGCCTAGTCAACTTATTGCCAAAAAATCATTTTGACTAGGGGAAGAGATGGTTACCAACCCTTAAGTGCCACATCATCATCATTTTGCCACCTCACCAAGTTCCATGCCTAGTCACTTCATTTATTTTTCCCACAAAAAAAAAAAATCAAAGTGTTGCATTCGAAAATTTGATGATACCACCTGGTAGCCCTCATGAAATCATGCCATCTGGCACAAACATTTTTGAAAAAAGAGCTTATATTGACCTTCTAAATGGCTTCCTTGGGAAACGTGCCTCATTGAAAAAATGGTAAATCCTACCTACATCTACCCCCCCCCATCTATCTACCCTCTCATCCTCTGCCAAGTGGCGTCCCCCCTGGCATGCCAAGTCGAAACACGAGCCGAGCTTGGCGTGGGAGGAGACCACGTAATCAAGAAATAGGGAAATAGATCTGTATTTATACCTTGGCACATTTTTTCATTCAGGCCTGTGGGATAATTGTTCCTGAGAAAAACTCCGAACCCTAAAGTTTAACTTGCCAAGAACCTGTTTTTTTCTTCGATCGAACTGAGCAATCATTGCATTGGCTGACTATTTTGTCCTACTGCACACAAAGAAACACCTAAACCAACCAGAATCATAGCCAAGGCTCTGAATTTGCCAAGATCCGGCCGGAAACAGAGATTTTTTTAAAAGGGGTTTTGTTCGACAGTAAAAATTGTGGGCTTTTGTGCGATTCGAAGACGAAGTACCTGAAGAGTGAAGTCGGAATTGATGCTGAGAGATCCTCCTGCCTTAAGAAATCAGTCCTGAGGCATATTATGATAAATTTGTATCCAAAAAGTTCATGATTTGTGTGTTTTTTAGAGATGTCTTGTTGATTGATCATTCTGATCATTAACATGATATCAAATGTGATGACTTTGTTTCCAGTTGAATGAAAATCTGATCTTGGAAAATATCATTGTTGCATTTGCATTTGAATTAACTTGAAAAGTAGAAAAAAAACTACATATCTGTATCGGGTTGCATTCGAGGCTCTAGTTGCATTCAGCACTATCATTTGGGAAAGAAAAAGTTAAAAAAGTAGAAAAAGAAAAGAAGATCAATCTCCTAATGTTTCAAAGTCTGTCTCATTCTTTCTATAGATATTTGATGCTTAGACATGTCTTTTAAATCACACACTGATGTTTTGACCTTGAAAATAGCATGCACTTATTGTGCAGGTCCTGTGTTCACTGTCAGAACTTAGTTGAGTCAAAAATTCATCATTGTTTTCATTTGGCAAAATTTAGTGCTCTGTCCAGTCCATTGACTGGTTTCTGACTTGGTCAAGAATCAATATTCCCAACCAACTGTGGAGATTCTTTGCATAGACTTTCTACAACACTTTTTTCACATATCATTGTATCATGCTATGCTTATTTGGGCTCAAAATGTCGAGTGCATTGGTTTTTGTACCTGTTTGAACAGAACTAGTTTTTTTAGCTTCAGGGAAACTAGTGAAATCTTGTTTTCTGGAGGTTTAAACACAGATATTCCAGCACAGAGTGATCACCTCAAGTGATCTGGAGGTCCTAGACCAAGATTATTACTTCTTTGACCTGAGGTTGGTGGTCTAGCCAGGTTTGCCATCAACATTTTGGAGGTCCTACCGAGATTTCCACCTGGTTTTCGAAGAACTCATGGCTCCTAGAGGAAGAAATGAACAACAAGAAGCCCCAGAATCATTGGAACCACAAGGAGTATGTAACGGACCTAGCAACCTAGCACCAACATTGAGATGTAAGTAACGTTGCCATTATATAAGAGTGCATTTTCAAGGTAAAATAAATGATTATGTGCTAGGAATACATGCATGCAATGTGTCCATGCATGCAGTGTATGCATGCATGCATGCAAGGGCATTGCTAGGTTATATAAGTGCAACAATATTATTCTTGATTTCTTGGGGGGAAGGAGTTTTCCATGGGGAAAGAAGTCTTTTATGTGATGGTGAAGCATTCGGAAGGAGATAGATTGCAGATGGATTGTTGAAGGAGCGAGTTGTGTGCAGAGATCTGGGAGCGTTGCTGGGAGCACAGAGGAAGCAAGCGGGATTCCAGGTGGGGATCAAGCCTTACACCTGGGGTTTTCTAGTGTTTGTATAGCTGTGTTGATTTAATAATGATTGCTTTGAACGTAGTATAAACTTGGAGTTAAATCATATGAGCATGGTCATGAATAGAATAGAATAGGCATGCATGGTTAATGGATAGCGAGCATATTAACCAATTCAATAAACTAGTTAAAGGTGGTTATGGAAGCCACCGTCATTAAGGTTATAAGTAGTAATTTGAAGGAAGTTGACCTAGTTAAAAGTAATAAGATATTAGTGAAGGTTGTATTTTGCTTAAGCACCGGGCATTGCATGTTGCATGGTAGAGATAGTAATGTTTATATGAGGATTTCCTTTGTTGCATGAGGTGTAAATTATGGAATTTCTAAGGTAAATTTGATATGGAAATGTGCCTAATTGATATTGGGTGGAATTCATAGTATTGTGATCTATGTGTAGTATAATTCTTTGATATAGACCTCGGGGGGGCGGTGTCTAGGTGCGATGGTCTAGACTCGCGGTTATTGCAATGCTGCTATGGTATTATTTGAACATCGGGCGTTGGTACCATATGGTACAACGTCATGCACAGCTAAGTGGTCCTCAACGCCGGACGCAGGCGTGGATGGGTGTGTACACACGTGGTTACCCGCCTCTATGTCACCGGGCCCGATCACCGAAGTTGACCTTGCTCGGACCAGAGGAATATTGGTTGCAATGTTGATGCTATGATTGCTTGGTTATTGTATATGTGTTTTAATGTTGGAATTAAGTTGCAATGGTCATGCTTGGTGTAATTATGCATTGTGATTATGCTTGTTGGACTAAGTAACCTAGGTTGCGTGGGCGAGGCTACGGTAAGGCTAAGTTATTGTTCTAAGTTAAGGCTTTGTGGTGATTGTTTTAAGATATATCCTAGATCCCCGATCCCCACTTAGTCCATGTGACTAACCCCGTGGTTGATGGTGTAAGCAGAGGTGTGAGATGCTCAGGAAAGTAGCCAAGCCGGAAAGGCGTAGAGTGGAAGTGTGTGGATTGCTATTCAATAAACTTGATTATTATTACTATTATTATTATTATATATGGGCTTGAAGTTACAATTATTAAGATCATTCATAGTGTGGGGATATTCTTTGAGTAATGGGCAAGTACATGTTTGGAACCTTAGAATATGTACAAAGATTAAATTCTTTACCTAAGTGTTATTGTTGCAGATGCATGAGTTAATTTCTTAAGTTTTTAAGCTTAAGTAGATCCAATGGTCGAGATTGATGGGATCTCGGTTATCATAAAGGTTAAGCGGCCAGGCCAAATCCACGGTTGGTATCAGAGCATAGTTGGATCCTTGGATGTATGATAACGAAGTCTAGATTCAAGTTGAGGTTGTTGGATTATGCTAATAGTATTCAATTGAATATATGTGGAGATGATGGCCTTAGAGGAGGCGTGACAAATTGTTTTATGAAGGTATGTGAAATTGATTACATGGTATTTCTATAATCTTGGTTGATTTTCTATCCCGCAGCGATAAGCTAGAAAAAAATGTACTTCATCAAGGGGCTAACTTTGATTTAGGGTTGCCAATGTGCGCATAGCATGGAAGTGATGCTTGAGGGAGATTAAGTTACGTGTATTATTGCGTTTCACTTTGGTAACCACTTCTTATAATGTAGATGTGATCTCGTAGTAGCATACTCTGGTGGCAAGAAAATTTAGAATAAGCAGTGCATGATATATAATGCCTATGATATTCAGGGAAGGTTCATCTCACCATATCGGGTGAATAAGATTCTTGATGTGATGTTAGGTGCATCCTTTTGAAGCTAAAAATTGAGAAAACCGGCAAAGATCTATATATTGCTATCCAGTGGTGAAATAACAATAAGTTGCTAAGTTGATAGCATTCAGGCTATGGTGGGATAAGGTTACAACACGGTGGTTGTAAGACAAGTTTTGAGAATGCTTAGATATGCTTATAAAATAAGATTGGCGTGATAGTCAGATTGAAGCTCATGTGTAAATAGCAGATGTGTGACGTAGAAGGAAATGTCATGATTACATCATGGTCCTACTTGAGGTCTATAAAGTTGTTGGCCTTAGGGTTATGGCTAGAATAGTCGGTGATAGCCTTGAAAAAGTTCTTGGCCTTGAAAAAACTTCTTGAAGTATAAGAAAGCGCTTAATGGAACAAAGTGGTCAGGTTACGCATTTATATTTAGAGAATGATATACACTTAAATTATGGCAGATTGAAGAATTGATTGGCCAAGATTGAACAATGTTATCTATCTTATGGATAAGGAAGAAGAAGACGATGAATAGAGGAATAACATATTTAATCGTGGTAGTAGGTGAACCATGAAATTGAACGAAAGAGTTGTCAGATAAGGCCCAGACATGAGATAAAGGCAGAGGGGAATGTATAGACATGGGGAAGTGCCATTTTTGAAAATCTTAGAACGTAATAGAAGAGTTGTAAGTACATCTAGTAATGGTGCTTCCATGTATTGTAATTATTTGGCATGCTAGAAGTGATTGTAAATTAATGGAGGGATGGTGATTGCATTACTTGATTAAGGATACAGTCAAAGGATTGAAGTTGTGAACGAAATACATGAAGTAAGAGCTTCACTGAAATTAACGGCAATTGATGCCTATAAAATCTTGTTGAAAGACTAACCAGTGTGATGGGGTAATATGTATGGAAGTAGGCTAAATATAGAGGCCAAGTGTATAGCCTAGGATACTTCAATGTCATTGGATGAACTCGTAGAGGAATTCTCTGTACCATGGGTTATAATTCTTATGGGATCCCTTGTATCAACTTAAGCATACCTAGTTATAAGATACCCAGACTGGGGGACTTGATTATGTATTTTGCTTGTTACTTTTTGGATTTGGCCACCCAAGAAGTCTCAAGAGATTACATATCTAGTTCGACCTGAGTATCTCTTTGGAATGGTGGGTTTTTTTTCTATGGCACGTACCTTCTTTATGAAAAGTTGCGTTAACTGCATTATGTTTATTATATTGAATTGGATATGTAGTATACTCATAATATTTGAGTTAGTTCTAGACTTGGCGGTATGTTAAATTGAAAGTTAGAAGGGTCGTGCATTGGAGCTATCTAATATGTATCTTTCCTTTAGCTTAAATTACTTGTATGAAGCTAGCTTTGAATTTTCAAGTTTGGAGATGCATCATCTTGGATTGGAAGGCTAAGCAATTGTGTTTGACAAGGATGGGTCAGTTCTAAGGGACAAAATTGTATTCATTTGGGAGTATGTTGAATTGAGGATTAAGATGTGAAAGCATAAAGGGAAGAGACCCGAGTAATTAAGGAGGCAGACTATAAAAAAAAAAATTTAGATCAATGGTTGAGTTTGTTCCAATGAAGATGTCACAAAGGGAGATACAAACTAGATTTTTCATGAGTGCTCTAAGATGCACCCATGAGGACATGGGTTGAATTTTTGGAGGAGAGACTGTAACGGACCTAGCAACCTAGCACCAACATTGAGATGTAAGTAACGTTGCCATTATATAAGAGTGCATTTTCAAGGTAAAATAAATGATTATGTGCTAGGAATACATGCATGCAATGTGTCCATGCATGCAGTGTATGCATGCATGCATGCAAGGGCATTGCTAGGTTATATAAGTGCAACAATATTATTCTTGATTTCTTGGGGGGAAGGAGTTTTCCATGGGGAAAGAAGTCTTTTATGTGATGGTGAAGCATTCGGAAGGAGATAGATTGCAGATGGATTGTTGAAGGAGCGAGTTGTGTGCGAGATCCTGGGAGGCGTTCTTTGGGAGCTGTGAGAGGAAGCAAAAGCGGGATTCCAGGTGGGGATCAAGCCTTACACCTGGGGTTTTCTAGTGTTTGTATAGCTGTGTTGATTTAATAATGATTGCTTTGAACGTAGTATAAACTTGGAGTTAAATCATATGAGCATGGTCATGAATAGAATAGAATAGGCATGCATGGTTAATGGATAGCGAGCATATTAACCAATTCAATAAACTAGTTAGCAGGGTTATGGAAGCCACCGTCATTAAGGTTATAAGTAGTAATTTGAAGGAAGTTGATCTAGTTAAAAGTAATAAGATATTAGTGAAGGTTGTATTTTGCTTAAGCAGGGCATTGCATGTTGCATGGTAGAGATAGTAATGTTTATATGAGGATTTCCTTTGTTGCATGAGGTGTAATTTATGGAATTTCTAAGGTAAATTTGATATGGAAATGTGCCTAATTGATATTGGGTGGAATTCATAGTATTGTGATCTATGTGTAGTATAATTCTTTGATATAGACCTCGGGCCGAGTCTAGGTGCGATGGTCTAGACTCGCGGTTATTGCACGTGCTATGGTATTATTTGAACATCGGGCGTTGGTACCATATGGTACAACGTCATGCACGATTAAGTGGTCCTCCAATCTTTGGGACGGCGTGGATGGGTGTGTACACGCGTGGTTACCCGCCTCTATGTCACCGGCCCGATCACCCGAAGTTGACCTTGCTCGCAGACCGAGGAATATTGGTTGCAATATTGATGCTATGATTGCTTGGTTATTGTATATGTGTTTTTAATGTTGGAATTAAGTTGCAATGGTCATGCTTGGTGTAATTATGCATTGTGATTATGCTTGTTGGACTAAGTAACCTAGGGTTGTGGGCGAGGCTACGGTAAGGCTAAGTTATTGTTCTAAGTTAAGGCTTTGTGGTGATTGTTTTAAGATATATCCTAGATCCCCGATCCCCACTTAGTCCATGTGACTAACCCCGTGGTTGATGGTGTAAGCAGAGGTGTGAGATGCTCCGGAAAGTAGCCAAGCTTCGGAAAGGCGAGAGTGGAAGTGTGTGGATTGCTATTCAATAAACTTGATTATTATTACTATTATTATTATTATATATGGGCTTGAAGTTACAATTATTAAGATCATTCATAGTGTGCGGGGATATTGCTGAGTAATGGGCAAGTACATGTTTGGAACCTTAGAATATGTACAAAGATTAAATTCTTTACCTAAGTGTTATTGTTGCAGATGCATGAGTTAATTTCTTAAGTTTTTAAGCTTAAGTAGATCCAATGGTCGAGATTGATGGGATCTCCAGTTACCATAAAGGTTAACTGGCCAGGCCCATCACAGAGTACCTGTTGCAACTGTGGTGCAGCCAAATTGTGCAATCCCACAGTATTTTGAGCTAAGTTTGCCCATTACTCCACCCATATTTGAACCAACTATGAATGCTAACCATTTTCTGAAAGTATTTGATGAATATTATAGAGATTATGGTTGTAAAAAGGGCTGTAGATTCTCTGAGTTTAAGAGATGCATGAAATCTGATGAGGCATATGCTTGGTGTGAGCATGTGACCTCAGTTATGGGTACTGATACATATGAGAGTCTTGTGCAGCAATTTTTGGCTAGGTTTGGCAAACTATCTGCCCCTCAAGAGTTAGCAAACGAGCTACAGACTTTTTGCATAAGGGCAGGTGAAAGTATCAACCACTATGTGGAAAGGTTTAGTGCATACTTGAGAAAATGCCAAAAGAGTCAGTTGCCTACTCCCACACTCTATTTCGTGGCTGCTTTCATTAAAGGACTGTCATCAAGGCCTAAGGTGCACAGAAAGATGCTAAAAATTCAAAATCAGGAAGGTTTTGATACCATACACAAGGCTTTTGAAAAGGCAACTAAAATCTCTAATGATATGTCTTTTTTCTACGATAACCATGTAAACCATTGTGCTGACCCTTTTTATCCAGATTATGAGCAGGAGTATGAGCATGTGCCTGTGTATGCAGTGCAAAAAGAAAGAAGAAAATCCAAAGATGAAGAAGCTACACCTAAAATCAATGAATCCAAGAGTGAGATGGCCAAAATGTCTGAGACCATTGCAGAACTGACCAAACAACTTTTGGAGTTGAAGAACAGCAAAAAAACTTATCCTCCTTGTGCACATTGTTTCAAAGATACTCATCCTTCTGATATTTGCTATTACAGGGCATGCTTAAAATGTGGAAAGAAAGGTCATTTTGGAAAGATCTGCCCTGTGTGTAATTTCTGCAAGGAAATAGGTCATCTTGAGGACAAATGTTTTGTTAAAGAATACTTTGACAAGCAGGACAAAGGCAAGAAATTGGAAGGAACATCTGCCATTAGGTTTGTAGAGGAATATGAGGAGCAGGAAGAGATCATGGTGGTACAAACAAGAAAAATGTTGGAAAATGGAACACCTGCAGATAAAGGTATGAGCAAGAACATTCCTGTCAACAAAGAAGTTCAGGTGATAGCTCCACCTCCTTTTGAGAAGTTTAATAAAAAGGACAAAGAGCTAGATGAGCTATATATGATCCTAAAAAGTTCTAAAGTAAGCATAGATCTCCTCACGCTTCTCAGAATTGCACCTAGCTATAGAGAGAAAATATTGAGGTCTAATAATGTTGAACAAATTTCATTTGCTGATGTGCATGAGACAGAGAAGGTCATATTAACTCAAGAAGAAAAAGATCCAGGTGCCTTCACTTGCTCAGCTAGTTTAGGTAACTTGCATTTATCTAGGGTCTTGCTAGATGGAGGCTCCCCACTAAATGTCATGCCTCAGCATGTAATGAAGAAATGTGGTCTTGCTGTCACTCAACCATCACCTGTCATATTAAGGTCATTCTCCAATGCCAAGATAAAACCCATAGGACTAGTGACAAAGGTGCCAATAGAAATTGAAGGTATAATTGTTGAGGCCAGTTTCATAGTTGTGGCTTTCGAAGATAATTGTGATGTGACTGACATATATGACTTGTTGTTGGGAAGGAAATGGTTATCCACTGTAGATGCTAGACCTGTCTGGTCCAAAGGGCAGTGTACCATTTCAAATGGAGCAAGAACTGTAACTCTATACAACAAAACAGGTGATGCTAATCTGTACAACTTTATAGAACAAGACATGTTGATTGAAGATGAGCCGTGTGTGTTAAAAATGCACGCTACGTTTTTTGCAAACCAATAGAAATCATACCTACCTGTTTAGGTGACCTTGGCATGGAAGCAAATCTCAATAAAGGTGTGTTGTGGTTTGATGGTGGAATTTCAATCAAATTGAATATAGCATCTTCTCGCAATGTGAATCGAAAAACCGCCAATAAACTCTTATCCAAAGTTGGTAGAGTGCATGAAGGAATCACTTCAAATATGGCTGAATATAAGGCACTCATAGCTGGCTTAGAAGAGTCTCTGGCTTTAGGTTTGACTAATATATCTATCTTTGGTGATTCTCAACTGATATGCAGACAGGTCACTGGAGAATACCTAACCAAAAACCAAGACATGTCAGAGCTCAAAGAAAGGGTACTGCAACTGCTAAGCAAGTTCAAGGCTTGAGAAATCAAACATATACCTAGGGAGGAAAATTGTGAAGCAGATGCACTTTGCAGAACCGTGCTCCTCGACTATTTGGCTGAGGGAGCTATAAATGAAGATGAGTTAAACAAGGAAGATGCAACACAACTTTATCCTATTCTGGTGATAGATGCACAGCAAGAGAAAGAGGTAAAAGAGTTAACTATCAACAAAAATGGACAGGTAAGAACACTTTTCCTTGGAGATCTTTTTGATAGCAAAGATGAGGCCTCCTTAAAAGTTTTCTTTGAGAGCTGGAAAGATGTATTTGCCTGGGATTATACAGAATTAGTGGGAGTGAGGACTGATATCTGTGAATTTGAAATAAAGATAAAAGATGATGCTAAACCTGTAATGCAAAAGCTCAGAAGAATAAATGCATCACTGCTTACCTTGATCAGAGAGGAGTTATTGAAGATGAAAGAAGCCGAGGTTATTAAAGAGATAACAAATCCTGACTGGCTGTCTTGCATTGTTCCAGTAGAGAAGAAGAATAAGAGCATTAGGATTTGTATAGATTACAGGGATCTAAACAAGGCCACTATTAAAGATTGTTATCCATTACCATTTCTAGAAGAAGTGTTGCATGCAACTGCAGGGAAAGAAATATATTCTTTTTTAGATGGATTTTCAGGTTTCAATCAAATCAAGATAAAAGAGGCAGATCAAGCTAAAACCTCTTTCATAACCCCTTGGGGTACTTTTGCCATGATGAAAATGCCATTTGGCTTGATGAATGCATCTGGTACCTTTCAAAGAGCAATGGATAAAATATTTCAAAGCATGCCAATGTCAAACTTTAGAGTTTTCTTGGATGATTTGTGCCTAGGAACTTCTCTAACTAAACATATGGAGTTGCTGACAATGACAATGGAGTTGTGCAGGAAGGGTGGAGTGTGTTTGAATCCAAAGAAGTGTGTATTTCTCTGTTCTAAAGGTGAATTGCTAGGTCATGAGGTGTCTACTCAAGGAATCAAAGTATCTGAAGGAAAAATGGAGGCTTTGAAGAAATTAGCCCCACCTAAAACCTTAAAACAGGTGAAGAGTTTCATGGGCTTGACAAGTTTTTTAAGAATGTATGTGCCTAACTTTTCACACATCATAAGTCCTTTGGCAGCTTTGACACGTGTTGGCAAGTATAATAAGAGTGACAGCAAATTTATTGCAATAGAATGGACAGATGAATGCCAAGCTGCATTTGACCTATTGATAACTTCCATATGCCAATCAGAGATTCTGAAACCACCAGACCTTGCTCAACCATTCCAGGCATATATCAGTGTCACTAGCAAAGCTGTAGGCATAGCACTCATGCAGAAACATGGGATAATATCTTTTGCCAGCAAAATTTGGTCTGATGCTGAGAACAGATACCCTAGAATGGAAAAAAGTGCAGCAGGAATAATGTTTTTTCTGCAAAGGCTTGGTCATATAGTTCAACACAATGAGGTGAAAGTAATGATACATCAAAACCCTATTCCCATGCTGTTCCAGAAAACTCAGAATAAGGCTAAATTATGTAGATGGGCATGTAAGATACAGGATTACAATTTAAAGGTTAGGACTGTCAAAGCAATTAAGAGTCCTAGTGATTATTTGACTAATAAGGTGTTTGAATTTGAAGATTTTAATGGCTTAAATACTGATGAAGTGTGTGAAATTGCTACTAACCTTGTGCTATCTAGTAAGATGCAAGAGGATTGGCAGGATGAAATCATCAAGTTTCTCAAGCATGAAGAGGTACCAGAAAACCTTACAAACAATCAGCTGAGAAGATTCAAAGAAAAGGCAAAAACATACAGAATGATTGGGGAAGTATTGTGAAAGATTGATCAATCTGGTGTCCTACTAAGGTGTGTTGATAGGTCAGAAGCTGAGTTGATTCTAGAAGCCTGCCATGAAGGAATTTGTGGAGGCCATTATGCAGCTGACACAACTGCAAGGAAAATACTCAGGTCTGGATATTACTGGCCCAGCTTGTTTAAAGATTGTTATGAGACTATCAGGAGATGCCACAAATGCCAGATACATGGAAAAAGAATTCTTCAACCTGCTGCCTTGACTAGCATCACGTCTCCAGGTCCATTCCAAACTTGAGGACTAGACTTCATAGGGCCTATACATCCAAATTCTCCCTCTCAGCATGAGTACATACTAGTGGCAACAGATTTTTTCACCAAATGGGCAGAAGCTGTCCCATTGAGACAAGCAAATGCTTTAACAACTGCTAGGTTCCTCCATGAAAATATTTGCACTAGATTTGGTATTCCTCTGAAAATAGTTTCTGACAGAGGCACACAGTTCATAAATGATGTGATCAGCAACCTCCTAAAAAACTTGAAAGTGAAGCATGTGAAAAGTTCAGCATATTACCCTCAGGGCAATGGCCAAGCTGAGTCCACCAACAAAGTTCTAAAAGGTATTCTCAAGAAGACAATAGAGGTACATAAAAAGGATTGGCACCTTAAATTACATGATGCACTTTGGGCATATAGAACTACAATTAAAAATGCTACTAATCATACACCTTTTGCTCTTGTCTATGGTGTTGCGGCTGTTATTCCAGTGGAACTAGAGTTGCCTTCCTTAAGGTTAGCTCTAAAGATTCAAATGCAGATGGAGGAAGCATACAAAGATAGGTTTGATAGGTTGCTCCATCTAGAAGAAGAGAGGTTTGAAGCAGAGAATGCCATCTTGCTTAAGAAGGCAAAGGATGCAGCAGCATTCAAAGCCATTCACAAATTGCAAGGAAGTTTCAAAGAGGGGGAGCTAGTTCTCAAATGGGACAAGGCAAAGGAAAACACAGCAGGTAAATTTGACTGTTTATGGGAAGGGCCATACAAAATCTGTGGACAAGCAGGTACAAATTCTTACTTCCTAGAAGATATCACAACAGGACAGCAGCTCATGAACCCTATAAACGTATTACATCTAAAAAGATATTGGCAACAACATATTTGTATGAGTTTGTTTGAATAGGATAGCCATTTGGATAGCTAGCTACTTGAATTATTAGAGACACTAGCTTTAAAATTAATAGGCATGTTCCTTAAAGATGTGGGTGCTTGTGCTCTTTTGATGTTATTTTGAAATTGCTTTCATAAAATAAAAAAAAAAAGAGAAAAGAGAAAAAAGGAAAAAAGAGAAAATAGGTTTTAACTGGAAGCAATCAAATGTTCTCAGCTAGAGCTTGAGACAACCCTCTATAATATCCTATATTATAAAGTTTTATTGTAAGTGTTGGACCCAAGCCATAAATTGGAGGTTGGGCCCTAACATTGGACGGCGAAGATTTGTTTTTAAATCATGCCTAACCCTAATCTACCTGTTGTTGAACAGGAAGGAGCGACCTCCTTACCACAGATGAATGCAGATAGCAATGGAGATGGCCGATAGCAATGGAGATGGTGTTTCATCACTCCCACTATCGTGTTTTGTGGCAGATGTTTTGGCCTCTAGGTTCATGCTATCTTGCTTCTACAAAATACAAGTTGCATCTGATTTCGTTGCAATAGATATAAAGCGGCAAAGCAGAAGCTCCCATCGTTGTAAACAGTGCAGAATGGCATTCCTTTGCAAAAAATTGTCTCCAAGCTAGAAAGGACGTGTTTCCCCTAAGGGGCTTAGGTTCGGATCAACAAGATGTGTTGATGTTCCGAAGCCAATAGGTAAGATGCAAAACTTCGGCTAAAATTTCTCTGTAAGTAATGTACATGAGTAGGTTTATGAGATTCTTTATACAATTTTTTATCTCTATAGGCTTCAGACTGGCATGAGGCATGCTTTTGCAAAGCCCCTAGGAACCTGTACAAGGATCCTATAATCTACTTAGAAAATTTGAGTTCTGGATTCCATAGATTTGGAAGTAAATATGTATTCAAATTTGTTGGGCTCTTCCTGTGGAATCTGACTTGGCTTCCATCAACACCCTATAGAGCAAAAAGGGCAGCAATTCCAGCGAGGTTCAAATTGGCCAGATGCATGTACTCTGCTAGGGCGGACTAATCCGAAACAAAAGATGTCAACAAGGGATGGCGTACTCTGCTAGGGCGAACTAATCCAAAATAGAAGATGTCAACAAGGGATGGGTTGGCCATAGTCACTATATCATCATTCAAGGCCATGGGCGAAAGCTATGTCCGGCCTCCTCCAGTTCGTTTGCAACATTTAGGGCATTATTTAAACATGGCATGGTTTTGGACGAATGATAATGGCAACAACAGAGCCGGTTCAACAAAATCTGCTAAGGATGGTGGTTGTTATCCTTGCAAATAATAATGAGCAAAGCTTAACTGTTGCATTACAAAATGGAGTAAATGGGCAACCATTAGTTTCAACACATTCTGTTCCAAGTTAAAATACTTGGCCACTCAAGGTAAGAATTTGTATCTTATCTTCTTATCTTATCTTATATTATATTATTATATATTATATTATAACTAGTATATTATAATAAGAAAATAGCGTCCGTGAGTGAGTCTGTCTGTCTGTGAGTGAGTCTTCCACGACCATCCGACGGTGGAGGAGGCGCCACGTGGCTCGATCTCGGCCGTCCGTGGGCCTTGGCCTCTCAAAAGCTCCCAAGTTTGGTGGACAAAATTTTTTTGGTTTACCACGGACTTGAACCCTGGACATTGCCCCCCAAACCCCCCACCCTTACCACTAGACCATCCAGTCTTTTCTTAAAATAATTGAAAGTCCATGCTTAGTTAAGGCTGGGGCCTAATTAATTCAAGGATACTCTAGGATGTTCTAGAATGTTCTAGAATCTCTTGGAATGTCCTAGAATGTTCCAGATGCTCATGAGTAAGCACTTCAGTCTAAAAATAGAAAGTTTCAGTCTAAAAATAGAAGTTTTTTTGAAACTTTGCAAATGCTTAAAATAGAATGTTGTGGAATGTTCCAGGTGCTTATGGGTAAGCACCTAAGTCTAAAAATAGAAAGTTTCAGTCTAAAAATAGAAGGTTTTTTGAAACTTTGCAAATGTTCAAAATAGAATGTTCTGGAATGTTCCAAGTGGTCATGGATAAGCACCTCAGTCTAAAAATAGAAAGTTTCAGTCTAAAAATAGAAAGTTTTTTGAATTTTTTTTTGAAACTGTGCAAGTGCTCAAAATAGAATGTTATGGATGCAGATGCTCATGGGTAAACACCTCAATCCAAAAATAGAAAGTTTTTTGAAACATTGCAAATACTCAAAATAGAATGTGCTAGAATGTTGCAGATGCTCTAGGGTAAGCACCTCAGTCTAAAAATAGAAAGTTTCAGTCTAAAAATAGAAAGTTTGCTTAAACTTTGTAAAAACTCAGATAGAATGTCCTAGAATGTTTCAGATGCTCTAGGGTAAGCATCTCAGTCTAAAAATAGAAAGTATGGTAGTCTAAAAACAGAAAAGTTTGCTAAAACTTTGCATAAACTCAAAATAGAATGTTCTAGAGTGTTCCATGTGCTATAGGGCAACCACCTATGCTCTAGAAGCACCTCAGTCTAAAAGTAGAAAGTTTCTTGAAACCTTGCAAATGCCCAAAATAGAATATTCTGGAGGTGATACTTTGGAATTGGAAGTAAGTGTGATGGGTATGATGGGTGTGTGTAAGCTTCACATGACTGATACTTTAGAATTGACATACTTTAGAATTGGTAGTAGAGGTAATAGATGTGGCCTCATGGGCATGTGTGAGTATGTTACTCATGAATGATACTTTGTTGGTAATGGAATAGAAGGTTGAGTAGTATGTGTGAATAAGACTGTGAAATACCATAGAGTGCAGTAGATGTGAGTAACACCTCAATCTAAAAATAGAAAGTTTCAGACTAAAAATAGAAAGTTTTTTGAAACATTGCAAAATACCGCGTTGTAACGAATGTAACTCCACCCCCATCTACGGCCCGCGTGGCGCCACTTGGCGCGATCCGGACGATCCTAAC
This sequence comes from Isoetes taiwanensis, assembly GCA_021234155.1. Taxonomy (NCBI): domain Eukaryota; kingdom Viridiplantae; phylum Streptophyta; class Lycopodiopsida; order Isoetales; family Isoetaceae; genus Isoetes; species Isoetes taiwanensis. The sequence continues at coordinate 14,074,271 of JAJEKV010000037.1, forward strand.
GCGTTGTCTCCACGCCACGCCACGGTGATCCCAGGCCCTTTTTTTTTCTAACCACTATCTAAAATTTTATGTTGCATGGTGGATTCGAACCCAAGTCTAGCCCCCCATACCCCCCAATTCTAACCACTAAGCCAAGCATTTCTTCTTCAACAAAATAGGAAGTGCTTAGTTAAGGCTGGGGCAATGGAAATTCCTTTCGTTAATTAAAAACCTTAATGATCCTAGAACCTTCTAGAATGTTCTAGAATGAAGCTAGAGAGAGAAGAGGGAAAGATAGAGGGGGGGAAGAGAGAGGAAAGAGAGAGGAGAAAGAAGAGAGAGGAGGAAGAGGAGGGAGAGAGAGGAATAGAAAAGAGAGAGAAAGATAGAGAGAGAGGGAAGAAATAGAGAGAGAGGAGAGAGATAGGAGAGAGAGAAGGAAAAAAGGGGAGAGAGAGAGAGAGAGGAGAGAGAGGAGAAAGAGAGGAGAGAGAGGAGAGAGAGGAGAGAGGAAAAAGAGAGGAGAGAGGAGAGAGAGAGAAGAGAGGGGAGGGAGGAGAGCATAGAGGAGAGAGAGGGAAGAGAGAGGGAGAGAGAGGGCAAAAGAAGAGAGAGGAGAGAGAAGAGGAGAGAGAATAGGGAGGGGAGGGAGGAGAGAGAGAGAGAAAAGAGAAAGGGAGAGAGAGAGGAGAGAGAAGAGAGACAGAGGCAGAGGGGAGAGAGAGAAGAGAGGGATAGACAAAGAGAGAGAGAGAGAGGGAGGGAAAAAAGAGAGGAGAGAGAGAGAGAGAGGAGAGCAGAGGAGAGGAGAGAGAAGAGAGAGAAGAGAAAGGAAAGAAAGGGGGGAGAGAGGGGAAAGAAGAGAGAGGGGATAGAGAGGGGAAAGAAGAGAGAGGGAGAGAGAGGAGACAAAGAAGAAAGAGAAGAGGGGGGAGAGAGAGAGAGAGAGAAAGATAGACAGAGAGAGGGCGGGGAGAGAAGAGATAGAAGAGAGAAGACAGAGGAGAGAGGAGAGAGAAGAGAGAGAGAGGAGAGAAGAGGGATGAGAGAGAGGGGGAGGAGATAGAGAGAGGAGAAGAGAGAGGAGAGAGAGAGGAAGGAGAGAGAGAATATAGAGGGGAGAAACAGGGAGGATAGAGAAGAGAGAGAAAAGAGAAGAAAGGCAAAAACCGAGGCGAGGTCTCGAGGGAGAGGGGAGAGAAAGAAGAGAGAGAGAGAAAAAGAGAGAGGAAAGAGAAAGAGAGGAGGAATGAGAGAGAGAGAAGAGTAGAGAGGAGAGAGATAGGAGAGAGATAGGAGAGAGAAGAGAGAGGGAAAGAGACGGGAGAGAGAGGGGAAAGAAAAGAGAGGAGAGAGAAAACAAAGACAAGAGAGAGGAGAGAGAAAACAAAGACAAGAGAGAGGACATGAGAGAGACAGAGGGAGAAATAGAGAAGATAAAGAAAGATAGAGAGAGGGGAGAAATAGAGAGAGAGGAGAGAGATATAAGAGAGAGAAGGAAAAACGGGGAGAGAGAGAGGGGAGAGAGAGAAGAGACGGAAGAGAGGAGAGAGAGGAGAGAGGAAAGAGGAGAGAGAAGAGGGAAAGGGGAAGAGAGAGAGGGAGAGAGAGAGAGAGATGAGAGAAAAGGGAGAAGAGAGAGAAGAGGAGGGATAGAGAGGAGGGAGGAGAAAGAGAGGAGAGAGGAGAGAGGGAAGAGAGAGAGGAGAGACAGAGAGAGAGGGGAAAGAAGGAGAGAGAAAAGAGACGAAAGCGAGAGAGGAGAAAGAAGAGACAGAGAAAGAAAGAGAGAGAGAGAAGAGAGAGAAGAAAAAAAGGAGACAGATAAAATAGAAAGAAGAGAGGAGAGAGTGAAGTTTGGGGTAAGTAGGCTCTTCATGGATAGTACTTTACAATTAGTAAATAAGCGTGAGTAAATTCCTCTTGCACGGGTGCCAAGTAATAGACGTGGTAAAAGTCCTCATGGGTATAGATGTGGTATGGGTTCTCATGGTTGCATGTGTAAATATGCTCCTCATGGGTTATTGAGCAATGGGACTCCTCATGAGTGATACTTTAAAAGTAGTAGTAGGTGTGGGTAAGCTCCCAATGAGTGATAGTTGAGACTTTGAAGTTGATAGTAGGTGTGAGTAAACTCTCAATGAATGATACTTTGAAATTGGTAATAAATGTGACTAAGGTCCTCTATGTGTGATGATTTGGAATTGGTACAAGCCGAGGAATACTCCCAAGGATGTCCAAACCAAGGCGAGACCCCGGAGGGGCCGAGCCGAGGAAGGGTGCAAAAGAAAAGGGCACATGGGTGGGTCAAACCGAGGCGAGGCCCCGAAGGGGCCGAGCCGAGGAATGAGTTTAAAAGAAAAGGGCCCGGCCGTCAGGCCGGGCCCTTTTCTAGTCTAATCTAATAAAGAAATAGCGTCCGTGAGTGAGTCTGTCTGTCTGTGAGTGAGTATTCCACGACCCATCGGCGGTGGAGGATGCGCCACGTGGCGCGATCTGGGCCCTCCTTTTTCCCCCACCCACCTTAAAACTTCTTGGTGGTGGGGGGATTCGAACCTTGGACCTTGCCCCCCAAACCCCCCATCCTTACCACTAGGCCAAGCATTGGTTTCTTGAAAAAAATGGAAGTTCACACATAGTTAAGGGTGAGGGCCAAATAATTCAAGGATGCTCCAGGATGTTCTGGGATGTTCTAGATGGTTCTAGAAGCTTCTAGAAACTTCTAGAATGTCTCCTGATTTTCTAGAAACTTCTACAATGTCATGGAATGTTCTGTAATCTTCTAGAATGTCTAAAAATAGAAAGTTTTTGTGAACTTTGCAAACAATGCAAGGATGCTCTAGGATGTTCCAGATAGCTCTATAAGCTTCTAGAATGCCCTAGAATCTTTTAGAATGTCTAAAAATAGAAAGTTTTGTGGAACTTTGTAAGCAATTCAAGGATGCTCTAGGATGTTCTAGGATGTTCTAGATGGCTCCAGAATGTTCAGGAATGTCCTAGAATCTTCTAGAACCTTCTAAAATCTTCAAGAATCTTCTAGAATGTCTAAAAATAGAATTTTTTTGAAACTTCACAAATGGTCAAAATAGAATGTTCTGGAATGTTTCAGATGCTCACGGATAAGCACCCCAGTCTAAAAATAGAAAGTACCAGAGTTTAAAATAGAAAGTTTTCAAAAAGTTTGTAGGAATTTATAATAGAATATTCTAGAATGTTCCAGGTGCTCTTGAATGTTCCAGGTGCTCCTGGGCAAGCATGTCAGTCTAGAAATAGAAAGTTTTGTGGAATTTTGCAAACAATTCGAGCATGCTCCAAGATGTTCTAGATAGGAATAGAATGTTCTCCTAGAATCTTCTAGAATGTCTAAAAATAGAAAGTTTTGTGGAACTTTGTAAACAATTCAAGGATGCTGTAGGATGTTGTAGGATGTTCTAGATGGCTCCAGAATGTTGTAGAATGTCCTAGAATCTTCTAGAATATTCTAGAATGTCTAAAAATAGAATTTTTTTGAAACTTCACAAATGCTAGGAGGGAGGAGAGAGAGAGGAGAGCAGACAGGAGAGAGAAGAGAGAGAGGAGAGACGGAAGAGAGAGGAGGGAGAGAGAGGGGAAAGAAGAGACAGGAGAGAGAAGAGAGAGAGGGGAGAGAGAGGAGAAAGAAGAGAGAAAGGGGAGAGGGAAGAGAGAGGAGAGAGAGAAAGAAAGAAGAGAGAGAAAGATAGAGAAAGAGGGGAGAAAGAAGAGAGAAATGGGAGAAAGAGAAGGAAAAAAGGGCTAGAATGTTCTAGAATAAAGCTTGAGAGAGAAGAGGGAAAGACAGAGGGGGAGAAAGATGGGGGAGAGAGAGGAGAGAGGAGAGAGAAGAGAGAGAGGAGAGAGGGAAGGAAAAAGGGGGGAGAGAGAAGAGAGAAAGGGGGGAGAGAGAGAAAGAAGAGAGGGAGAGAGGAGAGACAAAGAGAGGAGAGAGGAGAGAGAGAGGAGAGGAGGGAGAAAGAAGAGAGGGGAGGGCAAAGAGAGACATAGGGAGAGAGGAAAGAGAGAAGAGAGAGACAAAGAGAGAGGAGAGAGAAAAAGAGGAGAGAGGAGGAAGAGGAGAGAGAGGAGTTCTAGGAGGAGAGAGAAGAGAGAGGGAAGAGAGAGGGAGAGAGAGAGAGGAGGGGAAAGAAGACAGAGGAGAGAGAGAAGAGAGAGAGGAGGAGAGAGGAGAAAGGGAGAGAAAGGGTAGAGGGAAGAGAGAGGAGAGAGAGAAAGAAAGGAGAGAGAGAGGAGGAGGAGATAGAGAAGAGAGAGAAGAGAGAATAGAGAGAGATAGAGAGAAGGAAAAGAAGGAGCAGAGAGAGGAGAGAGAGAAGAGAGAGATGAGAGAGAGGAGGAGGGAGAGAGAAGAGAGAGAAAAGAGAGAAGAGAGAAGAAAGAGGAGAGAGAGAAGAGAGGAGAGAGAGAAGAGAGAGAGGGAGAAGAGAGAGGAGGGAGAGAGAGAGGAAAGAGAGATGGGAGAGAAGAAAGGAGAAGAGAGAGGAGAGAGGAGAAGAGAGAAGAGGAGAGAGAGAGGAGAGAGAAGAGAGAGAAAGAGAGAAGAGAGGAGAGAGCAAGAGAAAGGAGAGAGAGGAGAGAAAAGAAGAGAAGAAAGAGAAGGACAGAGAGAAGAGAGGAGAGAATATAGGAAAAAAAGAAGGGGGAGGGGAAAGAAGAGAGAGAGAGAGGGGAAGAGAGAGAGGCCTCAGAGAGAGGAATGAAGAGATAGATGGAAAGAGGAAGAGGAACGCCGGGAGAGATGGCCCTCCTTTCTAGTCTAATAATATAATAAAGAAATAGCCCCGCGGAGTGAGTCCTGGGTGAGTCCCAGGAGTGAGTATTCCACCTACCCATCGATGGTGGAGGATGCGCCACGGGCTGATCCGGGCCTTCCTTTTTCCCCACCCACCTTAAAAACTTTTGGTGGTGGGGGGGTTTGAACCCCTCGACCTTAGAAAAGAGAAACCCCCATCCTTACCACTAGGCCAAGCATTGGTTTCTTGAAAAAAATGGAAGTTCACACGTAGTTAAGGGTGAGGGCCAAATAATTCAAGGATGTTCTAGAAACTTCTAGAATGTCTCCTGATTTTCTAGAAACTTCTACAATGTCATGGAATGTTCTGTAATCTTCTAGAATGTCTAAAAATAGAAAGTTTTTGTGAACTTTGCAAACAATGCAAGGATGCCCTAGGATGTTCCAGATAGCTCTATAAGCTTCTAGAATGCCCTAGAATCTTCTAGAATGTCTAAAAATAGAAAGTTTTGTGGAACTTTGTAAGCAATTCAAGGATGCTCTAGGATGTTCTAGATGGCTCCAGAATGTTCAGGAATGTCCTAGAATCTTCTAGAACCTTCTAGAATCTTCAAGAATCTTCTAGAATGTCTAAAAATAGAATTTTTTTGAAACTTCACAAATGGTCAAAATGGAATGTTCTGGAATGTTTCAGATGCTCATGGATAAGCACCCCAGTCTAAAAATAGAAAGTACCAGAGTTTAAAAATAGAAAGTTTTCAAAAAGTTTGTAGGAATTTATAATAGAATATTCTAGAATGTTCCAGGTGCTCCTGGGCAAGCATGTCAGTCTAGAAATAGAAAATAGGAAGTCCATGCTCAGTTAAGGCTGAGACAATGGAAATTCCTTTGGTTAATTAAAAGCCTTGATGATCCTACAACCTTCTAGAATGTTCTAGAATGAAGCTAGAGAGAGAAGAGGGAAAGATAGAGGGGGAGAAGAGAGAGGAGAGAGAGAGGAGAGAGAGGAGAGAGAAGAGAGAGGAGGGAGAAGACGGAGAGAGAGAGGAATAGAAAAGAGAGAAAGATAGAGAGGGGAGAAATAGAGAGAGAGGAGAGGATAGGAGAGAGAGAAGAGGAAAAGGGGAGAGGAGAGGAGGAGAGGAGGAGAGGAGGAGAGAGGAGAGGAGGAGAGAGAGAGGAGAGGAGGAGAGAGGAGAGAGAGAGGGGGAAAGAAGAGAGAAGAGAGAGAGGGAAGAGAGGGGAGAGAGGGGGAAAGAAGATGGAGGAGAGAGAAGAGAGATGAGGGAGAGAGGGAGAGAGAAGAGAGAGAGAGAGAGAGAGAGAGAGAGGGAGAGAGAAGAGGAGAGAGGAGAGGAGAGAGAGAGGGGGAAAGAGAGAGAGGAGAGAGAGGAGAGAGAGGGAGAGAGAGAGAAAAGATAGATGGAGAGAGGGAGAAATAGAGAGAGGGGGGAGAAATAGAGAGAGAGAGAGAGAGGAAAAGGGGGAGAGAGAGAGGAAGAAGAGAGAGAGAGGAGGAAAGGAGAGAGAGGGAAGAGAGAGAGGGAGAGAGAGGGGGAAAGAAGAGAGAGAAGAGAGAGGGAAGAGGAGGGGAGAGAGGGGGGAAAGAAGAGAGAGAGAGAGAAGAGAGATGAGGAGAGAGGAGAGAGAAGAGAAAGGGAGAGGGAAGAGAGAGGAGAGAGAGAGAGGGGAAAGAAGAGAGAGGAGAGAGATCAGAGAGAGAGAGGAGAGAGAAGAGAGAGAGAGGAGAGAGAGAAAAGATAGAGAGAGAGGGAGAAAAGAGAGAGAGGGGAGAAATAGAAAGAGAGGAGAGAGAGAGAGAGGGGGCAAAAGAAGAGAGAGGAGGAGAGAGAGAGAGAGAGAGAGAGAGAGAGAGAGGAGAGGAGAGAGAAAGAAGAGAAAGGAGAGAGAAGAGAGTTAGAGGGAGAGGGAGAGAGAGAGAGAGAGAGGTGAGAGAGAAGAGGAGGAGGAGAGAAAAGGGAGAAGAGAGAGAAGAGATAGGAGAGAGAAGAGGGAGAGAGAGAGAGAAGAGAGAGGGGGAGGGAGAGGAGAGGAGAGGAGAGGGAAGAGGGAAGAGGGAAGAGACATGGGAGAGAGAGAGGGGGCAAAGAAGAGAGAGAGGAGAGCTGAAAGAGAGAGGGGAAAGAAGAGAGAGGAGAGAGAGGAGAGAGAAGAGAGAAAGGAGAGAGGGAAGAGAGAGGAGAGAGAGAGGAGAGAAGAGAGAGAAGAGGAATAGAAAAGAGAGAGGTAGAGAGAGAGAGAGAGAGAGAGAGAGAGAGAGATGTATTTTTTACGAGAGAGAGAGAGAGAGGGAAGAGATATGGGAGAGAGAGAGGGAAAGAAGAGGAGAGAGAAGAGAGAGAGAGGAGAGCTGGAAAGAGAGAGGGAAAGAAGAGAGAGGAGAGAGGAGAGAGAAGAGAAAGGAGAGAGGAAGAGAGAGAGAGAGAGGAGAGAGAGAGAGAGAAGAGGAGAAAAGAGAGACAAAGGCAGAGAGAGAGAGAGAGAGAGAGAGAGAGAGAGAGAGAGAGAGAGAGAGAGAGAGAGAAGAGATATGGGAGAGAGAGAGGGGAAAGAGGAGAGAGGAGAGAGAAGAGAGAGAGGAGAGCTGAAAGAGAGAGGGGAAAGAAGAGAGAGGAGAGAGAGGAGAGAGAAGAGAGAGAGGAGAGAGGGAAGAGAGAGGAGAGAGAGAGAGGAGAGAGAGAGAGAGAGAGAGAGGGAGAGGGTAAAGACAAAGAGAAGAGAAGACAGAGGAGAGAGGACAGAGAGAGAAGAGAGGAGAGAGAAAGAAAAGAGAGGAGAGAGAAGAGAGACACGAGGAGAGGGGAAAAAAGAGAGAGAGAGAGAGAGGGAGATGAGGGAAGAGAGAGGAGAGAGGAGAGAGAAGAGAGGGAAGAGATAGGAGAGAGAAGAGAGAGAATAGAGAAAGGAGAGATGGAGATAGGGCACATGGGTGGCCCAAACTGAGAGGACGGTCTAGAAGCCGAAAGGAGAAAGAGAGGCGGGGAAGGAGAGGAGCCCGGCCCTTTCTATCTATCTAATCTAATATAATAAAGAAGAAGGGAAGAGGGTCTAAAAATAGAGGTTTTTAAGGAGTATTCCAGACTCATCCGAGAGAGGTTGCGCCAATGGCTTGATCGTCGAGGGTGGGCCTTGGGCTCTCAAAAGCTCCCAAGTTTGGTGGACAAAATTTTTTGGTTTACCAAGGATCAACCTTGGACATTGCCCCCCAAACCCCCCACCCTTACCACTAGACCAACCAGTCTTTTCTTGAAATAATAGGAAGTCCATGCTTAGTTAAGGCTGGGGCCTAATTATTCAAGGGTACTCTAGGATGTTCTAGAATGCTCTAGAATCTTCTGGAATGTCCTAGAATGTTCCAGATGCTCATGAGTAAGCACCTCAGTCTAAAAATAGAAACTTTCAGTCTAAAAATAGAAGTTTTTTTGAAACTTTGCAAATGCTCAAAATAGAATGTTGTGGAATGTTCCAGGTGCTCATGGGTAAGCACCTCAGTCTAAAAAAACAGAAAGTTTCAGTCTAAAAATAGAATGTTTTTTGAAACTTTGCAAATGCTCAAAATAGAATGTTCTGGAATGTTCCAAATGCTCATGGGTAAGCACCTCAGTCTAAAAATAGAAAGTTTCAGTCCAAAAATAGAAGTTTTTTTGAAACTTTGCAAATGCTCAAAATAGAATGTTGTGGAATGTTCCAGGTGCTCATGGGTAAGCACCTCAGTCTAAAAATAGAAAGTTTTTTTGAAACTTTGCAAATACTCAAAATAGAATATTGTGGAATGTTCCAGGTGCTCATGGGTAAGCATCTCAGTCTAAAAATAGAAAGTTTCAATCCAAAAATAGAAGTTTTTTTGAAACTTTGCAAATGCTAAAAATAGAATGTTGTGGAATGTTCCAGGTGCTCATGGGTAAGCACCTCAATGTTCTGGAATGTTGCAGATGCTCAAAGGTAAGCACCTCAGTCTAAAAATAGAAAGTTTTAGTCTAAAAATAGAAAGTTTGCTTAAACTTTGTAAAAACTCAAATAGAATGTCCTAGAATATTTCAGATGCTCTAGGGTAAGCATCTCAATCTAAAAATAGGAAGTACGGTAGTCTAAAAACAAAAAAGTTTGCTAAAACTTTGCAAAAACTGAAAATAGAATGTTCTAGAATGTTCCAAATGCTATAGAACCACCTATGCTCTAGAAGCACCTCAGTCTAAAAGTAGAAAGTTTCTTGAAACCTTGCAAATGCTCAAAATAGAATATTCTGGAGGTGATACTTTGGAATTGGTAGTAAGTGTGATGGGTATGATGGGTGTGTGTAAGCTTCACATGAGTGATACTTTAGAATTGGCATACTTTAGAAAAGCACCTCAGTCTAAAAGTAGAAAGTTTCAGTCTAAAAATAGAAAGTTTTTTAAGACTGCAAATGCTCAAAATAGAATGTTCTGAAATGTTGCAGATGCTCATGAGTAAATACCTCAATCCAAAAATAGAAAGTTTTTGGAAACGTTGCAAATGCTCAAAATAGAATGTTCTGGAATGTTGCAGATGCTCAAAAGTAAGCACCTCAGTCTAAAAATAGAAAGTTTTAGTCTAAAAATAGAAAGTTTGCTTAAACTTTGTAAAAACTCAGATAGAATATCCTAGAATGTTTCAGATGCTCTAGGGTAAGCATGTCAGTCTAAAAATAGAAAGTACGGTAGTCTAAAAACAGAAACGTTTGCTAAAACTTTGCAAAAACTCAAAATAGAATGTTCTAGATTGTTCTAGATGCTATAGGGCAACCACCTATGCTCTAGAAGCACCTCAGTCTAAAAGTAGAAAGTTTCTTGAAACCTTGCAAATGCTCAAAATAGAATATTCTGGAAGTAATGCTTTGGAATTGGTAGTAAGTGTGATGGGTATGATGAATGTGTGTAAACTTCACATGGGTGATACTTTAGAATTGACATACTTTAGAATTGGTAGTAGAGGTAGTAGATGTGGCCTCATGGGCATGTTACTCATGAATGATACTTTGTTGGTAATGCAATAGAGGGTTGAGCAGTATGTGTGAATAAGACTGTGAAATACCATGGAATGCAGTAGATGTGAGTAAGATCCTCATAGGTGACACTTTGGAATTGGTAGTGTTCTTCTCATAAGTGATACTTTAGAATTGGTAGTAGGGCATGTGTGTATATGGACTTGCATGGTAGTAGGTGTAAGTAGGCTCCTTATGGATAATACTTTAGAGAGAGAGAGGAGAGAGAAAGGAGAGAGGGAAGAGACAGGAGAGAGAGAGGAGAGAGGAGAGAGAGGAGATGAGAGAGAGAGAAATAGAGAAGAGAGAGAAAGATAGAGAAAGAGGGGAGAAATAGAGGGAGAGGAGAGAGAGATGGAAAAAAGGGGAGAGAGAGAGAAAGGAGAAGAAGAGAAAGAAGGGGAAAAGAAGAGAGGGGAGAGAGAGAAAGGGGAGAAGAAGGAGAAGAGAGAGAAGGGAAAAAGGGAGAGAGGAGAGAGGAGAGAGAAAGGAGAGAGACAGAGAGAAATACAGAGAGAGAGAAGATAGAGAGAAGAGGGGAGAGAGAGAGATGAGGGGAGAGAGGAGAGAGAGAGAGATGAGGGGGGGGAGAGGGAACAAGAGAGAAGAGAGAGGAGGGAGGAAGAGAGAGGGAAAGAGAGGAGAGAGAGAGAAGAAAGAGAAAACAGAGAAGAGAGAAGAAGAAAGGAGAGAGAAAAGAGAGAAGAGAAAGGAGAGAGAGAGAAGGAAGAGAGAAGAGAGAGAGGAGATAGAGGAGGAGGAGAGAGAAGAGAGAGAAGAGAGAATAGAGAGGAGATAGAGAGAAGGGGAGAAGTGGAGCAGAGAGAGGAGAGAGAGAAGAGAGAGATGAGAGAGAGGAGGGAGAGAAAAGAGAGAGAAAAGAGAGAAGAGAGAAGAAAAGGAGGAGAGAGAAGAGAGAGGAGAAAGAGAAGAGAGAGTGGGAGAAGAGATGCAAAGGGAGAGAGGAGAGACAAGAAAGGGAGGAAAGAGAAGAGAGAGGAGCGAGAGGAGAGAGAAGAAAAGAGAAGAGAGAGGAGAGAGAAAGGGGGAGACAAAAGAGAGAAGGAGAGAGAAGAGAGAAAGAGAGAGAGAGAGAGAGATGAGAGAAAAGGAGAGGGAGAAAAGGGAATGGGGAAGGAGAAATAAGGAAGAGAAGAGACAAGGAATACTACAAAAGAAGGGCATGGGTTGGAAGAGAGAAAAGAGAGAGGGAAAAGAGGTTGGAGAGAGAGGAATGGAGTAAAAAGAAAAAGGGAGAGAGAGAGAGGAGAGAGAGAGGAGAGAGAAAAGAGACAAGAGAGAGGGAAAAGAGAGGGGGGAGAGAGAAAGGGAAGAGAGGGGAAGAGAGGACAAAAAAGAAGGGCATGGGTGGGGAAGAGATAAATTTTATTGATGAGCCTACGAGGAATGATGAGAGCAAAAAAGGCATGATGGCCGGGCCCCTTTCTAGTCTATATATTATAAAAGAATAGAAGCCGATGGAGTGAGTATGTCACGCCCCATCGACGGATAAGGATGCGCCACGTGGCGCGATCCGGGCCCTCCGTGGGCCTTGGCCTCTCAAAAGCTCCCAAGTTTGGTGGACAAAATTTTTTGGAGAGGGGACTTGAACCCCGGACATTGCCCCCCAAACCCCCCACCCTTACCACTAGACCAACCAGTCTTTTCTTAAAATAATAGGAAGTCCATGCTTAGTTAAGGCTGGGGCAATGGAAATTCCTTTGGTTAATTAAAAGCCTTGATGATCCTAGAACCTTCTAGAATGTTCTAGAATGAAGCTAGAGAGAGAAGAGAGAGGAGGGAGAGAGGAGAGAGAAGAGAGAGGAGGGAGAAGAGGGAGAGAGAAATAGAAAAGAGAGAGAAAGGTAGAGAGAGAGGAGAGAAATAGGAGATAGAGAAATAGGAGATAGAGAGAGGAGAGAGATAGGAGATAGAGAGGGGAGAAATAGAGAGATAGGAGAGAGAGAGGAGAGGAGAGAGGAGAGAGGAGAGAGGAGAGAGGAGAGAGGAGAGGAGAGAGGAGAGAGAAATAGAAAAGAGAGAGAAAGAGAGGAGAGAGGAGAAAGACAGAGAGAGGAGAGAAAGAGGAGATAGAGAGGAGGAGATAGAGAGAGGAGAGAGATAGGAGAGAGAGAGGGGAGACATAGAGAGAGAGGAGAGAGAAGAGAGGAGAGAGGAGAGAGAGAGAGGAGATGGAGAGAGAGAGAGAGGAGAGAGGGGAGAGAGAGAAGAGAGAGGAGGGAGGAAGAGAGAGGAGAGAGAAGAGAGAAAGGGAAGAGGGAAGATAGAGGGAGAGAGAGGGAAAGAAGAGAGAGAGGAGAGAGAGAGAGATAGAGGAGAGAGAAGAGAGAGAGAGAGAGAGAGAGAGAGAGAGGAGAGAGAAAGAGAGAGAGAGAGAAGGAGATGGGAGAGAGAGAGAAGAGAGAGAAGAAGGATGGAAGAGAGAGGAGAGAGAGCAAGGAGAGAGGAAAGACTAAGAAGAGAGAGGAGAGAGAAGAATAGAGACAGAGGGAGATAGAGAGAGGGAGAGAAAGAGAGAGAGAGGAGAGAGATAGGAGAAAGAAAGGAGAGAGAGAGAGAGAGAAGAGAGGAGAGAGAGAGAGGAGAGAGATAGGAGAGAGAGAAGAGAGAGAGAAAAAAAAAGAGAAAGGTAGAGAGAGAGGGGAGAAACAGAGAGAGAGGAGAGAAATAGGAGAGAGAGAGAAGAGGAGAGAGATAGGAGATAGAGAGAGGGAGAAATAGAGAGAGAGGAGAGAGACAAAGAGAGAGAGAGAGGGAGAGAGAGAGAGAGAGAGGAGAGAGAGAGAGAGGGGGAGAGATAGGAAAGAGGGAGAGGAGAGAGAGAGAGAGGAGAGAGAGAGGAGAGAGGAGAGAGAGAGGAGAGAGAGAGGAGAGGAGAGAGGAGAGAGAGAGGAGAGAGAGGAGAGGAGAGGGAGGAGAGAAAGAGGAGAGAGAGGAGAGAGAGAGAGAGAGAGGAGAGGGAGGGAAGAGGGAAGAGGGAGGAGAGAGAAGAGAGAAAGGGAAGAGGGAAGAGAGAGGGGAAAGAAGAGAGATGAGAGAGAGAGGAGAGAGAAGAGAGAGGGAAGAGGGAGAGAAAGAGAGAAGAGAGAGAGAGAGAGAAACAGAGAGGAGAGAGAAAGATGGAGAGAGAGAAGGAGCATGGGAGGAGAGAGAAAAGAGAGAAGAAGGATGGAAGAGAGAGGAGAGAGAGAGCAAGGAGAGGGGGAGACAAAGAAGAGAGAGGAGAGAATAGAGACAGAGGGAGAGGAGAGAGAGGAGAGAGAAACAAAGAGAGAGAGAGAGAGAAAGAGAGGAGGGGGGAGAGAGAAGAGAGAGAAGAAAGAGGGAAGAGAGAGAGGAGAGAGGGGGAAAGAAGAGAGATGAGAGAGAGAAATAGAAAAAGAGAGAAAAAGGAGAGAGAGGGAAGAAAGAGAGAGAGAGGAGAGAAATAGGAGAGAGGGAGAGAGGAGAGAGAGAGAGGAGAGGAGAGAGAGGAGAGAGAGAGAGAGAGAGGAGAGAGAGGAGAGAGAGAGGAGAGAGAGAGAGGAGAAAAGAGAGAGAGAGAGGTAGAGAGAGGAGAAAAGAGAGAGAGGAGAGAAAGAAGGAGAAAGAGAGGGGAGAGAGAGAGGAGAGAGAGAGAGAGAGAGGAGAGAGAGGGAGAGAGAGAGGAGAGAGGAGAAGAGGAGAGAGAGAGAGAGGAGAGAGAGGAGAAAGAGGAGAGGAGGAGAAGAGAGAAGAGAGGAGGGAGGAGAGAGAGAGAGAGAGGAGAGGAGAGAGAGGAGAGAGGAGAGGGAGAGAGGAGAGAGAGAAGAGAGGAGAGGAGGAGAGAAAGAGGAGAGAGAGAGAGAGAGAGAGAGGAGAGGAGGGAAGAGGGAAGAGGGAGGAGAGAGAAGAGAGAAAAGGAAGAGGGAAGAGAGAGGGAGAGAGAGGAGAGAAGAGAGAGAGAGAGAGAGAGGAGAGAGAAGAGAGAGGGAAGAGGGAGAGAAGAGAGAAGAGAGAGAGAGAAAAGAGAGGAGAGAGAATGATAGAAGAGAGAGGGGGGAGAGGGGGAGGAGAGAGAAGAGAGAGAAGAAGGATGGAAGAGAGAGGAGAGAGAGAGCAAAGAGAGAGGAGAGAGAGAAAAGAAGAGAGAGGAGAGAGAAAAAAGGAGAGAAGAGAGAGGGGAGAAGAGAGAGAGAAAGATATAGAGAGAGAGAGAGAGGAGAGAGAGAGGGAAGACAAAGAGAAGAGAAGAGGAGAGGAGGGAGAAAAGAGAGGAGAGAGGACAGAGAGAGAGAAGAGAGGAGAGAGAAAGAAGAGAGAGAGAGAGAAGAGAGACACGGGGAGAGGGGATAGAGAGAAGAGAAGAGAGAGAGAGAGAAAGGGAGATGAGGGAAGAGAGAGGAGAGAGGAGAGAGAAAAGAGGGAAGAGATACCAAACAAATCGAAGAAGGGCTACGAGGCCGCCGAAAGAAGGAGGGAAAAAGAAAAGAGGAGAGAGCCGTCCCTTTTCTAGTCCTTATAATAAAAAAAAGGCCCAATCGGTGGGCTCAACCGCGGGTATTTCACGGCCTGTATTTCACGCACTCCTATTTCAAAACCACTTTAAAATTTCTTGATCTTGGGGAGATTCGAACCCTGGACCTTGCCCCCCAAACCCCCCATCCTTACCACTAGGCCAAGCATTGGTTTCTTGAAAAAAATGGAAGTTCACATATAGTTAAGGGTGAGGGCCAAATAATTCAAGGATGTTCTAGAGTAATCTAGAACCTTCTAGAAACTTCTAGGGTCTTCTAGAATAAATCTAGAAAGAGAAGAGGAAAAAGAGAGGGGAGAGGGAGAGAGAGAGAGAGAGAGAGAGAGAGAGAGAGAGAGAGAAGAGAGAGAGAAGAGAAAGAGAGAGGGAAAGAAGAGAGAGGAGGAAGAGAGGAGAGGAGGAAAGAAAGGTGAGAGGGAAGAGAGAGGAGAGAGAGAGGAGAGAGGAGAGAGAAGAGAGAGGAGGGAGAAGAGAGAGAGAAAGATAGAGAGAGAGGGGAGAAATAGAGAGAGGAGAGAGATGGGAGAGAGAAGGAAAAGGAGGGAGAGAGAGAGAGAGAGAGAGAGAGAGAAGAGAGGGGAGGGAGGAAAGAGAGAGAGGAGAGAGAAGAGAGGGAAGAGAGAGGAGAGAGAGAGAGAGAGAGAGGAGAGAGAAGAGAGAAAAAGAGAAGAGAGAAGAGAGAGGAGAGAGGAGAGAGGAGAGGAGAGAGGGAGAGGGGAGGGAAGAGAGAGGAGAGAGAGAAAGATAGAGAGAGAGATAGGAGAGAGAGGAGGGGGGAGAGAGAGAGGAGAGAGAGGAGAGAGAAGAGAGAGGGAAGAGGGAAGAGAGAGAGAGAAATACAGAGGAGAGAGAAAGATAGAGAAAGAGAGAAGGGAGCATGGGAGGAGAGAGAAGAGAGAGAAGAAGGATGGAAGAGAGAGGAGAGAGAGAGCAAGGAGAGAGGAGAGACAAAGAAGAGAGAGGAGAGAGAATAGAGACAGAGGGAGATAGAGAGAGGGGAGAAATAGAGAGAGAGGAGAGAGAGAGGAGAGAGAGGGAGAGAGGGAGGGTAAAGACAAAGAGAAGAGAAGACAGAGGAGGGAGAAAGAGAGGAGAGAGGACAGAGAGAGAAGAGAGGAGACAGAAAGAAGAGAGAGGAGAGAGAAGAGAGACACGGGGAGAGGGGATAGAGAGACGAGAAAATAGAGAGAGAGAAAGGGAGATGAGGGAAGAGAGAGGAGAGAGAAAAGAGGGAAGAGATAGGGGATAGGGCACATGGGTGGGCCCAAACCGAGGCGAGGCCGGCCGGAGGCCGGCCGAGCCGAGGAAAGGAGCAAAAGAAAAGGGCCCGGCCGTCAGGCCGGGCCCTTTTCTAGTATTATTATAATGTTTTGGTGTAAGTAGTGCATCGCGCCCTAAATTGGGCGGTCCGGATTAAACTACCCAACGGTGTAGATGATGTCACGTTAAAAGCCTTTTTAGCTAAAAGAAAAAAAAGCAAAAAAAAAGGGGTTTGGACGTATTAGGGTTCGGGTGCTGCTCTGCTTCGTCCTATGCAGCATCTTCGACGTACCTATAATTCTTCAGCAGCACCTTCGATCTACTGGAAGGTATTAATTAAAAAATTTCGCATTAAGATCTCGGATGAAATCCTTCTACTATGGCCGCTATACAGGATCCGGATTGTGCCCAAGCTTCGAGCTCTTATTTTGATTCCGAGTTACTCAAGCATCAACTTCTTCGAGCCAGTGCACAGATCCAAAATCTCTCAATGGCAGTGCAAATGGGCCTATGCTTCAGCTTCTGGAGGATCAATAAATTCCTTGGGCATGAACATGAATAGCAGGGCCAATATCTCAGGGTTGGGTGCAGTGCTATCACAATTAAGTAATGGGGGCACAAGTAACAATGTTTCTGCAGGAGCAATTGCAACTGGTGGTTTAAGAGGTGCAGCCGGTAGCATGAATATACCAAATGGGTCTCGCTTGAGTGCAATTGGACTAGCTTTGCCGAGAAGGTCTCCAGATCTCAAATGCTTGACAAAAGCCAACATATCATCTACAACATACAATCCTCCGAGATTTGCTTGCTATGATTGCAAGAGGTAGGCAATAGTTTCTTTTTGCTTAATGTTAAACCGCTTGCATGAATGGTTCAATGTATTGCGTTTATATCCGGAGGTCAATGGTAGTAGACCCTAGGAACTGCAGGACGGAGATGTGTTGTCATCGCAGAATGAGTCTGCTCTGTAGTCATCAAATGACATAAGTAGTGGCTATAAATGTATCTTGACTGATGTTTACTTGATGCATAGTGACTGGTAGGATTATCATTCTATATTTGGATGCCTCACAAAATTTGCAGAGTAAAGTGAAGTTTGGACAATTATTACGGCGATAGCATGCAGTTCCACTGCAAGTAGCATCATTGTTAGGAAACAATTTTAGCACCAGCGCAGGTGCTGGTATGCAGGGAAATCACATCTACAAATGGACAACTTGGTGGGATGGGTTTGGCAAGCGATGGAAATGCAAGTGAGGGTGCAGCGTTTGATTTGAACGAATTTCCTTTATTGGGTGCTCGGCAATCTTCCACTGGAGGACCTCAAGGTACTTCAAATAAATGAATCATTACGTGTTGCATCTAAGACAAAGATTTTGTCAATGCAGAGATGTGGTGTTTCTGTCAATACAATTGGTCATCAAAATCAAGAATTCAGCATACAGATGAGGATTTTCCTGCTTTGCCAGGCTTCAAAGGTAAAAGTTGTCTCTGTAGTATAATATTCATATTATGCTTTATCAGATGTTGAAATTTGTAGTGCCTCTGTTGTTTCAGGTAGGAATGCCAACTTCACAAGAGTTTCACCAAGATCGGCAACATGATGGCTCCCTTTCTGTACTGCAACCACAACTGTACATGGTATTGATAATTATGGTCATAATGCATGTCTATTTATTTGAAAGTTTCATTTTGGAAGGTGTCCAATTATAAATCAGCCTTTCTTATAATGCAGATGGGAAGATCTGCTGGATTTCCACTTGGCGTTCCATTTGGGAACCATAGACAGCAGCAACAAGGAAGACTTCCTGTGTCTAATAGTTTATCAAGTTCTATCAATTCTTCAGATTCTGGAGATATGCTACACATTCATTCAAGTTCTGGGGAGAACTTCTCCCTCTCACGTGTGTCTAAGTTCACTATTTAGGAAATGATACAAGCAGGTGCAAGTCTTAAACTCTTCTGAAAGCAGATATGAAGACAAAGCAAGTTGTGGTTTTCTTTTCTCCATTCACTCAAGGCACATACTTGCATTCGGCCATTCATAATCTCTACATTATTTCATACGTTGTAAGCTTTTTGCAAAATGAATTTTTGTAGTGGATACTTTATGGACTAAAGAGACAACTAAGATTCGTCCCATCAATGAAGCTCTGCTATTCGGAAGGATATTATGCAGTGCTTTCCTAAAAAGGTAAGTCACCAACTACAACATTTTGTGATCTTTCGATGGTGCAAAGTCTTTTTAACAAGTAGAACCAGAATCTTTGTATATGCCAATATAATGCATCAAGATTCAATTTCAAGCAAGTACATAATGAGATAGCTTGGTTGCAGGTTCCCAAGACTCAAAAGGGAATACATCCACTACGCAGATCAGTGCTGACCAATGCATGACAGGAAGGCAAATCAAAAGGGGACCTACAATTTTCAATTCCTATTCAAAAATATGAAAATTCTTATTCTCGATTTTCCATGACTGTAAGCGTAAGACTATAAGCTGGGAAGAAAAGGATTACAAGTTAGAAAGATCAGCTCTTGAAAGAGAGGCTAAGATCTATAAAAAATAATGTTCTTATATTTCTTTTGATTTCCTGAGTGCAAAAATAGGCAGAACTTAGTGTTGCTCCACTGTTATGTGTTATGTGTTATCACTGTTGTGTTGCAAATGCAGCATAAAGAATGTCATGTTTCTATGTGTTATCCCTGTTGTGTTGCAAATGCAGCATAAAGAATGTCATGTTTCTACAAGAGGTAATGGAGGTGCAAATTTGCAAGGGCACTTCGAATTGGCAGTCTCTTAGCTTTGCATGCTTTTGCATTTTAGCATCTGTTAGCAGGCTAGGCATCTCTAAGTATGAACTTAAATTAGCAAATACGTCTTCTGAATAATGTTAGCTCTGATATATTAACACTATATCCTTGCCTATAGTGTTGTATCCAAATATTATTTTTTCATGTTTACCTTACATCTAGACTTGGCTAGCGCTCATCTTTGAATGTTGTTTTTAGGACAATTAGTGTAGTGGACCAAAATGTTATCGGGTTGTGATATGCACGTTAAAGGCAATATTTGACTTGCATTATGCTCGAAAATTCTAGAAGTTAAACAAATGTTCCTGTAAACTAGAGACTAAAAATCTTAATGGTACAAAAGATATGTTTCTCAATTGGCACGACAATCTCTCTAATATGGAAGCAATGCAATAGTATAATTTTGGAAAGATAGCTTTGACAAGTTAGAAGTAATTCCACCTTCTATAACAACAATTTTTGCATTCCTATATTTTTTTGCATTTATTATTCTTTGACAAGTTAGAAGTAACTCCACCTTCTATAACAACAATTTTTGCATTCCTATATTTTTTTGCATTTATTATTCTTATTGTTAATGAAGGCCAAAGGTTTTGAGAGCCCTAAGGCACGACTTAAACTTGGAGTACTAGAGTACGTGACAACCAATGATAATTTCTCTATGGATTTGCATAATTATATGAGATTTTTGACAAGAATTTGAGCTGAACATGTTTTTGTTTACACAGGTTCCCAACTTAAGCCCAGCGCATGTTTTTGTTTACACAGGTTCCCAACTTAAGCCCAGCAACGCTGGGCACTGTTACTAGTTTCTTTTTTATTGGTTGGTAGTCTACACCAACGTATCGTTTTCTCCTTTTCTTATATGAATTTCATGCATGATGTGCTGGTTGGTGTAGGTGCTTGAGCTGGCTAGAAATGTGGTCAGGTTTAATAAGAACAGCTCTTGCTCCTGGCATCTTGAGGTTTTGGACTTTTGCATCTCATATTACACTACACATTTGAGAAATTGAGGTTAGTTTCCTTTGATATGTTAAGGTCATAGAATTTCGCTTGCAAATACTGTAATGCAATGCATCTAATGCTAACAGTTAGAATCAAAACTGGTAGTTTCATTTGGAGATGCATAGATTGCCAGGTAGATCCATATTAGTTAGTTTTCTCAACTATGTCTCTTCATATTGTAGATGGATCTACATCTCTCTTTTCTCTTGGTATCATTTCTGAGCCATCATGATTTCATACATTGGTGCAATGCTAACAGAGCAACAAGTTTGAGCCATACAAAATCTGCACCAAACCAGCTCTGCAGCGGTGTATGACCTGCTGCTTTGATACGGTATGCTTGCTTGATATACATGACATTTATAAAAGCATAGTATGTAGGTCCTCCTATAAAGCTCTATTTCTCCTTCTAGAGTTAGAAACAACTCCATTTGAAAAATTTGTGAGGATCAAACTGATAAATAAAAAAGTGTATTTTGTTTTGGTGAATGTTAATGTTCATTTGCCTCATGAAAACATCATTGTTTAGATGATCCTACAAATGTTTTGGCAGCATATTTTTTGCATCAAAAATTGTAGCCAAAACATCATTGTTTAGGTGGCCAAAACATCATTGTTTAGGTGACCTTACAAATGTCTTGCCAACACATTTTCTGCCTCAAAACTGGGAGCCAATATCAGTTACTGTTCTAGGCACCATATAAAAGTTATGCATTGTCTTTGCAAAAGAGAAGTGAGACTTTGTAAGTTGTATTCTGGTCAGACTCATATGAGAATCTAGGTACCATGTTGAATTACATATGAGGTAGGGAAAGATGTAACATTTGTGTATTTGACATCGTGCTTATGATGATGAGTTAAAGAAAAGCTGGCACGTTATTTTCTGAACGTTGTTCTAAATTTGCTTAGGTAGTTATGGCGACACATGCATGCATTGATATATTACATGTATGGTACGCTTCTTTGAAACGATTCTTAGCCATAAAAACAAGGTGCTGCGCACGGAGGGTTGCCCTCCAATTTCTCGAGGGTGAAGTGGCCTAAATCAAACCGTGAAGTCATGTTTTCACAATCTTTAAATTAAAGTAGACCCCTACCATGTTCTGACAATCAATTTGTAGCCCCCCTACATTCATGTGCAAGCCTCTCCACAAGTGCCCCCTCGATTGAATTGTGTATGCAATTGAGTTATTTAATGTTGTGGAAGTGTCCGTACGTGTTTTATGTCGTGCAGACACAATCACAGTTTGGATTCGGCCTGTTCAAGTGCTTCAGAGAAAGCATAGCCAAAATATTAGCCATAGCCAAAATGGTCTTCACACAAACATCAGTTGGTTCCAGATCCAGATGCATTTTTTTTTTTTTTGCGCCTGCTTTCAGAACAGTAATACAAACATAATTATCACTTCTAATGTCTGAGAACTGCATTCTGGTGTACAAATCAACTGTCACATTGTCCAAGATTGCATTTTGCAGAAATGACAACATTCCATGTATATATGCTTGGTTTTGCCATTCCGTTAAAACCTTGATTGGCCTCAAGTAAACATCCATAAGAAGCAAAGAGGCGGATAAGATTGTCATTTAAAGTGGAGTATGAATCTAACCCATTACAGAGGACAACGTTTTGTAACCGCTATAAGGATTCTATAATCCTCATATGATTCCCTTAGAATCTCATAAGATTCGATAAGGTCCAATGAACATTCCCTTAGATTTTTGAAGATTCTATAAAGGTTCCCATAGACTCCAAATTTCTATGAAGACTCCCCTAGGTTCCTTAACACTCTACGAAGACTGCTAGATTTCCAAGATTTCCCTGGATTCTCAAATATTCTTTATAGATTCCCCTAGGTTCCTTAGGATTCCTTTAGATTTTTCAAGATTCTGGGAAGTTACAAAAAATCTTGTTAAGGATAGATTCTTCAAGATTCTATAGAGTTTTCCTCACATTTTCCAAGGTTCTTCTAGGTTCTCAAAGTGTTTATGAAGATTCCCTTACATCTCTTAGATTCCCAAAGATTCCTCTAGATTCCTTCAAGATTCTCTCAAGATTCCTCTAGATTCTTAAAGACTTTATGAAGATTCTCTTAAATTCTGCTAGATTCATAAGATTCTTTTGAGATTCTCATAGATTTCCTAAGATTCTCTTGAAATTCCTCTACATTCTCTAAGATCCTGAGAAAATCCCCTAGATTCTCTTAAATTACCATAGATTCCTCAACTCTCTGTAGAGGAATTTGTCAAAATTTATCTTAGTTTTCGTGTAAACTTAGTTTCCATAGATATTTTATTAACATATATTATAGTGGCTGAAGGCTTTAAGAATGCTATGGGGGTGTTTGCTACAATGTTATCTCATCTCATGGCCAAGTTTCTGTTGTGTAATATATGTTTGTATCAAGTCGATTGGTCATTATCTTAGCAAGGAGTCTTATTTGTCTATATTCATGATCCTATTTGGATACTAAAGGGCTCACATTTTACATGTTTCCAGGGTTGTTATATTCCCACATCTCAATTGGAAGCGTAAGTTCTTCAATTAGAAGCTAAGAATCCCCAAAAAGTGTACCGTCGCATGCAGAATATTTGATAACTTGGTGACAATCATGCCAGATAACTTCTTTCACCATGTACTCCCTTGACTCTTAAGAAAGTGAGAACCCTTCGGTTGAAGTTTTGCATAGCTAATAGCCTTGGGTGCACCTTTCAACCAGCCGACATCACAATGCTAATTCTTTTGAGATTACTTCATTTTTAATCATCTCCTTCATGCAATCAAGAACATGCATCTAGAACAAAGTCATGCATGCCTAAAAGAAATTAATTGCATGAGATCAGTGACGAAAAAGAATGAACTACTATGAAGAATTCTAGGAAGGTTTTAAGATAAAAATTCTAGCAAGAGAGTAAAAACTCAAATTCACGCCAAACTCTAACGAGTCCCAAACTCTAACGAGTCCCATGGTGTAACGGTCCTGGCCACCTAATGGGTCAATATACCTATTTATATATGTATATACATATTAATGGCATATATGCAGCATGATATTAGGGTTTTATCTCTTTGGAGAAAGGATTGTTGCAGAGCATGAAGGTAGGGAGCAATTCTGGGCAGTTTTGGAGCCCGAAATTTGAAGCATCATATCTCGGCAACCCGAGATCCTTTTCAGGTGATTTTTCTTTTGTTGGAAAGGTCTTTAAGTAAGCTTTCCGGAATGGGTCTGATCAAGCCAAAACTCATCCGTATGCAAAAGTTATGACAGAAATAGTGATGCTGAGTCAGAATTGACTGCACTATGCCTATTCTTCTGCAGTTTGCTTCTTGGAGCTAGAAGACGATCTTTGGAGGCGCAATCAATTACAAGGGGTCCAGAGGTCTATGTGGAAAGAAATTATCAGGTGGGGTTTTGCTTTTGATCAATTGAGGTGTGCTATGAGCTGCCATGATTAGTCTGCACATGATTTTTGCATGCAAATATGATAGATTATGAATTTATTGGAGACTCATAAGGCTAGAGAAGAAAATCAATGATTGGAAACATCCCTGTAAGGCTGATTTTAAGTCAAGAATGGCTGAATATTACATGAAGAGCACCGATTCAACATGGAAACTTTAAAAAAAGGCAGAATTAGATTGGATCTGGTCGGCACCGAGCTCTCCAACGCCATTTTGTGTTCATGTTATGTTTTTGTCATTTCGGTTTTGTGCTTTATTTTGTTGGTCTTGTATTTGCTGCCTCTCTCAATTTATTTGCATGTCCTAGTATGAAGCTAAGTCCTCATAGATGGAATTGGGTTGCATTCGAGCTTAGCAGCAGAGGAGATCGGAGCATGAAGAGCTGAGAAGAATAATCATAATAGTAAGAATATGCATTGTTTGATAATTGTCTAACTATGGTAAAATTCTAAGGTTTGGGATAAAGTATCTTTCTTAGCTCATGGAGATGGGGCTAATGCTGAGAAGTAGTCTAGCACAGATGTAGAGCCAACGACCCCCGGCATCAAGGATTTTAGCATCAAGTTCGCATGTGGATCTTGAAATAGGAATAAGCGGTCATCTGACATCAAGGATTATTGAGATTGAGACGGGTCCACATTGGTACAAGGAGAGCCATGTGAAGCTTGGGGGTTTCTGAATGTGACTATAGCATGAAGTACATCTAGTCCGAAAAAGTGAATCGTAAGTTTTCAAGTTGTTGCATTGTATTTTATCAAGAGCATCATAGCTAATGGATTCAAAGTATAAACGTTATGGAACGTTGTATTCCTCATGGGAAGATGGTTTCGAGGTAAGTTTTGCATTATAGAAGATGTTAGTATCTTTCCTTGATCAAGAACGATATATAGGTATTGAAGCTACATCCATGACGGTCAGGGCTTGTAACTTCCTCCACATGTTTGTATTGTGATCATGATCTTCACCAATGAGTTAGCTACTTGGCATGGTTAGGTTGTATGGGCAACCTCGACAAGGGCTAAGAGTATGATCTAGGCACATGTTTAATAAATATTGTAATGAACTTCACATGTCATGGTCTTTGCATTGCTCTCTTGTTGTCTTGGTATTTGATTATGTCTATTGGAACCTCCGGGTCGGGCTTCTAGGTTGGTGGCCTAGGTTGCTCCGGCATGCTCATGTTCATCCGTGATTCTCTCGCGGGTTCTTGTGCTCTGGACACCGGGCGTTAGTTCTCTGGCAGGGATTGCTACGTCAGTCAACTCTTGTGAAACCCCATGGTAAGAGGTCCTCCAAAGGCGACGACGGCTGAGAGGGTATGCGATACGAGGTTCACCCCACCACCGCCATGGGCTTGGAATGTAAGTCGGCTGGGCAACATGCTGCTAACAGGGCCTGTATGTAGGCTGGCTGAGCTACCCATTGTCCCGGAGTTTGTTTATGATGGTTTGATACCCTGGTTATGTTCTTTGCTCTTGATGTTCATGATGTTTTCTTTATTGTCATAGTCTAGCGTTGCACCATAGGTTCTTGTGTCTTTGAATTGTTATGTTTGCTATCCAAGATTCCAGAGTATTTCCATGCATGCAGAGGCAGCCAGGGATCCCCACTTAGTCACGAGGACTAACCCCAGTGAGTGCATGTGCAGTGAAAAAGCAAGGCGATGGCACCAGCGCTGTTGTGGCTCATGGATGGGCGAGAAGCTTCTAGGATTGAGTTGCTAACATGGATGCTGTAACCATTGAGAATATGGATTCTTTGGATGTTAATGTTATTTGATTATATTGAGATATCAAGTATTTGCTCATTGAGTTTTGAGTGTGCAATTTAGCTGTGCAAGAGGAAGATTCAATTCTTCACCATATTCAATTGTTTGTCATACCAACCTAGAATTAGCGTAGTATTGACAAGATCCCGAGTTGCCTAGAGGGTCAACTCGGCAGGCTCGTCACACATGGGAACACAAATAAAACAACAAATGAGAGTGACTTATAATCGAACATCCTTCAAAATGAAACCTTCAAATAAATAAACATATACTAGGACCATAATTATCAATACCGTATAAAGTTATAGTTGCAGTACAAAAAGGGAGCCTCCCTTAAGTTGACATTCCTACCAGTGCACTACAAATTTCAACTTATGACAGAGCAAAATATTAATATTATACTCCAGAAAAAGCTTTTACCCATGAAGAATAGCAAAGCATGAAATTCTCATTATGTACGCCGAATTCATTTTGATGACCAATTGAGTTGATATAAACAGCTTGCTTTCTGAACATCTCTGCAGTGAGAATTTTTGTTAGACATGCAACATGCAATGATTCATATTGAAGCACCTTGACGTCCTCCAGTGGAAGGAAATTTGTTCAAATGAAATGTTGTACACTTGTGGATAAGCGATTTCCCTGCATTCCAGCACCAGTACTAGTGCTAAAACTGTTTCCTAACAATAGCCCATTTGCACTACCATTGAAGAATCAGCTTCCTAACAAATCGGCAGCTTGCATATCCCTGAGTCAAAGCTCCAGCCATTATCTGCATTATGGGAAGTTGGCGTGCCATTTGAAGTAAGATCTGTATTTATAGAACTAGAAAAAATGACTCATCATTCCCAATAATTAGGTAACAATACGAATAACACCATACCAGATGGAACAATTGCAAGTGCAAGGGCATTACTTTCCTCCATTGCGAACGCATTGTTGTTGTGTTCATTCCTAGATATATCAACAAAATTAGAGTTGAACACATGACTCTATAACTATAAAACTTTAAAAAAGAGGAAGCTCATGATATGAGGCATCTATCTGTATAGGACATTGCTTATGATGATTCGACAAAACAGGGAACTCAGAACACTTACAAAGAGATCAATGCTCTTACTACTTGGCATAGGCATGATGTTGTCTTTCGCGACAGGGCCATCTGTTAAAGGAGGATAGTTATCATCACTAGCTTCTTGATATTCACTCAGAGCCGAAAGGTGACCAAGTGCCGGTATTTTCTCAATACTATATCCTAGCTGTAAACGTAAATTGATTTGGCAATGATATAAATACCTCTCACATATATATCTCAAAGCAATACTGTGAATTCTTTTGAGACTAATGCTATACATGGTGCATTTTTGACACTCTCTTCCATTGCAGATAAAAGGGACTGTGGAGACTGCAAATAAACTCACAAGTGTTTAACTTTATCTGGAAGTTTGGTATTGCAACTAATGCATGGAGTCTCACCTGTTCAAAAGTTGGAAATTGAAAGCTCTGAGCAAGATCCAATAATATTTGACCCTGCATTAAAAATTAAGTTCACATAATTAATATACAAAATCCTCCAAATGTCATGCAGCATTTAAGATCTTTATGTGATTGTTACAATATGTTGCACTTTAAGTAAAACTCCAGCTGCAGTGTGAAAGCCAGGCAAGTGCAAGAGTGGCATACTATTCTGTTTTAACATGTTTTTCACACTCATATTCTAAAAATAAAATCAATTGAAAATTGTTGCAAGTGCCTTGATTGCATCATGCTGTTGCATTTCAAGGAGAGCATGTTGGAACGTAACTGGCCCTTGCTGCCCTTCAGGTTATGTTAGAATACATGAAGTGTATGGAATCGCAGCATGGTTGCATTCCATAAGGCGGATTATGATATGCTTGTGCAATGCCATCATGAACACAATCCCGAAAAGCAACACAACTGACATAAATTTTGCGACCAATTTCTCCAGCAAAAAGCTACGTGTTTTGATTTAATTCATAAACTGCTGCAAGGGTGTCTGAATCAAACCGGAAGGACAGAGCAAAGATTTGTACCTCTGCAAAGAATTGCAAGAATGATTTATCATTGTGAATATGGGCTCTCCCAACCCACTTGACTAGGAACTCATATTCAGGCCTAGCCCCCTGATCTTCAGGAACGACTATTGCTGAAGCAATGACAGTTGTTTGCCCCTTAATATCAAAGTCATCAGAAACAGATTTTGGTCTTTTTTTTCAGTTAAAACTGGTTCCTGCAGACCATTAACATCCTGGGCAAGCGTTTGTGAACATTCTGTATCTTCTTGAGCAAAATAGTCTGCTGACTTATCATCAGCTGCAGCATTGCCACAATCTTTCATCTCTTTTTCTCTAATGAGATTAATGGTCCTTGCATTTCCACCATCTGAAATAGATGGTGCTTCAACCATTTGAGACTTGGTATCTCTATCAGGTGACCCTGGACTATCTCTATCAGGCAACACTGGACTACATTTAGCCTGAAGACTCTGTTCTGCAGCTTTGTGCTTAGGCAATTCCTCATTGTTACCATTAAGTTGGGAATGGTGCTTAATTACAACCTTGCCTATATTTTAAGACGTGTCTATGTCAACAGTCTACACAATTTTGTTTGGCAATGAAGCAGATGGATAAATTAACGCAAGATGTAAGGTCAAATTCTCACCTTTCGGCATACCAAGTGCATCAGAGCATGCATTTTTCTGTCATGGAATCCCTGCCCGTTTTGTCTCAGCAGCTCGTGCAATCTCTTTAAATCCACCTTGTCTGTTCCCCAAATGGCCTTGCAGATTTCCCCATTCTGCCAGGCCCCTAACCCAGACAGTTTTTCGTTCAAACTCATGGCAGATTAGGGCAACAACAGTCTCGATGGAAGCTTCAGAACGGCAGAGGCTAAAATCCCAACTATACCAAACCCTCGAGAAAAGTGATGGTCTCTGGTCGGAGGATTGCCTGCAAATCATATCCCCTTTGGTCTGCCCCGCCAGTTACTCGGTTGGAGCATCCTGGATCCAGAACGCAGGTGACCGAGAGTTTACAGCGAATAGTAGGTTTGTAGCAGTCATCAGCATATCCTAGGTATATTTTAGCATATACCTAGGATATGCCATAAACCCACATAAACAAGGGTTTGCCCCCCTAGGGGCAACCCAAAAAACTTGATTTGCATGGTAAGATCTAACTATTCTATTTTGAGATTGACATACACTCCATTCATCCTAAATAAGTAGATTTCCATGGGGAGCATATAGAAGTAAACCAAAGTTTTCAAACAGCTTAACCAGAGATGCAAACTATACCTATTGCACTGGTGGTTACGTGATGAAAAAAGCCAGCAATTTTGCAATGCCTATATTTTGTCCATTTTAAACTGCTGTAATGTTTTTTATGGTAATTCCATTTGGAGACATTCTTGAATGAACTTAAATTGTTGGGGAAATCGATACCTTGTTCATGCAACTTCACAACCTCCACACATGTTCACATGTTCATGCAACTTTGCAACCTCCTCCACATATATTCACAAGATGACTTAAATTGTCTCGGCAATTGGTACTTGCTTCATGCAACTTCTCAACCCTCAAGAGACTTCGACAAGATATCTTTACAACCTCCTCAATGAATATTCACAAGATATATCAAACAAGATAACTTCACAACCTCCTCAATAAATATTCACAAGTTATACGCAACGTGAAAAGAAACAATGTCAACAAAAATATAAATCGTTATTATAGACGACCTTTAATGAGAACTCATTTGCCAAGTTTGCTCATGCTCCTAACAATGACGCCAGAAATTCCTTAGAAAATACAATTAAATATCCCTTTATAGCCCCCTTTTTTGCTTTCGCCCAGAAATTGTGCATTGGTTTACAAAACACCAAATCTATTATGAATAAAGATGTCAACAAAAGGATATGTTTGAAAATTTTTGTTACAATAAAAAGGTTGCTGTACACTTCTTCCATTGCAGTCAAAACATTTACAGATTTCCAATTGATGCCCGGCAATGCTGGGCACCGTCACTAGTTATAATATAAGATACCAAAATGATAATCAACTAATAACCATCATTCATTTAAATTGGGATTATGTCTTAATTTTGGGACAAATTTCATATTGTATGTTTTTAATAGCATATTCAAATTCACACAAACCACCTCAAAATTATGAAAACGTAATCTCATATTACTTACAAAATAGTCAATATTTCACAATATAGCACCATATTATAAAAATGTGATGAACAAAATTTACATAGTTATTCACTTTTCTTCAAGCACCCCCAATAATATCATAGCCTTCTTCCTGATATCCTGGGGTATTGTAATTCTCACATTTCTACCTGGAATAGTTTTTGGAGCCCATGAGTACAACACTTTCATAGTCTAGCCAAAGATCAGGATCACTCGGATTTCTCCTCCATTTCTTTGTCCAACAATTTAAGTACCTTTCTTTATCCAATACATTGGTCAACTGATGCACTGGACACCACCATTCTACCCGCACATGGTTGAAGTTAATATTACCTTCTTCTTTGCAAATATCAAAGATGGTGTACCCCAACCACACTGGATAGGTATCTAAATCTGCTGGCTTTACTACCACAAATTGGTGGCATTCCAAGTCAGTGGAAGGTTCATAAGCTTCCATGCCTAGAAACTTTGGCCTATTGTTCTTAGGACCAACATAGCGTTTGTCAGAAGGAGGAGGAGCATAATGCTTACGAATGCTATTAACAGTGTCATCAACATCCTTAGCACCTGCTAAGTCTTCCACCTAGTTTTAGGCAACCACCCTTCTTTCAATTCATCTGAGGATGTGCCTATCTCCCCCAATAGGTTAATCACCTTCGGGTCAATTCCCACTGGTGGTTAAGTTAGGTTAAATGTGACAAATAACGGAAACTTGCTTTCACACTAGCACTTAATTTACTAGCAGTTAAGTTAGGATTTGATTAAATTTTAACTATGGTTAACTTAACAAGGTCACTTTCATACTGACAGTAGTTAAGTTAAGTTTAATTAAAATTTTAACTGGACCCCTTATTTTAAACTAGAAGTTAAGTGACCTAGGAGAGGTACACTTAACTCAGTTAAGCACTAACTTAACCTAACTTTTAAGTGAGAAAGGCTTAACAGTATAGTTAGGTTATTTATACTTTATATGAAAATGCATATTTCTTGTTGCCTCTTTCAACATCTTCGTAATATTTTGTGTATAGTTATATTTTGTTTTATAGCTCTTCCAACACGTATGATTTTAAAGTATGAAATACGTGTTTGCCTAAGGTTTTGATGGAATATCGAGCTTCTACGTGGCTTTGCCTAAGATTTTAGAATATGAAATACGGGGCCTCGAACCTCTACCAAAATAACTCAATGTCCTAATAAGACTACTTTGACCAACATACAATGAGATAGCGTGATTATTTTTTATTTTAAATCTATGTTTTCTTTTTTATAACAACCCACTCAATTGTTTTTGGGATATGGTCTATGGTTTCAGGAATTGTCATTTTTACATTCATATCAAATTCCCTTGGAACTCCCTGTTATTGTACTACAATATGGACCAAAGT
Organism: Isoetes taiwanensis; assembly: GCA_021234155.1. Lineage (NCBI taxonomy): Eukaryota > Viridiplantae > Streptophyta > Lycopodiopsida > Isoetales > Isoetaceae > Isoetes > Isoetes taiwanensis. The sequence goes on from JAJEKV010000037.1 coordinate 14,104,464, forward strand.
TTTTGGGACTAAAAATTTTGGTTCGTAACATAATCTTTTTAAATGACTGGACAATATCTCCAAGCAGTACTAGCCATTCAATTTTAGCACTTATTAGCTATTGGTTTCTTTTTGTATGCTTTCCCTGTTAGAGTATTTGTATTGCTAGCGACAATTTTAAATAACCATGAGCTTAAGATTCTTGCTTCCGATGGCAAAAACCTAATACAATCCAACTGTGTCTCATGAACTTTTTTTGGCATATAATTAGCATATGTAAATATGCTCAAAGACCAATATGTTCAGATATGCTTAGTATATCACAATGTCAAAACCCACGAATTGCCCCTTAAATCCAAAATAGAGTCTATAAATTTTGGCTTGTGTTGAAAACTACTGAGAGGCTCACTCATCTTACCAGTTGTGCTATTTGCCTTAGTACCTTCAACATGGATGACATATCAAATGCTTTTCTTTGACCGGGTCAGCTTTGAACTAATTTGGGTTGTTTGGGTTCTAGTGCGATCAGAAACATCACTAAGGCTATCATTGCAAAATGGACGATAGGTAAAAAATGAGGGCAATTTTATCTCATTAGCAATCAAGCACCCAACATTGTCTGTATTGGGGGGAGAAAGACGACATATAACAAGCTGAATTCGAGCAATTTGGATCATTCGAATTCGAACAGCTTTAGACTATAACATACTTCATCGCCTAAGTTCATCGAATTCATTCCCTCTTCCTTCTCCTTGGCCTCAGTTTTGTCTTCGTATCCCATGTTCGAGAAGAAATCGTTTAGGAAAGAGAATAAAAAAGGATGGATTCCAGACAATTTGATTAGGAGCCATTACATGAAGATTTAGACTATTTTCTTCAATCTCCAAAATGCTTGTAAGGTTGCGACCTTTGTAGTATCTTCATCAATATTACCTACCAAATAAAAAGTTTGTTCTAGGAGACCATCCAATTCTCTATAAAGGATCATTTGGAATCCTTTCATGCACAAGAGTAATAATTTTTCTGGAGATGCAGTAAAGACCTCTGTTGCAAAAAACAGGTTGTGAGGAAAAAATGTCGATCTTTCGTGCTCTTGCTAGTATTAAACAATCCTTCTTCGAAACATTGTAAAGTCTGCTTAACTCCTCGTAATTTTGTAATACTGAGCCCCCAGTAATTGTACGTGCTACTCTCACCGCATGCGGCTTGCATAAACATTCATGTCCTGCTTGCTGTTTGGTTCGAGCCGAGAAGTAGTAGAAAAAAGTAAAAGGGATGTCCCTAGCCCCCATGACAAATATGTTGAGGGCCTCTCAAGGCAGTGGTCACTTCTTGTCCTGGCAGAATTGGAATATAAACCTCCAGATGACCGAAGAACCAAAAAAGATACTAGTACAAAATCAGTTCTTCGTATTAAAGTTTTCATCGGTTGATGGTGTGGTAATTACACAATGCAAAACTAATAGCTACAAACATGAACATCTATAATCAACACACAATTAATAGATCTTCAATGACACTTTTCTTAAGATAAATAATTGGCAGGTGGCAATTTATTGTTGCATAATTGGTCATGGCCCTACCTAACGCACCAAAGACATCACCTCTTTCTACTTCTAAAGTTAGGGAATGCCATTAAGAATATTTCCATCAACTAGTATGACTACTTTGCAAGCCATCTAATGTGGGGTTCACATGCGTTTTTTCTTTCCATCATTGAGAAGTGGATGAATCAGCAACTGAAGAACAACCATGTTGTATCCACGAGGGTTGAGGCCTAAAACGGGCTAAAAAATTTTGGACTCGGCGATGAGTCAACCATTTTTCGACTGGCATTTGTTATCTCGTCCATGTGAAACCGCCATAAGAACAAATACCTTTACCGGTGGCACTTGCAACATGATATGGAGCTTACTTTTTGACATCTTTATCAAATCCCTAAAGACTAAAGAAGTACATTTAGCACAAAATTAAAGAGCCGTAACTTCAAACATCAGCATATGCCTACAGTTGACATCATTTCCTAGATATCATCTTTGCCGCTTGTAACTATTTATGTAGGGTGGAGTGTTCCACCAAATATTACAATGATGCTTCCATGTTGAACAAGCCCAATTATATATCAATGCATGATTTTGTGTTGATATAGAAAGGCTTCAATTCTACTATTTTCACATTTCGCTAGAATAATATAATAACATTCCTAGGAAAAATGTGGGTTCACTTTATAAGAGGCTAGATGTAGGCACTAGTACAAAAATGGTCACAAATGGCACAAACAAATGGCATATTTTCACACATTTGCCATTTATGCCGCTACAATTGGCAAATGAAAAAGTGTGACACCTATGTGCCATTTAAGTGACAATTATTTTGCCTTTTGTGGCCTTATAAATGGCACATTTATGAGTGCCATATATGTGCCATTTAAGTGTCATTAAAATTTTGCCCATTTCGAAGTGCATAAATGGCAGATTGATAAATGCCATATAATTGCCCCATAAGTGTCCCATGTTTATGCCATTTGCACATGAATAAATGTCGCTTGTCCAAGTGACTTCTATTTGCCATTTAAATGTGGTTAGGATTTTGCCATTGGTCTAGTAGAAATGGCATATCTATTAGTGTCATATTATTGTCCACAAGTGACATTCATATGTGCTAGGCTTAAGTGGCACATAACTTGTATCGTTATATCCAGATTTTCCATAGGGAATAAAACCTGTTTACCCATCATATCATCTTGCTATGCCATTTAGATGGGAAGACAAATATAAAAATCCACGTGGAAAACCTTCTTGAACGAGGACTATGACATGGCAGACATCAAATGGATCGGGATTAGCTAGGGATAGTAAACATCTTCATATTGGAAGGATGTAATTCACTTAAGAGAGAGGGAGGGAGGGAGCGAGGGAGAATGTTTGGTGTTTTAAAATATACGGTCGATGCCATAAAGATTGCACGAAGAGTATTATATGCCACAAAGTTCCACTTCTATAGTAGAATACCTTTTATTTTCTATTTTGCTCATCTTTTCAATAGTTAATTTGTCCATTCTATCCAACACATTGTACAGACATACATTATATTTATGCTCGGCCACACGGGCTCCCATTACTAGATAATGAAGTTGAAGTGATTTATATAAGAAGCTTGCCTTTTGATTTGATTAGATGAGGCCACCTCTTTATGCATATGAACTTATAGTGGAAGCATTAGAAGCACTCATCTTCAAGAAGAACAATTCTCTTGATCAAGAACTTAGGGTATTAAAATGATGCCAATGTTTAACCACACTATCATATTTTATAATCAATTTAATCTTATGGGGTCTATTTTACATGGAACCCTTAATTGCGTGTTTAATTTTTGATAGACAACATTTATTATTTGAAGCTGTAACATGACAAACGAATTACAAAAATGCTAGAAATACCATGGTGACCATGCTAAAAAGGGTGGTCAAGAGCTATAAGCAGAATAGCGTGACAAAAGAATCATGAAAATGCTAGAAATACCATGCTGACCATGGTAATAATGTGTACCCAATCAAGAACCGTATTTTTATAACCTAAGATTTGTGAAGGTTTTTTTAGGTATTTGTATTGGAATACGTAGAAAGATGACGGTGGCATTTGGGTTTTGGTAAGAAGCAGTATTCGTGTTTTTTCAAAGGTGGAGAGGCATATAGGGGAGCGCATGCGGTCTGGCATATGACGATCAGGCAGCGCCATTCTAAAATGGATATTTGGCAGGTGCCAGGGTCGCAATTTGGATCAGATGGGGATCCGCGCGCAGGCCGACATACAGGTGAGCACCTTCCTGTTCTGTCTTTATTTTGTTGGTTATCTTTTTTATCATGTCTATGAGGAGAGCATCGAGAAAGGCCAGGTCTCCCGCTGCCCATCATGTGCCCATCTCTGGTTTTGGTTCCATGCCTGTGGGTTCAGGCTCTGTGCAAACTGATAATTCCTCTGCCATGCCCAATTTTGCCGTTTCGTCATTTTGTGATAGAAGATGTGTGGCTGGTGTTGTTGCCCTGAAGACGGGGCTTCTGCAGACCACCTTCATGTCCAAGCTGTGCTAAGAGCTCGGTATAAGACACCAAGGGCTTTGAATGAGGCTATTAAGAGGGATTTCAATTGGCCCTCCAAACTAGCCGGTATTGTTTTAGTGTGCAAAGTCTTGAAGAATAGCAGGTTACACTGATTTGAGGACATACTGGGTAATTATATGAAGGATATATGTAAGGTGCACTATTCTTGCCATCTCCATAACATAGCTGAATCGATGCTTGAGAAGGGGAAGGATCTCTATCTAAGATGGGGTGTTGGGGACACAAAAGGTTTGTGTGTGTTGGACAACAGAACCCGCTTGAATAAGGCCGCTTAATTTGTATTTCATCATGGTGGCCATAGATTTACTCCTAGATTGACAGTTACTATTTGTAGGATGCTCAGGAATGGAAAGTACACTTTCAGCAGTAGCTGGATCATTCCTCCCAACAGTGCTCATGTGAATAAGCACAGAGTAAGCGCTTCCTAGAGGGTTCTCTTGAACCCCGTATGCCATCTAATGTCAGGACTATCCTATTTAGTTTGCATGCAGGTATGTGGCTATGGAACGGAATGGCCAGGGGTGCCAGTGGTAATGGGATGATTCCCTGTCATCTGATGAGATGGATTGTAACTTTGAGGATCTACGTGATCCCTCCTTTAGCCCTGAGCTTGAAATCCCAAATCATGGTGTGGATTACATCTCTATTCACACTAGGGGTCACATCACGGCCATTGGATGACTCCATATGTAGTTTGTTTGATGTACATGTTAAGCATGGTTTGTGGTGGTGACGCCTTTTTGCAGGGCACACATTATGGAAAGCAATTGGAATTCCGCGGGGAAGATGGGCCATCCTGTCTTAAGCTTGGACCCCTCCATGATAAGCTCCAGAATTGATACATCCTGTCCTAATCCTCAGGCGTATCCAGAGAGTGAACAGGTCTTCACTGCAGAGGAGTTCATATTGTGCAAGTTGGCATCGAGGCCCACAAAATTGCCACTTCCCTTAGGACCTTGAGGAGGCAATTGTGAGGATTTTATCGCGGCTATTGAACCGGGCGATTTCTAGCGTTGCTTGGGAGCAATTTGGGGCTCCAATGTCTGAGTTGTACGCACTGAGATTAGGGATCTGTTGACCCAAGAGATCCACCAGCTTGATGCCATCATCAGGAAGGCTGCATCTAGGGAATGTATGAACTAGAGCTTTGTCTTCTTCTTTGTTATGTGAAAGCTTTTTTTATTGTGCGATTGCATGTCGGTGGCATTTTACGCCACATGTACATTAAATGACTTCATAAATATGTGGCATTTGTTGATCTGATGCCTTACCTCAGAGTAGATTTCTTGTTGCAGATTTGTGGCCATGGTTACTAACACTTGCAGACTTTCAGTGGGCTTCGGCCCCCAGGCATAAGGGCGATCCCTTCTCCCGAGATCTCCCTTATGCCTGGCTAAGCATTGATATTGTGCTGGGGTTCAGTTCCCTAGCCTCACTAACAGCCTCCCTTTGTGGTCTTACATGTATTGTTTTTTGTCATGGCAAGCACTATGTATAGGGATCATCGAATGCATGCCATTGACAGTTGCAACTTGGAGTGGCAGACAGTGGCACGTGTTTGATCGTCCGACCTTAAGTTGACATTCCTACCAGTGCACTACAAATTTCAACTTATGACAGAGCAAAATATTAATATTATACTCCAGAAAAAGCTTTTACCCATGAAGAATAGCAAAGCATGAAATTCTCATTATGTACGCCGAATTCATTTTGATGACCAATTGAGTTGATATAAACAGCTTGCTTTCTGAACATCTCTGCAGTGAGAATTTTTGTTAGACATGCAACATGCAATGATTCATATTGAAGCACCTTGACGTCCTCCAGTGGAAGGAAATTTGTTCAAATGAAATGTTGTACACTTGTGGATAAGCGATTTCCCTGCATTCCAGCACCAGTGCTAGTGCTAAAACTGTTTTCTAACAATAGCCCATTTGCACTACCATTCAAGAATCAGCTTCCTAACAAATCGGCAGCTTGCATATCCCTGAGTCAAAGCTCCAGCCATTATCTGCATTATGGGAAGTTGGCGTGCCATTTGAAGTAAGATCTGTATTTATAGAACTAGAAAAAATAACTCATCATTCCCAATAATTAGGTAACAATACGAATAACACCATACCAGATGGAACAATTGCAAGTGCAAGGGCATTACTTTCCTCCATTGCGAACGCATTGTTGTTGTGTTCATTCCTAGATATATCAACAAAATTAGAGTTGAACACATGACTCTATAACTATAAAACTTTAAAAAAGAGGAAGCTCATGATATGAGGCATCTATCTGTATAGGACATTGCTTATGATGATTTGACAAAACAGGGAACTCAGAACACTTACAAAGAGATCAATGCTCTTACTACTTGGCATAGGCATGATGTTGTCTTTCGCGACAGGGCCATCTGTTAAAGGAGGATAGTTATCATCACTAGCTTCTTGATATTCACTCAGAGCCGAAAGGTGACCAAGTGCCGGTATTTTCTCAATACTATATCCTAGCTGTAAACGTAAATTGATTTGGCAATGATATAAATACCTCTCACATATATATCTCAAAGCAATACTGTGAATTCTTTTGAGACTAATGCTATACATGGTGCATTTTGACACTCTCTTCCATTGCGGATAAAAGGGACCTGTGGAGGCGCAAATAAACTCACAAGTGTTTAACTTTATCCGAAGTTTGGTATTGCAACTAATGCATGGAGTCTCACCCGTTCAAAAGTTGGAAATTGAAAGCTCGAGCAAGATCCAATAATATTTGACCCTGCATTAAAAATTAAGTTCACATAATTAATATACAAAATCCTCCAAATGTCATGCAGCATTTAAGATCTTTATGTGATTGTTACAATATGTTGCACTTTAAGTAAAACTCCAGCTGCAGTGTGAAAGCCAGGCAAGTGCAAGAGTGGCATACTATTCTGTTTTAACATGTTTTTCACACTCATATTCTAAAAAATAAAATCAATTGAAAATTGTTGCAAGTGCCTTGATTGCATCATCTTTGTTGCATTTCAAGGAGAGCATGTTGGAACGTGAATCGGCCCTTTGCGCCCTTCGGGTTATGTTAGAATACATGAAGTGTATGGAATCATAAGCATGGTTGCATTCCATAAAGGCGGATTATGATATGCTTGTGCAATGCCATCATGAACACAATCAAAAAGCAACACAACCGACATAAATTTTGCGACCAATTTCTCCAAAAAAAGCTACGTGTTTTGATTTAATTCATAAAGCCGCCGCAAAGGGTGTCTCGAATCAAACCAGGAAGGACAGAGCAAAGATTTGTACCTCGCAAAGAATTGCAAGAATGATTTATCATTGTGAATATGGGCTCTCCCAACCCACTTGACTAGGAACTCATATTCAGGCCTAGCCCCCGATCTTGAGAAGCGACTATTCTTTGAAGCAATGACAGGTTGTTTGCCCCTTAATATCAAAGTCATCAGAAACAGATTTTGGTCTTTTTTTCGTTAAAACGGTTTCCCGGACCATTAACATCCTGGGCAAGTATTTTTGAACATTCTGTATCTTCTTGAGCAAAATAGTCTGCTGATTTATCATCAGCTACAAGCATTGCCACAATTTTTCATCTCTTTTTCTCTAATGAGATTTGGTCCTTGCATTTCCACCATCTGAATTAGATGGTGCTTCAACCATTTGAGACTTGGTATCTCTATCAGGTGACCCTGGACTATCTCTATCAGGCAACACTGGACTACATTTAGCCTGAAGACTCTGTTCTGCAGCTTTGTGCTTAGGCAATTCCTCATTGTTACCATCAAGCTGGGAATGGTGCTTAATTACAACCTTGCCTATATTTTAAGACGTGTCTATGTCAGCAGTCTATACAATTTTGTTTGGCAATGAAGCAGATGGATAAATTAACGCAAGATGTAAGGTCAAATTCTCACCTTTCGGCATACCAAGTGCATCAGAGCATGCATTTTTCTGTCATGGAATCCCTGCCCGTTTTGTCTCAGCAGCTTGCTCGTGCAATCTCTTTAAATCCACCTTGTCTGTTCCCCAAATGGCCTTGCAGATTTCCCCATTCTGCCAGGCCCCTAACCCAGACAGTTTTTCGTTCAAACTCATGGCAGATTAGGGCAACAACAGTCTCGATGGAAGCTTCAGAACGGCAGAGGCTAAAATCCCAACTATACCAGGGATAGGTTCTATACGTACAAAATTAAAATTTCTGACGTATAAAGTTAAAAAATACGTATTTTTTAATAAAATACGTATTTAACGTATAAATACCCGCCGGTAGGAAAAAAAAAAACTTGACGCAGTAAAACCTTCGATGAAAGCGTGACGCGAAAATTTTTTTCGCGACGCGAAATAGAAAGAATCGCCGCGAAGGACGGGCGACATTACAGACGCTGAAAAGCGTGATAGCGTGACGCGAAAATTTTTCGTCAGACGCTATCAGTCATTTCAGCGTCTTGCGAAGCAATAGCGGTGTTCGAAAAAAATCACAAAAAAAAAAAACGGCAAAAACAATTCGGTCGGAAGATTTTTGGCGTCTGTAAAAAACAACTAAATCGGCGCACGCGAAAAAAGTCAGCGTCTGTTGTGGCGTTGTTTTCGCGGCGACGCGAAAAAAATTTTGGTTTCAGCGACGTGATTCGAAGTTTCGCAGACGCGAAAAATTTTTCAGCGTCTGAGCGATATAGTTGTTTTCGCGATGCGAAAATCTTCCGGACAGCCGGAATTGTTTTTGCCGTATTTTTTGCGTTTTATACGGCAAATTTGTGCCGTATCATACAATTCATACGTATTCCGTATAAAACGTACAGCGTATTGAACCTATCCCTGAACTATACCAAACCCTCGAGAAAAGTGATGGTCTCTGGTCGGAGGATTGCCTGCAAATCATATCCCCTTTGGTGCGCCCGCCCGTTACTTTCGGTTGGAGCATCCCGGATCCGTAACGCTTGGTGGTGACAGAGTTTCTGGCCGAATAGTAGGTTTGTAGCAGTCATCAGCATATCCTAGGTATATTCTAGCATATACCTAGGATATGCCATAAACCCACATAAACAAGGGTTTGCCCCCCTAGGGGCAACCCAAAAAACTTGATTTGCATGGTAAGATCTAACTATTCTATTTTGAGATTGACATACACTCCATTCATCCTAAATAAGTAGATTTCCATGGGGAGCATATAGAAGTAAACCAAAGTTTTCAAACAACAACCGGAGATGCAAACTATACCTATTGCACTGGTGGTTACGTGATGAAAAAAGCCAGCAATTTTGCAATGCCTATATTTTGTCCATTTTAAACTGCTGTAATGTTTTTTATGGTAATTCCATTTGGAGACATTCTTGAATGAACTTAAATTGTTGGGGAAATCGATACCTTGTTCATGCAACTTCACAACCTCCACACATGTTCACATGTTCATGCAACTTTGCAACCTCCTCCACATATATTCACAAGATGACTTAAATTGTCTCGGCAATTGGTACTTGCTTCATGCAACTTCTCAACCCTCAAGAGACTTCGACAAGATATCTTTACAACCTCCTCAATGAATATTCACAAGATATATCAAACAAGATAACTTCACAACCTCCTCAATAAATATTCACAAGTTATACGCAACGTGAAAAGAAACAATGTCAACAAAAATATAAATCGTTATTATAGACGACCTTTAATGAGAACTCATTTGCCAAGTTTGCTCATGCTCCTAACAATGACGCCAGAAATTCCTTAGAAAATACAATTAAATATCCCTTTATAGCCCCCTTTTTTTCTTTCGCCCAGAAATTGTGCATTGGTTTACAAAACACCAAATCTATTATGAATAAAGATGTCAACAAAAGGATATGTTTGAAAATTTTTGTTACAATAAAAAGGTTGCTGTACACTTCTTCCATTGCAGTCAAAACATTTACAGATTTCCAATTGATGCCCGGCAATGCTGGGCACCGTCACTAGTTATAATATAAGATACCAAAATGATAATCAACTAATAACCATCATTCATTTAAATTGGGATTATGTCTTAATTTTGGGACAAATTTCATATTGTATGTTTTTAATAGCATATTCAAATTCACACAAACCACCTCAAAATTATGAAAACGTAATCTCATATTACTTACAAAATAGTCAATATTTCACAATATAGCACCATATTATAAAAATGTGATGAACAAAATTTACATAGTTATTCACTTTTCTTCAAGCACCCCCAATAATATCATAGCCTTCTTCCCGGATATCCGGGGTATTGTAATTCTCACATTTCTACCTGGAATAGTTTTTGGAGCCCATGAGTACAACACTTTCATAGTCTAGCCAAAGATCAGGATCACTCGGATTTCTCCTCCATTTCTTTGTCCAACAATTTAAGTACCTTTCTTTATCCAATACATTGGTCAACTGATGCACTGGACACCACCATTCTACCCGCACATGGTTGAAGTTAATATTACCTTCTTCTTTGCAAATATCAAAGATGGTGTACCCCAACCACACTGGATAGGTATCTAAATCTGCTGGCTTTACTACCACAAATTGGTGGCATTCCAAGTCTGAGTGGAAGGTTCATAAGCTTCCATGCCTAGAAACTTTGGCCTATTGTTCTTAGGACCAACATAGCGTTTGTCAGAAGGAGGAGGAGCATAATGCTTACGAATGCTATTAACAGTGTCATCAACATCCTTAGCACCTGCTAAGTCTTCCACCTAGTTTTAGGCAACCACCCTTCTTTCAATTCATCTGAGGATGTGCCTATCTCCCCCAATAGGTTAATCACCTTCGGGTCAATTCCCACTGGTGGTTAAGTTAGGTTAAATGTGACAAATAACGGAAACTTGCTTTCACACTAGCACTTAATTTACTAGCAGTTAAGTTAGGATTTGATTAAATTTTAACTATGGTTAACTTAACAAGGTCACTTTCATACTGACAGTAGTTAAGTTAAGTTTAATTAAAATTTTAAGCTGACCCATTTTATTTTAAACTAGAAGTTAAGTGACCTAGGAGAGGTACACTTAACTCAGTTAAGCACTAACTTAACCTAACTTTTAAGTGAGAAAGGCTTAACAGTATAGTTAGGTTATTTATACTTTATATGAAAATGCATATTTCTTGTTGCCTCTTTCAACATCTTCGTAATATTTTGTGTATAGTTATATTTTGTTTTATAGCTCTTCCAACACGTATGATTTTAAAGTATGAAATACGTGTTTGCCTAAGGTTTTGATGGAATATCGAGCTTCTACATTGGCTTTGCCTAAGATTTTAGAATATGAAATCTGGGGCCTCGAACCTCTACCAAAATAACTCAATGTCCTAATAAGACTACTTTGACCAACATACAATGAGATAAGCGTGATTATTTTTTTATTTTAAATCTATGTTTTCTTTTTTTTATAACAAACCCACTCAATTGTTTTGGGATATGGTCTATGGTTTTCAGGAATTGTCATTTTTACATTCATATCAAATTCCCTTGGAACTCCCCTCGTTATTGTACTACAATATGGACCAAAGTTTTTGGGACTAAAAATTTTGGTTAAGTAACATAATCTTTTTAAATGATGGACAATATCTCCAAGCAAAGTACTAGCCATTCAATTTTAGCACTTATTAGCTATTGGTTTCTTTTTGTATGCTTTCCTGTTAGAGTATTTGTATTGCTAGCGACAATTTTAAATAACCATGAGCTTAAGATTCTTGCTTCCGATGGCAAAAACCTAATACAATCCAACTGTGTCTCATGAACTTTTTTTTGGCATATAATTAGCATATGTAAATATGCTCAAAGACCAATATGTTCAGATATGCTTAGTATATCACAATGTCAAAACCCACGAATTGCCCCTTAAATCCAAAATAGAGTCTATAAATTTTGGCTTGTGTTGAAAACTCTTGAGAGGCTCACTCATCTTACCGGTTGTGCTATTTGCCTTAGTACCTTACAACATGGATGACATATCAAATGCTTTTCTTTGACCGGGTCAGCTTTGAACTAATTTGGGTTGTTTGGGTTCTAGTGCGATCAGAAACATCACTAAGGCTATCATTGCAAAATGGACGATAGGTAAAAAATGAGGGCAATTTTATCTCATTAGCAATCAAGCACCCAACATTTATGCGTATTGGGGAGAAAGGCGACATATAACAAGCTGAATTCGAGCAATTTGGATCATTCGAATTCGAACAGCTTTAGACTATAACATACTTCATCGCCTAAGTTCATCGAATTCATTCCCTCTTCCTTCTCCTTGGCCTCAGTTTTGTCTTCGTATCCCATGTTCGAGAAGAAATCGTTTAGGAAAGAGAATAAAAAGGATGGATTCGGACAATTTGATTAGGAGCCATTACATGAAGATTTAGACTATTTTCTTCAATCTCCAAAATGCTTGTAAGGTTGCGACCTTTGTAGTATCTTCATCAATATTACCTACCAAATAAAAAGTTTGTTCTAGGAGACCAACCAATTCTCTATAAAGGATCATTTGGAATCCTTTCATGCACAAGAGTAATAATTTTTCTGGAGATGCAGTAAAGACCTCTGTTGCAAAAAACAGGTTGTGAGGAAAAAATGTCGATCTTTTCGTGCTCTTGCTAGTATTAAACAATCCTTCTTCGAAACATTGTAAAGTCTGCTTAACTCCTCGTAATTTTGTAATACTGAGCCCCCAGTAATTGTACGTGCTACTCTCACCGCATGCGGCTTGCATAAACATTCATGTCCTGCTTGCTGTTTGGTTCGAGCCGAGAAGTAGTAGAAAAAAGTAAAAGGGATGTCCCTAGCCCCCATGACAAATATGTTGAGGGCCTCTCAAGGCAGTGGTCACTTCTTGTCCTGGCAGAATTGGAATATAAACCTCCAGATGACCGAAGAACCAAAAAGATACTAGTACAAAATCAGTTCTTCGTATTAAAGTTTTTCATCGGTTGATGGTGTGGTAATTACACAATGCAAAACTAATAGCTACAAACATGAACATCTATAATCAACACACAATTAATAGATCTTCAATGACACTTTTCTTAAGATAAATAATTGGCAGGTGGCAATTTATTGTTGCATAATTGGTCATGGCCCTACCTAGCGCACCAAAGACATCACCTCTTTCTACTTCTAAAGTTAGGGAATGCCATTAAGAATATTTCCATCAACTAGTATGACTACTTTGCAAGCCATCTAATGTGGGGTTCACATGCGTTTTTTCTTTCCATCATTGAGAAGTGGATGAATCAGCAACTGAAGAACAACCATGTTGTATCCACGAGGGTTGAGGCCTAAAACGGGCTACAAAATTTTGGACTCGGCGATGAGTCAACCATTTTTCGGACGGCATTTGTTATCTCGATCCATGTGAAACCGCCATAAGAACAAATACCTTTACCGGGTGGCACTTGCAACATGATATGGAGCTTACTTTTTTGACATCTTTATCAAATCCCTAAAGACTAAAAAGTACATTTAGCACAAAATTAAAGAGCCGTAACTTCAAACATCAGCATATGCCTACAGTTGACATCATTTCCTAGATATCATCTTTGCCGCTTGTAACTATTTATGTAGGGTGGAGTGTTCCACCAAATATTACAATGATGCTTCCATGTTGAACAAGCCCAATTATATATCAATGCATGATTTTGTGTTGATATAGAAAGGCTTCAATTCTACTATTTTCACATTTCGCTAGAATAATATAATAACATTCCTAGGAAAAATGTGGGTTCACTTTATAAGAGGCTAGATGTAGGCACTAGTACAAAAATGGTCACAAATGGCACAAACAAATGGCATATTTTCACACATTTGCCATTTATGCCGCTACAATTGGCAAATGAAAAGTGTGACACCTATGTGCCATTTAAGTGACAATTATTTTGCCTTTTGTGGCCTTATAAATGGCACATTTATGAGTGCCATATATGTGCCATTTAAGTGTCATTAAAATTTTGCCCATTTCGAAGTGCATAAATGGCAGATTGATAAATGCCATATAATTGCCCCATAAGTGTCCCATGTTTATGCCATTTGCACATGAATAAATGTCGCTTGTCCAAGTGACTTCTATTTGCCATTTAAATGTGGTTAGGATTTTGCCATTGGTCTAGTAGAAATGGCATATCTATTAGTGTCATATTATTGTCCACAAGTGACATTCATATGTGCTAGGCTTAAGTGGCACATAACTTGTATCGTTATATCCAGATTTTCCATAGGGAATAAAACCTGTTTACCCATCATATCATCTTGCTATGCCATTTAGATGGGAAGACAAATATAAAAATCCACGTGGAAAACCTTCTTGAACGAGGACTATGACATGGCAGACATCAAATGGATCGGGATTAGCTAGGGATAGTAAACATCTTCATATTGGAAGGATGTAATTCACTTAAGAGAGAGGGAGGGAGGGAGCGAGGGAGAATGTTTGGTGTTTTAAAATATACGGTCGATGCCATAAAGATTGCACGAAGAGTATTATATGCCACAAAGTTCCACTTCTATAGTAGAATACCTTTTATTTTCTATTTTGCTCATCTTTTCAATAGTTAATTTGTCCATTCTATCCAACACATTGTACAGACATACATTATATTTATGCTCGGCCACACGGGGCTCCCATTACTAGATAATGAAGTTGAAGTGATTTATATAAGAAGCTTGCCTTTTGATTTGATTAGATGAGGCCACCTCTTTATGCATATGAACTTATAGTGGAAGCATTAGAAGCACTCATCTTCAGTAAGAACAATTCTCTTGATCAAGAACTTAGGGTATTAAAATGATGCCAATGTTTAACCACACTATCATATTTTATAATCAATTTAATCTTATGGGGTCTATTTTACATGGAACCCTTAATTGCGTGTTTAATTTTTGATAGACAACATTTATTATTTGAAGCTGTAACATGACAAACGAATTACAAAAATGCTAGAAATACCATGGTGACCATGCTAAAAAGGGTGGTCAAGAGCTATAAGCAGAATAGCGTGACAAAAGAATCATGAAAATGCTAGAAATACCATGCTGACCATGGTAATAATGTGTACCCAATCAAGAACCGTATTTTTATAACCTAAGATTTGTGAAGGTTTTTTTAGGTATTTGTATTGGAATACGTAGAAAGATGACGGTGGCATTTGGGTTTTGGTAAGAAGCAGTATTCGTGTTTTTTCAAAGGTGGAGAGGCATATAGGGGAGCGCATGCGGTCTGGCATATGATCGATCGGCAGCTCATTCTAAAATGGATATTTGGCGGTGCGTGGTCGCAATTTGGATCGGATGGGGATCCGTAGCGAAGAAGGCGACATCTGGTGAGCACCTTCTGTTACGTCTTTATTTTGTTGGTTATCTTTTTATCATGTCTATGAGGAGAGCATCGAGAAAGGCCAGGTCTCCCGCTGCCCATCATGTGCCCATCTCTGGTTTTGGTTCCATGCCTGTGGGTTCAGGCTCTGTGCAAACTGATAATTCCTCTGCCATGCCCAATTTTGCCGTTTCGTCATTTTGTGATAGAAGATGTGTGGCTGGTGTTGTTGCCCTGAAGACGGGTCTTCTGCAGACCACCTTCATGTCCAAGCTGTGCTAAGAGCTCGGTATAAGACACCAAGGGCTTTGAATGAGGCTATTAAGAGGGATTTCAATTGGCCCTCCAAACTAGCCGGTATTGTTTTAGTGTGCAAAGTCTTGAAGAATAGCAGGTTACACTGATTTGAGGACATACTGGGTAATTATATGAAGGATATATGTAAGGTGCACTATTCTTGCCATCTCCATAACATAGCTGAATCGATGCTTGAGAAGGGGAAGGATCTCTATCTAAGATGGGGTGTTGGGGACACAAAAGGTTTGTGTGTGTTGGACAACAGGAACCTGCTGAATAAGGCCGCTTAATTTGTATTTCATCATGGTGGCCATAGATTTACTCCTAGATTGACAGTTACTATTTGTAGGATGCTCAGGAATGGAAAGTACACTTTCAGCAGTAGCTGGATCATTCCTCCCAACAGTGCTCATGTGAATAAGCACAGAGTAAGCGCTTCCTAGAGGGTTCTCTTGAACCCCGTATGCCATCTAATGTCAGGACTATCCTATTTAGTTTGCATGCAGGTATGTGGCTGTGGAACGGAATGGCCAGGGGTGCCAGTGGTAATGGGATGATTCCCTGTCATCTGATGAGATGGATTGTAACTTTGAGGATCTACGTGATCCCTCCTTTAGCCCTGAGCTTGAAATCCCAAATCATGGTGTGGATTACATCTCTATTCACACTAGGGGTCACATCACGGCCATTGGATGACTCCATATGTAGTTTGTTTGATGTACATGTTAAGCATGGTTTGTGGTGGTGACGCCTTTTTGCAGGGCACACATTATGGAAAGCAATTGGAATTCCGCGGGGAAGATGGGCCATCCTGTCTTAAGCTTGGACCCCTCCATGATAAGCTCCAGAATTGATACATCCTGTCCTAATCCTCAGGCGTATCCAGAGAGTGAACAGGTCTTCACTGCAGAGGAGTTCATATTGTGCAAGTTGGCATCGAGGCCCACAAAATTGCCACTTCCCTTAGGACCTTGAGGAGGCAATTGACAGGATTTTATGCGGCTATTGAACCGGCGATTTCTAGCGTTGCTTGGGAGCAATTTGGGGCTCCAATGTCTGAGTTGTACGCACTGAGATTAGGGATCTGTTGACCCAAGAGATCCACCAGCTTGATGCCATCATCAGGAAGGCTGCATCTAGGGAATGTATGAACTAGAGCTTTGTCTTCTTGCTGTTATGTGAAAGCTTTTTATTGTGCAGTTGCATGTCGGTGGCATTTCTGCCACATGTACATTAAATGACTTCATAAATATGTGGCATTTGTTGATCTGATGCCTTACCTCAGAGTAGATTTCTTGTTGCAGATTTGTGGCCATGGTTACTAACACTTGCAGACTTTCAGTGGGCTTCGGCCCCCAGGCATAAGGGCGATCCCTTCTCCCGAGATCTCCCTTATGCCTGGCTAAGCATTGATATTGTGCTGGGGTTCAGTTCCCTAGCCTCACTAACAGCCTCCCTTTGTGGTCTTACATGTATTGTTTTTTGTCATGGCAAGCACTATGTATAGGGATCATCGAATACATGCCATTGACAGTTGCAACTTGGAGTGGCAGACAGTGGCACGTGTTTGATCGTCCCGATGCGTGGAAATACTGTAACTATGAAGAGGCCTGGGATTGTCTTCAGATAAGATAATTGGAGACATCCTCTTCATGATGTTCCAGGCAAGCCCTCAGCATTGGATTGGAACTGGGGTTCAATTCCCCAAGCTGGTGTCATGTTGGAATCCTGTTGCTATGTTTGAGTTGTGCAGTACTAGATCGTATTAGTATGACACTATACTGTACAGATGCTAGTATACTATCTTAACCCATGGTGTGTGGTCTTCAAGCGCCCCCTTTAAAATCGGGTCAACAGGGGCCAGTTTGAACCCAGAAACACTTCAAATGGGCGAACAGGATGTGTGGAGAGGGAATATCCTATAAATTGTGCCACCATCCACGGTCCAGAGAAAATAGTACACGCTTTAACTATAATGTGCCCGCTATAAAAAACCATAGTTTTCTAACATATGATTCTGGAAGGTTAATTCTGGTATTCGTATTCAAATACGTATTTTGATGATGGTGGCATCTGGGCTGTGTTTGGAAACCGACGTGAATCTGTGTTAGAGAAGGGGCAGGGTTTTTTTTTTTCCAGATTTGGATTGGGTTTCGGAAAGAAAGGGTATTTTCTTTTTGAACGAAGCTTCAGAGGGGCGGCGGATAAGAGGTCATGCTAATTTCGGCCCCTGCTCCACCGGAATATGCTCTCTGGCTAAAGCTCCACCGTTAAAGGCAGGTTCGGTGTTTCTTAACCACTGGCCCTTGCAGGTTATCTTGATCCAGCCACTGCCCACCGTCGGATCAGAGGATGTTTATAATACAAAACTTCCCGAATATTCTGTTTTTAGCGAATATCCTAGTGATTACTGTGATAATCAGTGGAATATGCCAGAATCGCTGATAATCTCCCCGAATATTCCACTCTGTTCATCTCGTCGCCTCTGTTTTGACGCAGGCCCCTGTTTCACCGACTGCCGCAGACCCCTGTTTTGGATCTTAGAGATGTTTCGGACTTCTGCAGGGATGATTTCGGACTTCTGCAGGGATGATTTCTGCAAAGATTGTTTCGGACTTCTGCAGGGATGATGCAAAGATGTTTGGGACCTGCAGAGATAGATCTGCAAAGATGCTTCAAGACTTCTTTCTTTTCTCAGAGATGGATTTGTGACTGCTGCAGATGCTGAAGACGTTCTTAGATGCTAAAGACTGTTGCAGATGCTTCTAGCACTGTTAAGTAGTAGATGGAGTAGCAGAGCTCAAATGCTAGAAAGAAGGAGAAGTCATGGAAGTCGATTTGCCATGTATTTTGCCATGGGAGCATAATAGCTGCATGCAAAGCCTATTCAAACTACTGTAAGATTTACAGATCCAAATTTGCAGCAAAGGTACAGGGCATGGGCTTCAACCTGCTCGGGCCTGTGGTTAAGGGAGGTCAACCCTCCCTTCTCGCAGATTATGGGAAACAAACCCTCTCGGCCTGCCGGCCTCGAGGGTTATTTCCCATAATCTGCTTGAAGGGAGGGTTAACCTCCTCTTCATTTCTGGCTATGGCAGTCAGAGGCGGTGAAGCAAGAAAAGGCCTTATTCTACCTCTACTAACATTATAATATCGTGCTTCAGACCCGCTTAGTGTTCTTTCTCTGCAGTTTGCCGGAGCGATTTGGTGGTTTTGAAAGGGATTTAGATCGGATTGGGGGCTCTTAAGGTGCTGCCGGCTCTATGTTTGGAAGCAAAAGAGCTTCTGGCAGTAATTTAGGAAGGATATTGCAAGGAAAACTGCTTTGGGCTCTGCTTATTTTTTCCTTTGCGGTTCATAACAGCAGTAGTCTCAGCAACTGCATGCATAATCGGATCAAGTGTCCAGTAGCCTCTAGTCATTTCATGTATGATCAAGCATCCATATATGACAAAAAGAAAGACAAAATTCAAGTGTTCTTCACAGGCAGAAGGAAAGGAAGTTCCACAGTTACAGAAGAGGGCCTAAAGGCGCGGATTTCGACAGTTACAGAAGATGGCAGCAGGCGGGATTTCGAAGAAAAGTTGGCGAAAGGAAAAGGCAGGCACAGATCGCGTGGCCGAAATTATTTGACGATAATGTCAAATATTTCATTTTCATCTGCCAAAGATGGCCCGCAATAGGGGTGGCCATATGATCATTTTTCTGCCTTCAACGGCTGAGGCAAAAACGGAAGTGGAGGCCTCCATCTTGAAGTCGGAGGCCACTTTTCAATCTTCCATATTCTGGCAAAGGGAGCATCCACAAAAATTAGTTCAATCTGCTAGTTCCCCTCTCTTCTGAAGCTCTTCCCCCTTTATTCTGCTGCTCCTGGTATCCGCTCTCGTATGAAATTGAGATACGGAGATGGAGGCAGCAAATGTTGCATGTGGCCGCCCCTAATGATTCTGTTGCCTCTGGTTCTTGGCGTTTGGTGCAAATACGAATCTGTAAGGAGGTATTTACTGGTAGGCCTATTTTGTTTGAAACATATTTTTTTTAATCTTTGCACAATCTCTGATAAACTCGACTCCATCCGTGGCCACCATTCTGAACAAGCCCCAAGCACCATGACGGAGTACAAATTTTGAAAAACCCCTTTCGTCCTACTGTAAGATATTATGTGTTTTTTTTATGTTCTTTGGTTTGCCCGTACTTAAGCTTTAGGAAAGCATTGAGCAAGCATTGAGCATTGGATTGGAACTGGGGTTCGATTCCCCAGGCTCATGTCATGATGGAATCCTATTCATGTGTTTGAGTTATAAAGTATTGGACTATTGTGGCACTGTATTATACAGATGTCAGAATACTATTTTAGCCAATGGTTGATGGTTTCATAGTGCCCCTTTAAAATCAGGTCAACAAGGGCCAATTTGACTCGAGAAAGACCCTAGATGGGCGACCAGGATCTGTGGAGAGGGAATATGCTACGAAATGTGCCATGATCCAGGGGCCCAGAAACAATAATACATGCTTTAACAATAATACATGCTTTAGCTAGAAATACCATGGTGACCAATGTAAAAAGGATGGTCAAGAGATGACAAGGGGGTTTTAAGGACAAGGAAAAAAAAGACAGAAGTTTTGAAGCAAGGGGGTTTCTGAGGGTTCGAAATTAGAATTTGCCCTAACCATTAAAAATGCCTGCTTACATTTAAGGCTACCGGAAATACATAAAATTATAGTGTACTTTCCTGGAAATCCTTAGAAACTTCCCTAAAAATAGCCTGAAAAAACGTCGAGAATATTTTTTGGCTATTGGAAAATTTTTGGAATGACCGGATTTTTAAGGGTGAACCCCCAAAATTTCGAACCAACTTTTAAGGACAAGGAAAAAGAAAGACAAAGAAGTTTTGAAGTCCATTATTTTCCCTCGCTTTTCCTCAACGAAGCATTAGGTCAAAACCTGTGGGCATACTTGGCGATGGCGGTAACCAGCATAGACAAGGCGAACTGGCTCTTGAAGTCAAGATGTAAGATCCCATTATTTAATTTCTTCTTCTTTTCGACAGATCTGAAACGGCTTTAAATTTGATGACCTGCAGATATTTCTTCCAGATGGCAAGCAAGACCACTGATGATGTTCTCAGGCTTCCGGTTCCTTCCAGATCAAGCTACACTTCGTCTAGTCGTTGATTAGGAGGCTACCAACGGAAATGAGAGTACTAGTTCTCTGGTATGTGTTTGATCTTAGGAGGAAGGTTGAATGGAATGTGGTAAAAGATAATACCGTAAACGTCTCATACACGTTTTAGTCTTACGAGAGATTTCATAAATAGGCTTCTCATACACGTCTTAGTCATATCTCTATATGATATATCTCTACACGTCTTAGTCTTAGCTTTCTTTTTTATCTTTATGCATAAAACTATTGTTGAGAAGCTTTGAAGTATTTCTGCACTTAAATTACAGGACATATGATGTCTACGCTCCATTCGTAAAACAGGTGTTGCTTTTAATCTTGCTATTCCTACACTGCTTTCATTCTTATTATTCAATTCTGACTGATCTCAGTATCCCTACATAACTGATATGTCCTACTTATCAACTTCATAAATGTCCTGTAAGGTCACCCTGATCTGGAATATCTAGGCATATTAGATTTTCAGTGTTCTGTGGTATTTGTGAAGAAAGATAGAACCTGTCAACTTGCTAAAATACCACGTTGTCCTGATCTAGAATATTTAGTCTTCTTAAAGTTCAAATGAATATAGTAGATGATGTTAATTATATCTACTTCGCTCTTGTCTATCATTGCTTTTGTACACAGCCGTGCTCCCATCTTTGTCAGTCGCATGCAACATTTCAAGTTTGATATTACAAAAATGAATGCCATTTAGAATCACAAAGTAATCTAACTGGAGTTGGTTACGTTACAGAACTTATGGAGAAGAACTCCGTTATCTGAGAGATAATGCTTGAAATGGTTAGTAAAGCCTTGATATTTTGGTGAAGTTGAAGAGAAAGAAGATGCTTTAGTGGGTTCATAGAAAAGCAACATCTACAAATGATATTTATTCTGAGCCAGAGTCTATGCAAAGGAAGCAAGAAGATTACTTTCCCTGATGAGTTGCTGAACAATTTCTTCTAAGGTTTCCAACTCATGTATATCAGGTGGATTCGGGACAGTTGGGCACCTGCATAGAGAGTTGAGTGCTTACATCTTGACCCTCTCTTCTAAAGGGGTAATATACCTATTCTAAGACATTAGATGCATTTCCAAGTTAGTCATTTACCTAGTCTAACAAGAGGGCAGAAAGAAGATTGCTAATATCATAGTGAAGATGTTAACTGAGCATGCCTGTGCAGTGAGCAATTCTATTGTAGTTCATATAGATGATAATGGAATTTTGTGGTCATGGAAGAAGCTTTCTGTAGTAGGAAGGTTTCTAGAAGGGTGAAACTCTGAAAGCAATATCAGAGTAATGCTTGCCAATATTTCTGTAGTTGAAGATGAAACATCAAATGTCTACTAAAGCTATTGTTAGGAGATGTTAGAGTTAAGAAAAGAAACTAAGAATATGTACTGGCAGGTCTACTTGACCTTTTTTGCCTAGCTAAAGCTTTTGATGGAGCTTTTGCAAGAAAAAAAGTGGGTTGTATCAGTGATTTCAAAAGTAAATTGTAAAGCTTGAAATGCTTAAGGTTGTGAAAGACAATCAAATTATTGTAACTTTAAATAGAAATGGCGATACTGTATGTTATTAACTGAGTTCTTTTTAATTTTGAAGTTCTAGTTGGCAATAAAATAAAGATACGAACATGACTTTCATGTATGAAGCAATATATGAAAACACTAGCAAACCACATATAAATGGCATTTAAGTGGCACAAATATGCCATCTTAGGGACAAATACATTTTGCCAGTCACAAAAATGGCATATTTGTGTCAATTAAGAGAGATAAAACTATCGCTCAAATGTCATATGAATGACATAGATATGGTACATAACATACACAAACATGTCACCTTGTAATCATATTATGGTACATACCATACACAAACATGTCACCTTGTTATCATATTAATAGCACAAATATGTCATTTTGTTGTCATATGAATGGCAGAAATCCAACATATGAATGTTAGAAACAGGTCACTTAATTGGCACAAATATGTCAATTAGGGGACAAAAAAATGTCACTTTGGCGGCATTGAAATGGCACAAAAGAGAAGGCATTTAAGTGGCACAAAAAAGGCAGAGCATTTAAGGCACAAATGTGCACAAATGGCACACCCGAGAAGTCCATTTATATAGGCAAACATGACACATAATTCTGCCATTTGTACCTATTTTGTAGTAGTGAGAAGTATTCCATTAAATTTAATTGCAGTTTCAAGTCCTCTATGGTTGATGAAAGAGGCTAACTTAGAATAAACGAACTAAGAATGCATCCAAGAAACTAACAAACTTATCTCATATTACCTTGCATGAAAAGGAAATATCAGTATCTTTCTGTTGTGTCCACCACTGCATGTAACCAGAAAACCAAAGAACAATAATAAAATAAATAATCTGTGCTATTCAGTTACAAAATGATGGTAATATCATGAAAATTCCTGTCTCAAAATTTCTAGAAGAAAATCATTCCAGACATCAACAGGTCCAGGCATGCACCAGTGTAAACAATCTTGTGGAGGAGGTCTCCCATCAGGGTCGTGCTTTGTCTTCTTTTTAGGATCCTGGTTTCTAAAAGGTTCAGGATGACCATCTCCACAGTATTGAAATACTGAAGTGACATCCATAAGCCTCTGTGAAATGCAGCTCGGTCAAATGCATCAATCGGCCCATCATGCATTGACTCTGTGAGGCCATTATGAACAAGTTCAGTCTCAGAATCAGGCTTAGTTTTACTTATGCATGCACCACCCTCATAATGATATGGAGAATATGTTCTGAATATAGTTAAACCTTTAGGAGTTTACCTGCCAAACAAAATGCAACAACACAACCATCAGAAAATAGATCATTCTCAATTTTAGAATTGCAGGGATAGGGACTCTAATCACCTGCATCAGAGCGCACATAAGAGACTCCATATGATTTCTACAGACTCAGTCTCCAACGAAAGCTAGCACTTCTAGACATTAGCTTAAAAAAGACATTTGCATCAAAGCGTGGCAGGCTACATTCACTTGGAGCCTACCTCCAGTTATACTCTCTATCTGGCCTTCCATTTCCTTGACAATTCTGGGACTGTGATAATATTGGACAAGAATCGTTTCTATACAGCGGTCCTAAAGGGTCTTGAACCCATTTTCCATTATAAAGGTCGCATGTAGCTGTAAAGGGAAACATCAAATTTTCATTTGAGAACCAGCAACAAAATCCTACTTCAAAAGTAGAAACTGGCATGTTCATGGCAGAAACGTCCTAATATCAAGAACATGAAGTCATATATACATCTACAAACTTAACATATTACAACATATAATCACAAAACAAATATCGAAAACATAGTACAGTCAAAGAATGTAGTCCTAAAACAAGAATCCAAAATGTGGCTTTTCATGACTTGCAGTTAAGAAAGGTGGAGTTCATAGTTCATACAATACTTTACAGATTGCTAAACGGTTCTCACCTGTCTTTGAAGGGTTCCCATTTGTATTTGTAACAGATGTCTATGGATCATATTACAAGTTGTTTACTAAATGAGATAGAGCGTTTCTATCAGGTCAACTTGATCCGATGTCAATATAGGCTCAATCAAGTCTTTCAATGCATGCATCAATGTCTACCACATTTAGAATGGAATCAAATGGATTGGATCAAGGAACCAGGCTCCCTTAACTAGGACGAAACATGCAACCATAGACTAAAGAAAAACAGAAAATGCGGGTACAATCTACAATATATATTAACTTACTCATCTAAGACACAATTTTTATACTTTGAATCGCATAACCAGCAGCAACATGAAGACCTCGTTCGTAACCAGCAGCAATACGAAGACCTCGTGGACGAACAAGGGCAAAAAGACGAGCTTCAAAAACTGAACTAAAACCTCTAGTACAATATCAACAGTAAATGTGGACACTTAATTCCACAGTGGACCAATCACAATAGATGTGGAAGATGCCAACAGGTGCAGCTTTGGCCTCCCCGACAAAATTTGCAAGCCAGCTCTCAACTAATTGCCGTGGATTGGAAGGTGTGGCATCAGCTTCACGAACAAACAAGTGATCCGGAAACAAGTGTTCTTGGACCAAAACTCCCCACAGTTCATCTGCCTCCCCTTCAAGCCAACCACAGCTATAATGATCATTTTCTATAAGAATAGTGAAGTATTTTGACGCCCTTTTTCTTTTCTTGGGCCGTAAGTGTGCGGCAAGAGGAATTCCCATATCGCCTGTAAGTATATACCGCAGCTTATATAAGCCGCAGCAGCTATCCTGCTAATATATATATATAATGGGGTGGATTACCCTGCCGTTAAACTCGTCTAAGAATATTTCAGAGTGGTGTGGCAGCAAATCCGCATAATAATTCCTCCCTTTCTATTAAATGTTACTAAGTGCTAGCGCTCAAAAATCAATGCTCTGTTACGCTTTGAGGTTGAAAAATTTAAAAAAAAAATTATCATACGAAGTGATACCATTGATCGTGGGAAATCATAGGCTGAACCATTCAGTAAAAAGTCCAGAACAACAAGTTTATTTACTTTTGCCGACCCATTTAATAGTTTGAATGAATGGTGTGAACTCGGTTGGTGTAAGTTGGGGGTGCTCGTGTGAAGTCTGTCTTGATTTTAGTTTAGAACCCAAAGTATTTTGAAGGTAAAGGTGCATTGCTCAACAATGTTGGATTTTATGAGGGTAAAAATCTTGTAACAGTAACAGGACTTCGGTTGTTTATCAATGAGGGGGAAAATGGCCCATATCTTGTGAGAAAACACATGAGAATATCAAAGACTAAAGTACACAAAATTTGCACACCAATATGGTTTTACCATACTTTAACCGGCAGGCTTTCTAATCCAAGAAATCCCTGCCGTTGATTCAAGCTCTGTTATAGAGCATAACAATCAGCAGCGTGAGCCTGGGAGCCCCGGATCCATCAGCTGAGCCCAAGATTTAGCCTCGGATGCTGATAATCCAGGCTGGGAACTGATAACCTAGGTATGGGCGATGCCGAGCCTGCAATAAACCATCTGGGAAGCTGATAAACGATCTGGGGAGCTATGGGTGCAGCTTCGGGTGAGCTGACAAACGATCTGGGCAGCTATGGGTGCAGCAGCTTCGGGTGAGGCAGCTTGCCTGCCGGTTAAGGGGGTTAATCCCCCTTGCTTGCCTGTTATGGCAAATAAACAGGCGAGCCCTGTTTATTTGCCATAACAGGCTCGCAAGGGGAATTAACCCCCTCTTCATATCCCAAATTCTTAGCGACCTCCGAGTTTTTTACAAGGAATATGTTGAAGCTTTCTTAGCGACCTCTGAGCTTTTTACAAGGAATATGTTGAAGCTTTCTGGGTCAAGTAAATGGTCAATAATAATGCCCATTCAACCAGGGGGGGGAGGGGTGTTGATAAGTATCATAGTATAAATTAGCAACTACATTGTGGACCGTTTCTAGTAGTTGAGCTAATTGTATAAGAAAGTAAACCGGGTCACATTTTGTTGTTTGGGGCTCATAGGAATTAAATTAGGAAACATCAAAATTAAGCAATTCAACATTGCATCACGATTAGATTTTTTCAATAAACAACGATAAGATGGGGGGAGGGGCGGGGGCACACTATAAGGAGGGAAAGGGGAGGAGTTGGGAGAAAGGGGAGAGGTTGGGAGAAGTTCGGGACTGGGGGAGATGTTGGGGAAGGGGAAAGAGGAGAAATTGGGAAGGGAGGAGGGGAGAGGTTGGGGGAAGACAACAAGAGTTAAAGGGGATGGATCCCCATTTAAAAAAATTTTACAATGTACTTAATACTTAATTTCATTAGATATAAATTAATTAATTAATTAGATAGTAAATTAACGTAATCTAATCCTATATATATTATAAAATATAGTGTATGCATGTTTTGTATGTCGTTCTAAATCAGACGGATTAAATCGTTCAACCAAATTGGATGACTTAGATCGTTACATTTCTTTTATATTTTCTTCGACAGGAGCAGCCTAAAATCTGTGCGGATCAAAGTCGCAAATTTTTTCATTATGTCAGGGCCCTAGCCCAACCAGTTTTTCCTTCAAACTCATGGCAAATTAGGGCAACAACGGTCTCAATGGAAGCCTTTAAAAGCACAAGCCATTAAATATGGACAATAATTCAATTGTGGACTTTTATAAAACGTAGACGCTTCTCGATAACACTAACATGCATCCTCGCAAGTGCCGCATATGCTTCGCAACAAGCCGAGGAATCTTGATGCTGTTTGGTAGCTTCTTCATTCGGCGACTCCAAGCATAGTCGATACTTCTATCTCAATGCTATTACTCAGCGCCGCCTACCCATCTCTTCCAACAATTGACATAGTTACCGGGAACACTGTTCCTAACAGGACAGTTCCCACCGCGACTCGGATAGTCTCAAGTTGTCTTTTCTTATCATCCATTTAAAGCTCCTCCAGAGTATACCCCAGCCATGTTGGGCACAAGACATCATCGTATGCCGCTAATACAAACATGCCCCTTCTTTCAAATCCTTGAAAGGATTGAATTGCACGCGCCTATCCTTCAATGGACCAACATAAGAAGGAGTAATGGTTGCAATTGGCTCCACCACAGCCAACACCACGCCGCACGGCCAAGTCTATCTTGCCTAGTGCGCGCCAAAAGTCCTCGTGAAGGACCTTCCACGCCAGGCGTTACCTGGGGATGTCTAAGAGTCCCATCCAATATTCAATTGCCGTGAATTGTGTCAGATATTTGGTCAGTTCTCGTGTGCCCTCTTGTTCAAGGCCGAGCATGCAATTCAATGGAGGATATGCTTATGGATATTGTTTCTGAGTTGACCAATGTCTTTCACCGAAAGCCTTAGGTGCGCTAGCATCTCTCGGATCACCCGTGAATAAGTACTAGGGTTTCCATCCTCCTTCTTCCACATTCTTATTCCACCGCTGTAGCCAATCCAATGCAATGTAGGACTAGCCTTATGGTACATGACATGTGCCACAAGTCACCATTCATATAGCAAAACCTAAAGGCCGAGGCCTGCTGTGACCGGCCAATCTATCTTCCCATCGTATAAGGCCTTCTATGAAACCTTCCACATGGAACCTTATGAACAAGATATGGCATCAAGCAAGTGTTGAGATTGCACGTGATGAAATTCATACAACAACTCGGCATGGTTAGCACTCGCTTTCCTCAAGGTAGATGAAAAATTACCAAACATATGATCTATATCATCATGTGTATGGCCAGCATCATAAAAACCTAACTCAATCTCCTCAAAACACCCATATACAAGGCATGAAAGATATGAGAATACATACCTATTTTTGTTTTGTCCGGATGCATTGTCTAGTTGCAACATCAATTTTATGAGGAGGCGCTTTCAATGAGGGTCCTCTCAGTTGAGTATGGCAACGGATGCTCTTCCCGTGACAAATGACAACTGGGACGTAGCTTGTGCTGGTGTCAATGTAAGGCCCTTGCCCAATCTGGGACTCAAGGATCGACTGCGTACATTTTGGCCTCGCAAACTCATTAGACAGCCTCCAACCTTTCGTAATACTATTCAAGGAACCTACGGGAAGTTGGAGTCGCCTGACCACAGATCCAAAGCAAAATTTATAGCACCCTCTCCCATGGTCGTGGGTAAGTGCACCTCGCCAATGAAGTCTTTAACTTATCTATTCCAAAGAGACTCTACTGAATCGAACAACTTGGAATCATAGTCTTTGGCTCTGGGATCCATTTTATCGCGAATGATACATAGTCTCAGGATGCTCGCGGGATAAATGTACCATGACCGCAGATCGGATGCGACATGATTGTTGCTCTAGCTTCCATGCCCTTCTCCGATCATGTAATATCTCCTTCGTACCCTCATCCTTAGTCTTCAATGCCTTTCAGGCGGATAACCTCGCAAGTGTCACACTTGGAGAATGTATTCTTCTTAGCAATACCGACGCCCTTGAAGCTAATGTGCCTATCGCCCTATGAAATCCTCGGCTCTGAGATACCTTCTGCCTCGCGGAGTGCCATCACTTCAGCGCTGACCTCGAGAATGCATAAGTTCGTAAAACATAGCAGGCAACTTCCTCACGCTTCTAATCCCATCATCATTCCTCCCGCTAGGAGGTAAGGATTCACAATTTTCCCTTCACAAACATGGAAAAAACAGCCTCCTCGAGGTCAAGGTCACCAGACGCGTTTTCATCGCGGCTCGAATTGCCATGCTCAAATTCTCGGCACCTAGAGCGAATCGCCTTCCACTTGAGAGATACCCCGACTTTGGTCCCAAGACCAAGGTACCAAGCTCTCTCTACGCATTAATCACTTTGCAAGACTAAATGATGTACCCTTTACCCCTTCAGATTGTTGCCTAACATATCATACACACAACACCGATTTCATGGCTTAAGAAATCCTTTCTCGCATGCTTCTATAGCTTGATCCCTACCACCTCTCACAACATCTCTCAAGTATACAACACATGGTCTTTCCTAAGTACCTCAAGATGGCTTCGCTGGTTGTTAGCCCATCTATCTTTGGAGGCTTTGATGCTTCTTTGGCCGACGAATGGTGTATTTGGCGCTTCTCGCATCAGCGATGCTTCTGCCCGAGCCTCCGGCCGTGATGTGGTATCATGTCGCTCCAATCGTGCCGCACTTAAAATTTCCTACACCTTCACCCCACAAACCCTAACTATTAGTAAATCATTATTCCACCTCAAAAGCATGCCCGCTTAGGTATCAAGGCTAAACATGCCCGACACCTAAGTTCACCGGTTTGAGGGGAAAGCCTTCAGTTAATGCATACCCTAATGGGTTCATAATTCCAAGAACTCGTCACATACTACATCGCCTAGACCAGTTGAAGATATAACCTTCGCAGGTGGATGGCAAAGACAAGAGTGATAAATTTCACAAATGGGCCTCCAAGTAGTGTGTACTTAGTTAGCTTACATAGTTCCTCTCTTGCTTTCCACTCATTGCCTTTTTGATGTTAAGGCACGCCCACCTACATTGAGTCCTCAACATCACTTTCCCTCTCCAGAGAATGAAGGAACCCAGCCACCTAAGGTTCTTGCATCCTGAGTAGGCTAACAGAGAACATGATGCCTCAAACAATGCTCTAGAACACCTCAACACTCACAAGTCCATTTGGGATGTCTTTGAGGTGGCATCTCCCCTGCTCCTATGGGTTCCTCTTCTGGGTAACCGCCTCACCGCCTTTGAATAGGTACACCTCCCCGCATGTGCCAGAAGAAATGAATCCGCTGGAAGAGCAAAGTTTTAGCAGATGGTCCTTACTACAGTGAAATTGGGCACTTCAATTTGCTCTCTTTTTGTACTTGGTTTGGGAGGTGAAATTGGGCACCTTCACTTCTCCTCAAGTAATCGTAAAGACTTTTACATAGAAAGAGGTCTATAAGGCAGATAGACTATTATACATTGAAAGATCAACTATGTAATATTTATGAAAGCACCATGTGATGGGTAAGGCAAATTGGGGGTGCCCAATTACAAATCGCTATGGACCACTGAGCAGTTAAATTACGCCCAATTTCAACACCCGCTAAGAAAGATCGGGCATCAGTGGCAAATTAGCGGGTGCCCAATTTCAACTCCTTAGTGATCACCTAACAGGAGGAATTAGCGCCTCACCACTTCACTGGGCTATGAACACCGCAACAAAGTACTGTTGTTCCTAGCGTACCAATTCCTCCTCATAAAGGGTTCTAGGAGTTAAAATTGGGCACCGCCCAATTTGCTACCTGTTGCGCTTTTCTAGTTGTGTGAAATTGGCTACCAATTTGCTCCTTGTAGTGATCCATAGTGCTGTAATTGGGCACCCACTTCAATTTGCTAACATGGTGCTTTGCTAAATGATACATAGTTAGTCTTTCTATATATGGGTCTATCTCGCCTATACATAGTTGCCCAAGTGAATCAAACTACCCCACGGCCCCTCGCAAGTATTCACCGGTATGAAATCCATTTGCTAACCTAGCCGGAATAAAATATGGCTATTCGGGTGATCTACCGTGTCTAATTGGGTTGTAACTGTGATGCCTTCCTATGCTACCCTTATAGAATGTAGGCTACGCCGCTATGTTGGGGGACTGGACATACATCTCAAATCTTCTATTTATTTCTCAAATCGCCTCATCAATAATGTTCATACCAACTGTGCATCTTAAAATCCCCGATGCAAACCCACAAGTGGCAAATACAAATGTAAAACTAAAAAGAAATTTACCTTGGTGAAGGGTAAAGCATGTTGTAGTGGAACACCCTCAAAATCCCCGGCCCCTCCTAAAAATGTGGTGTGGAGATATCAAATTTCCAGGTGCAATTTTAAACGTTTGCCTTTGCTTCAAAGGTAGCGCACGCCTGATCTTAATCATTTTTGAACTCCAACAAATCCGGACCTTACTTACCCGTCCCATTCCACTTCACACCCGCCCCATTCAATTCCACCTAACCGAGCTTAAACCCACGCACCCAATCTCAGCTTTCCTGAAGCACACGGTTATGGCGCTTAATAATCCGCTGTGGATCAATCCTGCTCATACCTCTTCAATCATTTAATTTGGAAGAAATCACGCAAATCTCAAACCGGAGCACGTAAGAGAAAGAGAACCCGCAACAAGAACTTAGATCATAAAAGACGCAAAGGAAAAGAGACAAAGGGACGCCAAAGAAGTAATTAGGAAAAATTGCATCGTAAATAGAGGGAGGATCCACTTAACGCTCTACTAGGCTAGCCTGATGGTATTAAAATTGTTATCTTCATTCTCTATAGCACCACTAAAGGCTTCAGTCTAACAAATGTATAAGAAAGAGGTTTTACTAGATTTTCAAGTAGATGACACAATGGACAGACTTGGCTTAAGAAGAGTCAAAGATTTGCAAGCCAAGAGCATTGTGGTCAAGAACTCAGTGGCTTCCATTCAACTTAGAAGAAGTCTAACAGCAATGACAGCTTTGAAATGCAAGAGTAGTTGCCTTGCTATGGCCGTGAAGAGGAAGCATTACTACCGAAGTGCTAATCCCGCTGTAAAGGTTTCTGGTTTTGGTAAATCACAAGTTCATCCTAGAATCTTACCAAAGCAAAATTGAAGAGGGAAGAGAGGGATAGGGATTGTAAAGGGGGAAATGGTTTTGTACAAAAGAGTTAGAAGAGCGTATGCAATTCCTAATTCCATTATAGAACTTGTGCAGCAATTTTGGGACCGAAAAACAAAAGAGGGTCTCCCAAATGCAAAGGATGCTAAGTTCGTAAGATTGGAAAATCTAAATGAGGATCATGCCACTCACTATCCTGGAAGAATCACGTGTTATTTCATTTCTTTCATCTTCACCACATTTTTATTGTTAATGTGGTATGTGGTTAGTGATTGCTTGTGATATGTGGTTGTCGTAGGAGTGGCATGTGGTGTGAAATAAATGCTGTCAATATATGCTGTGTTTTAGTGTGAATAAATATGGTAAAATACATGTCAGAATATATGTGGTGCCTAGTGTGGTGAAAATATGGTGTAAAAATAAATGCTCTAAATTGAGCACGCTTTGTGGTGCCTAGTGGTGAATAACAACATGGTGTAAAAATAAAATGCTGTAATATATGCTATGTGGTCCCTAGTGTGGTGAATAATATGGTGTGGTGCCTAGTGTGGTGTCTAGTGTGGTGCCTAGTGTGTAGTGCCAAAGGTGGTGCCTAGTGTGTGTAGCATAGTATGGCGGCTCTAGTGTGTAGTGAATAAGGAGGTGTAAGCATTTTGAATGTCTGTAATATATGCTATGTGGTGCCTATAGTGTGGTGGAAAATGTAGTGCACAAATATACCATCACCTTGTTATCTTCCCTAGCTTGTACTGTTCAGAAATTCAAGACGGAAATATCCTAGTGTTACATGATCAAACAAGAGGATGTTTGAAAAGCTGAAACCATGGTTTGTTGTAAATTAAAGGACTTCAATAGTTGTCAGCTGTATATACCATGTTAGAATGCAGATGCTAATAGATGGCTTCAATAGTATGAGAACTAGCACCCAAAAAGCCGCAGAATGACTTGTCAGCCTTTGTAGGTCGACATATATGGTGAATGCAGTAAGGCCTCAATACAAAATAAGTAGCACAAGAAGTCTGCGGCGGTGAATTTTATGTGAGAAAACTAGCTTCCAACCTTACCATAAGAGGGAATGCACTGGTGAGTGTAGAGTGCGTGGGATTAAGAAGTTCTATCTGCCCACATGAACAATCTTAGTGATAGTGGCATGGTGAAGTGGAATACCTAGACTATGAAAAATCAGACTGTGAGATGGCAAAGAAGAAGTCTAAGCTCTTCACCAACATAATGAAACCGCAAGTCTTTCCATCAGAACAAAATGTTGGGAGAAGCCCAAAATTTCCTTACACAATCCCCTCGTATATATGGCAAGTGGTACAAGACAAAGAACTCCTTGATAACTTGCCCGAGATGCTTACCTATCCCGCGGGTTGACTTCTACAGAGAATTATACTTTAAGGAGCAGAACGAAGTTCAAATTACGTGCACCGGGTCAACAAACTGCATAACTATATTAGTTCAAATAACCCATCGTGCTGATCCAATGACGCACACCATTGAGAAGCGAAACACACTACTATGTGGCCTGATGATAGGAAATATGACACACTTTTGTTCAACATTGTTTTATGAAACATTTTGCGCACTTAAAGCAGAAAGGCAATGTCCCCAAATAGCACTATGTATTTTCAGATGGTGCTGCATCACAAATTCAAAGCAAATGATCATTTTATTTTGTTGAAGGTACAATTGTGATACGTGAGGTCAACATGATGGAACTTTTGATCAAACCATGGAAAAGGTGAACATGATGGAAGGCAGCGTAGAATTGAAAAGAGATGGATAATGTAGGTTCATGAAATTTTAAAACATCCCGACATTAAACTAGATAATGCCCATGATGTGGTGAAAATTGCAGAAACAATTTCAATGTGGTACATCCGGGAGTGGGACTGAAAATGTAAAGAAAGTCAAGATACTTCCGGGAAATAAAACTCGAGGATATCAAATGTGAAAAAGGCTTGGAGTGTGAGACGCATTCCGTAAACTGTAAATTCATTCAAATTCATGGATTCAAGACAGAAATCCAACACAGCCTAAGCACAAATTTAAAGCTACTGCGTTTCTGCAGCAATTGTTTGATGGAAAATGGACATGTGTGAGAACAAATTGTATGTAGATGAATGGGACCTTGTAGTCGCGGAACCATCCTCCAATGTTCATGCGCGATGTGGAAGAGACCCGCAGAAGTCTACCAAAGCTACTATACTCAACCTTAAGTAAAATGTACTTGCGTAAGCACTTAGAGAAGGAGACACGGTGTGCTTGCCGTGCACCTAAAGGGAACGAGGAGGATTCTCAGATTTTGATGTTGCTATGCACCAAGCCAAAATTTGAAGTTGAAAAATGACTTCAAGCAGATCGCAAAGGTGCTCGAACCGCTTATTGTGCTAGACCAAAGTGATGAGGAAAAGATTCTAGAAAACTTGCCCTAGGTTTTATTTGATGAAGATAGCATAACTGATGAAGAATAGTCAAACACATTCTACAGTGTTAGGAAATGATTCAGAAATTTTGAATATGTTAAGTTGTGTCTTGCCTTGTTTGGGAATAATATAAGAAACTCAATTCCATGCTCAATTGTATTTGATGTCCCCTTGTTTCAATGTAATATGTTTGCTTCCCATGTAATATGTAATTGTATTTCTTGATGTCCCTCGATGTAATGATGCCCCAAGCTCATTTCACATGTGGTGACAATAATGTGTTTCACTACATGTTTCACCACGTACTTCACTTTCCGCCTCTCTCCCCCATTAATGATAGATCCTCTCAACAGCTTTTCTACTAAAAATGCTTTCCTTTTCCTTAAATCTCTCGTCCCATCAATTCCTCTCATCATCCTTGGCTGACACCGCATCTCGAAAATCATTATGGATGGCTTAAAATTAATGACCCTGCAACCCAAAGGCCCGAGATATTCCTTCTTGCTCCCGGATCGAAGCCATGCTTATTACGTGCCAGGCTCGAGCTGCATGGGGCTTACAAGCAAAGAAGTCCTTGGGACGCAGCTTACGGGCCATGTGTTTTACGCCATACTAAGTGGGAAGGGCTTTTATGCTTTTACGTACCATGCAAAGAGTGCTACTTTAAAGGCATATGGCCAACTTCACCTCTTGATGTCGCGAAAACGATGGAGTGCTCTGAATGGGACAATGTGACCAGAGAAGAAGAGCCCATAATACCTAGGCGTTGTCATCCCCATTTTCGCCATGCATCGGATGGACATGCTCAGCAACGTAAATTACTCTATTCACCTGATGAGAATATGACCACGTAAATGTCAAACTCCGGCCGACTAACCTGAGGACCGAGGGAAGTAACCGCATCAGCCATGACCAACCCAAGTTGGGATCTTATGGTTTCTAATAAGTGCCCACCGGAACCAACCTGAGGTGACCAAAACCGAGGTGCTCATTGTGGAACCAACCGAATTAGTCAATTCAACCCAGATCGACTAACGGACTAACCGGCTGGTGGGAGAATAATTAACCTGACCGACCGAGGGAAGTAACCGACTACCATGACCAACCCAAGTTGGGATCTTATGGGTTT
This sequence comes from Isoetes taiwanensis, assembly GCA_021234155.1. NCBI lineage: Eukaryota > Viridiplantae > Streptophyta > Lycopodiopsida > Isoetales > Isoetaceae > Isoetes > Isoetes taiwanensis. The sequence continues at coordinate 14,140,002 of JAJEKV010000037.1, forward strand.
TCTACTGCGCCCACCAAACCAACCGGAGGTGACTAAAAACCGAGGTGCCTTCACAGGAACAAAACCACCATTTACCAACCAGACCGACTCAATCTGAACCAACCGGCCTGGGTGGGGAGCCGAATTAACCTGGGAGGGACCGAGGGAAGTAACCGACCGGGCCATGACCAACCCAAGTTGGGATCTTAAGTGGTTTTCACTGCGCTCCAAAACAAACCAACCTGAGGTGACCAAAACCCCAGGTGCTCTTCACAGGAACCAACCGACTAGCCGCACCAACCGTGACTTTAATTAACGGAACCAACCTGGGCCGTTAGGGAGCTTCACTAACCTGAGGGACCGAGGGAAGCAACCCTACCGCCATGACCAACCCATGTTGGGATCTTAAGCGGGTTTTCTACTGGCGCTCCAGTCAAAACCAACCGGAGGTGACCAAAACCGGTGCTCTACGTGGAACCAACCTACTAGCCGACCAACCAAACCACTAACGGAATCCAACCGCCTAGGAGCCTAATTTCACCAGACCGACCGAGGAAAGGGAACCTAATTACCATGACCAACCCAAGTTGGGATCTTAAGTGGTTTCTACTAAGTGCCTGTAGCCTAAAACCAACCTGAGGTGACTAAAACTGAGAGTTTCTCACAGTGGAACAAACCGGACTAGTCGAATTCAACCAAACTCCACTAACGAATCCAACCACCAAGCAAAGAAGGATCCAAGAGCTGAAAGGGGGCGATTGGCTTGTGCTTTGGAGAAAGCAACCATCCATGTAGTACTAAGGTGCAATAAAAAGGGTTGTGGAGCAACCCCAAGGGGTGGGTAGCCAAACCGAAAGTGAGTAAACCGGGCTTCCAAGCTTCCACTGCTGTACTAAGTCAGCCTAAGACCAGTGTGCAAACCGCCCCTTCCACTATCCCCCGTGTGGTTTGTGAATGCCCCCTCACACTTTTATGTCAATAGGGCCCATGTTGAGGCCTCGAGTCATTAACCACGGTACGGATAGGAAGGCCGCGAAGGAAGCCAACGCGATTCACCACAGCACCGCCGCCGTAAGGGCGGGCGTGATCTCCTGACGACGCCGGCCCGGGGCTTTGCACGGGATCGCCGGCCGAGCGCGGGCGCTAGTGCCGCCGTGGGGACGTGGCAGGCCGCCCCGACATCGTCATCACGCGAGGGCCTCTTGCTGACGCTGCCAGGTCCCTCAAGCATTGGCCATAGCCCCCGCTATCAGCCATGGCGCGGCGCCACGGCCTAGAGTCGGCCGCGCCATCCCGCCGCAGGCAAACGCTGGACCGCGAAAGGCGCGCGATTGCTGACGCGGAAACCATCTCGCACGCTAGCATCCAAGAGCCGCGGATGACGGTCAGGCCCCCGCTATCAGCCAAAACCCCAAGTATCAGCCGAGGCATGCGCCGACGTGGGCCTAGAGCGCCTGGCGCCCGACGCGCGTAACCCCGGCTGGGTAGGGCGCATTGCTTACGGAAAACCATCTCGGCACGCCGCCCAAGGCGCCGCGGCTGACGTGTCAGCCCCCGCTATCAGCCAAGTACCCCGCTATCACCGAGTATGCGGCGCTGACGTGGAAGCCTAGAGTGTCACTTCGGCGGTCCGGGCAGCGCATTGTTGACGTGTGGAAACCATCTCGGCCGCCCAAGGCCCGTGGCCGACGCGTCGGCCCCCCGCTATCGCTGGCACCCCTCGCTATCAGCCGTAGGCGCGGCGCGACGGGTTTGTGAGCGCTTCCGGCGTCCGGCGGGGTAAGGGCGCATTGCTGACGTGGAAACCATCTCGCACGCCGCTGTCCAAGGCCCGCGGCTGACGCGGTCAGTCCCCCGCTATCGTGCCGGGTACCCCCGCGCATCAGCCGGCGGCGCCGACGCTGGGCCTATAGCCGCCGCGGGCGTCCGGGCGCTGGCAAGGGCGCATTGCTGACGTGGAAATCCAGCCAGCACGCTGGGTTCAAGACCCGTGATGACGCGGTCAGTCCCCGTTATCAGCCAGTACCCTCAGACAGCCGCAGGGCGTGCGCTGACGTGGCCTAGACATTACGCTTCCAAGCACCCCGGCTACGTAAGGGCGCATTGCTGACGTGAAAACCATGTCGGCATCGCCACCCAAGACCCATGCTGCTGATGTGTCGCACCCATTATCATCCGCGGGTATCTGGGGAGGAGGCCACCAACTTAGGCTTTAGGGCGGTAATGTTGGCTCCGGCGGTCATATGCCGTGAAAAGCTTTAGCCGGGCGAAAATGCGAGCCTAGACAAAACCAGACGAAAGCAATGTCCCCAAGGCCGTGAGTCATCCGAAGGCCGCTTCTTTATCGTTCTCAAAGACGAAGAGGCAAGAATTAATCACGATCCACCTTCATGTGCCGCCCGCGCGGGCCTTTGCTTGGCTCAAGGCGGGTCCGTCGGCAGAATTATGCGGTTAGCTTCTACACGCCAACCATCTCCCCTTTGTCGTGTAAAGGTCATCGTGCTGATGTGGCAGTCACTTCATATCGGTCGTGGCATCAGATGAGACCAAGTCGGGCTTGAGACGCAACGATGGCTCTCAGCGGTCATGCAGCCACAAACACGATTCGCTGGCATATGCGGGGATATGACATGGAAAACCATATCGAATGCCATCCGTAACCTTGTAGACGCGGAAGGCCGCTTCAAGTATCAGCCAAGCAGCAAGAAGAGGCATTAAAGGCCAGCCGTGATCCACCAAGTAGCCGCCTCCATGCGCTCCCCGCCAGGTCGAAGTGGTCCGGCAAGGTGAAATGGCGCCAAGGTTTTAATGCGGGTAACCATCTCCTTGTTGTAAAAGGCCTGCGTCGGCGGCAGGCCGCCTTATCAGCCGGCGAAGAGGTGGCCGCCAACTCGGGCTTGAGGCGGCAAATCAGGCCCCCACCGCGAAACGCATATCCGGCGGGGGCAAATAAAGGGATATGGCATGTAGCTTGCCATATCCCAATGTCCTCCAAGACGCGGTGGTGATGTGGCAGGCCTCCCGCGGATCAGCCACAATGCTTAGAAGGTGCGTAGTACGCCGCGATCTGTATCAAGCTGCGCGGGTTTCAGGCGCGTCCCGCTGGCCGAGCGCGGTTCGGGCGCTGCTGAAGCGCGCATATAGGGCTGGTAAACTTATCTTCCCATGTCTTGGAAGACTCACATGCTGATGTGTCGCCGCCTCTAATCGACGGGCGCAAGAGGAGGCCGCCAACTCGGGCTTGAGGCGCAACGGTGGCTACGCGCGTCATGCAATCAGAGACGCCGGATCTTGGCGCTGGCAAATGCGGGATATGACAAGGAAACCATATCGAATGTTCCCAAGATCCGTGAGGATGTGGCAGGCCGCCCATCAGCCGTGAAGGCAAAAAGACGCCGCAAAGGCCGCCGCGATCTACCGCGCCGGGCCCGCGCGCCTGGCGCGCGGGCCGGCGCGGTCGGACGCTGCGGAAAGGGCGCGGTCACGACGCTGTAAATTCATCTCCCATGTCATCCGGCAACACCCGGCATCGTGGTAGGCGCCCCGCTCGCACTTGGCACGGGGAGAGGCCGCCAACTCGGGCTTGGGGCGCAAAGGTGGCTCCGGGCGGTCATGGGCCGGGCCATGAACGAGGACCAGGTGGGGCAAATGCGGTGAGACCACATGGAAACCGGCTCCAAGACGCGACCAAAGACTGCGTAAACATAGCCAGGCCACCCGCCACACACGGGGTATGGAGGAGGTGCCGAGGCGGGATTGCGCGGCAAATCGTGACTCCTGGGCCCAAGCGAGGACAATCCAAAACGGTCTCAGCCAAAGAGAATGCAACCGGGATGCCACCAACTTGGCGGGGAGCCTCAACTAACCCAGATGGAAGCCGCCAAGTCAAGTGCTGGGGAGCTACGTAACAATGGCGATCCCGTGACACCACCGAAGTCCAATGCATGAGGGCAAACTTTCACCACTAAGTCCGGCGGTGGGAGGCAACGACGGCGAGCCAAACACACTACCGCGGGGCGGCATCCACCATTACCCTCACCAGCCTGGAAGCCATGTCATAGAGCCAAGCACACCATTCACCACCCGGGCCGGTTGGGCAGCCGACTACGGAGCCAAAGGTCACCAAGTCGGTTGAGAGACCATGAGGACGCATCCAAGTCGGGTGGCAGCCAACTAACCGAATCCAAACACCGGGCCGAGTCGGTGGGTACACACGACCACCCGGGCCGGCTACAGTAGCCGACTATCGGAGACAAACACCACCAAGTCGGTTGAGAGACCAAGGAGGACGACCTGGCCGTGGGCAGCCAACTAACCCAACCAAACACCACCGAGCCTGCGTGGGCAGCCAAACACCACCGAAGTCGGGTGGGCAGCCAACCACCACCAAGTCAACCGGGGAGCCAAACTAACCGCACGTAGCCACCAAGTCGAAAGGGCAGCCAACTAGCCTAAATCCAAACACCACCGAAGCTCCGGGCAGCCAACCACCACCAAGTCGAAAAGTGGGGAGCCAAACACCACCAACTCGGTGGTAGAACTGATCGATCCGACCACACGACACCTACTCAAGTCGGGTGGGCAGCCAACTAACCGAATCCAAACACCACCTACCGGGTGGGCGTACCAACCACCCAGCCCCGCAAGCAACACCACCAAGTCGCGGTGGGTAGCCAAGCTGATCGAGTAGACTACACCTATACCTACTCCAAGTCGGGTGGGGAGACAACAACGGGCGTATCCAAGTCCTCAAGTCGGATGGGTAGCCGGCATAAAGCCATCGGGGTTTCCAGTGGGCACGCCTGCGGGCAGCCAACCACCACCAAGTCGCAAGCGGGGGCCAAACACCACCAAGTCGCAGGGTAGCCAAATTAACGATGTGAGCCACCAAGTCGGGTGGGCAGCCAACTAACCGGAACTTCAAACGGGTGGAAGCCAACAACGCGTGGGCCAAAGACCGACCAAGTTGATGGGTAGCCAAACACCACCAAGTCCGCAGGAGCAGCCAACCACCACCAAGTCGTAGAGCAGCCAACCACCACCAAGTCGTGGGAGCCACCACCAAGTCGGTTGGGTAGCCAAACTAACCGACAGAGCCACCAAGTCGGGTGTGGCAGCCAACCAATCAACCAAAACACCACCGAGTCGGTGGGCAGCCAAACACAACCAAGTCGGGTGGGAAGCCAACGACGGCTGGCCAAAAGACCGACCAAGTCGGATGGGTACAACCACCAATGAGTCGCGGTGGGCCAACCACCACCAAGTCGCAGGGGAGCTAAACACCACCAAGTCGGGTTGGGTAGCCAAACTAACCGACAGAGCTACCAAGCTCCGTGGGCAGCCAACTAACCTAACCAAACACCAATGAAGCTCCGTGGGTAAACACCACCACCAAGCCGGTGGAAGCCAACGACGGCTGGCCAAAGACCCGCACTGCCGGATGGGTAGGCCAACCACCACCGAAGTCGCGGTGGGAGCCAACCACCACTAAGTCGCGGTGGGGAGCCAAACACCACCAAGCTCATGGTGCCAAACTAACCGACAGAGCCACTCAAGTCGGGTGGGCAGCCAACCAACCGAATCCAAACAACACCACCGAAGTCGGCCGCAGCCGCATCACCACCAAGCCGGGTGGGAGCCAACACCACCAAGTCGGGTGGGTAGCCAAACAGGATCGATCTGACCCAGACCGACACGCACTCAAGCCCGTGTGGGCGTACCAACTAACCGAACCTAACACCACCCAAACGGGTAGCCAACACCACCAAGTCGGGTCGGTAGCCAAACCGATCGATCCGACCAGACGACACCCACTCAAGTCGTGGGGAGACAACAACGGCGATCCAAGTCCTCGCCAAGTCTGGATGGTAGCCGACAAGAGCCATCAAGCCTGGGTGGGCGTACCAACTAACCGAATCCAAACACCACCGAAGTCGGTGGGCGCCCAACGCCACCGAGCTTCTGGGAGCCAACCGCCACCGAAGTCGGATACAACGGCAGCAACTAACCGAAAGCCACAACGCGCCACTCAAGCTGGGTGGGCCGCCAACCAACCCGAGCCAAATCCACACGACACCACCAACTCCTCGCATGGGAGCCAAGTAACCAAACTAAACACCACTGAAGTTTGGCCGCCAACCAACGAGCCAACCAAACGACACCACCAAGTCCGCATATGGGGCCACTTAACCAAACCCAACACCACCAAGTTCTGGCATCCCCCCCGCAGCGGCTTGGAAGAAGGAACCTCTAAGTGCCGTCTTGCAACCCTCCCTAGGACTTGGGAGAAAAAATGACCAAGTGCCACGAGTAACCCTCCCCACGCAGCCTTCCCGTGGAGAAAAATGACCAAGTGTTGGGTTCCTCCACTTGATCGGCCATGCTTGAGTGAAGTGTTGGTTGTATCCTCCCTAAAGTACCCTGAGAAATAAATGACCAAGTGCCATGACGCAACCCTCCCCACACATACCTAGGGAGGAGAGGGACAAATCGCGAAAGACAAGAGGCCGTAATCCTCAATCTGATCGTAGCGCAAGGCTACTCTTCCGCCAAGACGCATCTCGCCTTAATTTAAGTCGTCAAGATAGGATCTATCTCCCCGCCGCTTGAATTATCCTACAAAGGCGACCCTCATCCTCTTCTGACGAGGAGGCATCCCTGACACGCCTTCCTGGGGCACACAAGGCACCCCTAACAGTAGTCGGGTCAAACCCAGGAGGTAAAGAGCTACCAAGATCTAGCATGGATTCCGAATTTAGAGGCGCTTCAAATATAATCCTAATGCGATGGTAAGCCACACATCGCTTTTCAAACTGCCGCTAATGACCAAGTATAATCAATCCGCCTCCTCGCATCTGGGTTGGATTACTACAAGTGCACGCTGCATCAAGAGGGTAAACTAACTGCCTCACCCACGGCCCAAACCCAGCTCACGCTCCCTATTGGTGGTGAACAATCCAACACTTGGTGAATTCTCGGCTCACAAATGATAGAAGAGCCGACATCAAGGATCAGTATAACGTCGCTATAACGCCATCGCCACAAGCCGCTTATCCCTCGTGGTAACTTTTTCTCTCACACCTCTAGCTTCAAATTCCTAATAACTAAAGGATCGAGAAAATATGCTTTCTGCCAGCTTGTATCCGCATCAAGATCAAAAATCAAAATGAGCTTTTTACCCTTTTGTTCCACACTCTAGATTGCTCGCTGGAGCTCATCTTAGACACCTCGGCTAAGTATCTTTTAGCCAGGATGTGCCCCCAGCCAAATCCCCCACCCTACAACAAGTCACTGATCGGATCAAGAGAAGGGATCTTTAAGACTAGGCAAGCAGGCCGGCCCTCCACCTCACCGAGTAAGTAAAATAACGCAGTAGTGGTATTTCACGGCGCTTCAGGCTCCCACTTATGCTACACCTCTCAATTAATTTCACAAAGCCTGACTAGAGTCAAGCTTTCCAATAGGGTCTTTTCCTCGCTGATTTTTCCAAGCCCGCTCCCTTGGCTGTGGTTTCGCTTAGATAGTGTGATAGACGTTGGGAATCTCGCTAATCCATTCATGCGCCACAATAATTAGATGACGAGGCATTTGGCTACCTTAAGAGAGTCATAGCTACTCCCTACTGCCACCCGCCAGCTTTGGTTGAATTTCTTCACTTTGACATTCGTGAGCACCGGCAGAATCACATTTTCGCGCCAACATCCGGGCAGGGACCATCGCGAATGCTTTGTTTTTAATTAAAACGCCTGGACCCCCTTGTCCGCTCCAGCCTCGGAGATGACTGTTCGCCTAGGGAGAGCACCCCGATGCATTCTACGCCCCGCCGCCCGTCGGCATCTAGGGAGGCCCGGCCGCCGCTGGAGTGCGCCGGGCAGACCGGGCCAATAAATTTCAATGTGGGCCGCCGCGGCACCCTGCTTCTCCAGCCCTCCTCGAGCTAACTTTTCCCCGGCTGATCCATTTTGCCTAATTTCCCTACCTACATTGTTCCATCACTAGAGGCTGCTCACCTTTGGAGACCTGATGCGGTTATGAGTACGCACGGGCAGGTTTCGCAATCGCTTCCTCCTCGATTTTCATGGGCCGAGGGATGCGACCGACACCGCAAGACGGCGTGCTTTGCCTACCACAAGGCCCCATTCTCCGCAAAACCATTTCGTAATATCTGACCGCTAAAAAGAAAAGAGAACTCTTCCCGGGCCCCCGCCGACGCCTCCTGATTCGCAAACGCTACCGGCCTGATCGCCACGCCTTGCCGACTATTGACCCGATTCCTTTCGATCGACCTACGCTAAATTGGCGCCCATTCACAATGTGATTGCCCTATCTCTAGGGATCGACTAACCCATGTCCAATTGTTGTTCACATGGAACCTTTCTCCACTTCAGTCTTCAAAGTTCTCATTTGAATACTTGCTACTACCACCAAGACCTCAAGAGACCGGGTGTCGCTCCACTGCTCACGCTTCCTGAGCTGCCCACCCACACCCACGCCTCCTACTCATCGAGAGGCCCCTCGGTGACTTGCCACGACGGGTTTCCGTATAGGCGGCGCCAGTCAGCCATATCCATTTTCGGGCTAGTTGATTCGGCAAAGAGTTGTTACACACTTCCTTAGCTGATTTCACTTCCATGACCACCGGGCCCCTCACTGCCTTAATCAATCAACACCCTTTGTGGGATCTAGGTTAGCGCTAAGACTTGGGCACCGTGAACCCGGGCTGTTCATCCCCGTGACGCTAGCTCTCGCTTACCAAAAATGGCCTAATTTGGAGTTTCCACCTGTGGCCGGTTCAATGGAGCAACCTGTGCCTTACCTATTTAAAGTTTGAGAATAGGTCGAGGAGTTTCTCCCCATGCCTCTAATCATCTCGCTTTAATCTCGACAAAACTTTGAACGCAGCTCCAGCTATCCCGAGGAAACTTCTTGAGGAACCAAATTTTACTAGATGGTTCGATTAGTCTTTCAGCCTCTATACCCAAGTCCGACCTAACGATTTGCATCGCCAAGATCAAGCACAGCCCACCGTAGTTTCCGCTTCGGCCGCCGTGCATAGTTCACCATCTTCGTCCCAACAGTATGCTCACACTCAAACCTTTCACATCATGGTCGGCGAGATGGTGCACCCGCATAACAGGCTCCCACGCGACGCTTCTCTTTCGCCAAGACGGGCTTTGAACTCCACCAACTCGCACGCATGTTAGACTCCTTGGTCCGTTTCAAGATCTGGGCCGAATGGAAAGCCCCACAGCTAACGCCCCGAGCGCTATCAGTGCATGCTATTCGCCAATGCGGCGCTCAAGCCCAAGCCCCGCCACGCATCGCCGGGTCATATGGTCCTCATCCCAAGTAGACGGAAAGCTAATCTGGTCGCAAGACTGAAGTTGACCGCAAGTGTATACCAGCCAAGGCCGCTTCCAAGACCCAACCGAGCTAATTCAAAGAACCCTCCATTCGGCTTCCCTCCCAGCAGCAATTTCAAGCACTTTTAACTCTCTTTTCAAAGTCCTTTTCACCTTCTCGCTAAGTATTCTGTTCTGCCATCTGCCTCTTGCCAATATTTAGCCTTGGATGGAATTTACCACCCACTTAAGGCTGCATTCCCAACAGCCTCGACTGCGGAGAGCTACTGGAGCAACAGGTCCTGGCTCGACGGGTTTCACCCTCGTGCCCACTCTGTGTGTGGAACTCGAATCTCTGGCCTCACAAGTAGAGGACGCTTCTACAGACTACAATTGCAACGCGAAACGCCACGCATTCTCAATCTGGGCACCTTCCAGTCATTGGGCCAAGCATTAGGAAATCCCCTCGCTGGTTTCTTTTCTCCTCCCGCCATCGATATGCTTAAACTCACGTAGCCTTGCTCGACCGAGGTCTCTTGGGTAGTGGCCACAATAAGGAACCAGCCGGCACCTTAGCTTCACGAAAGCAACATGTTGGCAGGTGGGGGCACTGCTTAGACCAGCCGCAAGTAGCCGGAAGCAAACGATAACCCTAACCAACCCCGGCCACGCGCCGACGCATTTAGAGCGCGGCGCCCTCCCTATGTGCACCCAAAATTAATTAATGCGGCTTGCTATGGACGGTTAATTTGGCGCTTCTCGCATTGAGTGCGAAAGCAGAGGGACGATTAGATCACCAGGCCAGACATGCCCCTGACAAGCCCCAGTTATGCCCAAAGATTCAATGATCTACCTGAGTTCCGCGAATTCACATCACGTGACGTGATTTCACGCGTTTCTTCATCGTGTGGCAAGAGCCAAGATATCCGCTGCCAGAGTGGTACTATCCATCATTTCGGCTTATCCGCGCGGGCTGCCGAAGACCCCCAATCCGTAGTCGCCACCATCCAAGACACATATGTTCCCCAAACGCTAATGTAGAATGGCAACGTAGCCCCGAGGCACCTGAGGAGGGGAACACTTTGCCCACCCACGCCAAGACCAGCGCGGTGGACGGCACCGCAAGAGTCCCCGCCCGGCGCCACCCCTTGGTGCCCGCAAGGTAGCCGAAGCTTAGGGGAGCTATGTATACAGCAGCCACACCTCCGTGTGTGGCCCTCGTGGGGACAAGGAAACGGTTCAACGGGTTTGCACCTGGACGCAGTGTCAATGATCCTTCCGCGTTCACCTTAATGAAATCTTTTGTTATTTATTCTCCTTCCTCTAAATGATAAGGTTCACGAACTTCACCTCGCCACCGCAGCGTAACCGCAAGCCGCCGCAGGCAATCCGCCAACACTTCACCCACTATCTGCTAATCGGCAGAGCTTAATTTCAGCGTGCGTACAAAGGGCGGATCGTAGTCAACGCGAGCTGATGACTCGCGCTACTAGGAATTCTCGCAGATCAATAATTGCAATGATCTATCCCCATCACGCATGAAATTTCAAAAGATTGCCCGAGCCTATCTACCAGGCATGCACCGCTGAATTCATCGTAGATGGGCAGGCGCCTGTAACATCTAAGCGCACCGCTGCACTGCGCATGTCTCAAACTTCCATCCGCTAGACGCCAATAGTCCTCTTAAGAAGCCGGGCCGCAAAGGAAGACCTTCACAGAGCTAGTTAGTGCGCTGAGGTCTCGCTCAAGTATCGGAATTAACCGCATAAATCACTCCACCAACTAAGAACGCCATGCACCACCAACAATCTATAGAATCAAGAAAGAGCCTCAACTGGCCAATCCTTACTATGTCCGACTGTAAGTTTCCCCTCGTGTTGAGTCACCACGCAGCTCCACTCGGTGGTGCCCCTTCCTCACACCTTTAAGTTTCAGCCCCTATGCACCATACTCCCCGAACCCAAAACTTTGATTATGAGGTGCTGGCGGAGTCATCGGCGAACATCCACATCCCTAGTCGGCATCGCTTATGGTTGAGACTAGGTTCAGATTCCCGATCGCCTTCGAAAGCCCCAACTTTCGTTTGATTAATGAAAACATCCTTGGCAAATGCTTTCAGGTAGTTCCTTCCTTCTATAAATCCAAGAATTTCACCGACAATGAAATACTAATGCCCCCAACTCGTCCCCTATTAATCACACATCCGTCCCAAGACCAACTAAAAGGACCGGTCCTATCATCGCTATTCCATGCTAACATATATTCGTATATAGGCCTGCTTTGAGCACTCTAATCTTTCAAAGTAACAGCGCCGCCCGCCCCAGCCAATTAAGGCCGTGACAACGCCGCTATTCAGAAGGGTGAAATGCCCGCACACCCCGAGGGGCGGACCGTGCATCCCACCTCGGTGATCCAACTACTTGAGCTTTTTAATCGCAAATAACTTAAATATACGCTATTGAGTTGGAATTACCGCCGTTGGCACCCCATTTCCTGTTCTCCAATGGATCCTCGCTAAGGGATTTAGATTGTACTCATTCCACACTTAATTTTGTAGAAGCTCCGCATTGTTATTTATTACTACTCTCCCCTCAGACATCGATTGGGTAATTTATACCACGCCTTTCCTTGATGTGGTAGCCGCCTCGTGCCCCTCCGAATCAACCCCAATTCCCCACACCGCCACCACCATGAGCCACTAATCCTACCATCGAAAGTTGATAGGGCAGAAATTTCAATGAAGATCACGCGCTTAAGGCCGTAAGGACACTAGTTATCATGAGTCATCAAGCAAGGAGCGTGCAAGCTCGTGATCGCCTTTTATCTCGATAAATGCATCCCTTCCATGGGTCGACTTGTGCACGATAGCTCTAGAATTACTACGGTTATCCGGTAGTAAGATACCATCAAATAAACTATAACTGATTTGCATCGAGCCATTCGGCAGCTTCACAAGCATAAGGTAGCTTATACTTACACATGCATGGCTTACCTTTGAGACAAGCATGACTACCTGCAGATCAACTGTGCAGCTTCCATAAAGTTGGACAGCCATCCACCTACACCCGTGGAGGGGCACAACGAGAGGGAACGACAGCATCGCATCACTGCTTCCAAAGGGGCCGCAGCGGCAAGACGATGGAGGCATGGTCGCCTCGCACCAACACTTGAAGTGGGAGGTCGGCCGCTACCAACAAAGAAAGAAAGACAGAGGAGAGAAGGACATGCACCTACATCTCAACCGAAGTGTCCAAGAATGGAACCGAACCGCGCTTAACAAACGACAAGGCCAGGAACACACATGATGATCAGGCCTGTTTTAACATTGAACGCTCCTCAACTTGTTGTGTGCATCCGAACCCAAAGATGGTGGTGGTGGAAGAGGTTCCGCCGTACTGCTCCCCGGCTAATAAAGAGGGTAAAGCACATCTCCAACCATCCAAGGCTCATGCATTGCGCAGAGCAGGCCACCAACCACAACGAGCCCGCAATCCAATCTAAGCCACAAATCAGCCATGAACGAAAGCCAAATCGGGACCCAATAATGGGGCAACGGAAACAAGAGCAAGGCACCACCACAAAGAGCAACCCAACCGGACGTCCGAGAGGGAGGGGCAATCGGCGGAGCCAAGCCCAAACCACCATCACATTCCCAAATGTGCCTTGGCAACCTTCCACTAACCCGCTTCCGGGAGGCGTGCCTGACAATCGAAAATAATTTCCAACATTGAGGAACCAATAAAGCCAACCAAAGGCGCATCAAACAACCCGGAGAGGGCACCAAGCCTGTGGCACACAAAACCCGAGGAACCGTAATCCTTTGGGAACACCTGGCGTAGCACGACGCGAGTCGTGGACCCGTGACAGCACGCAACAAATCAAGGTGAAGTGCACTTCCCAACTTCCAACTCACCCTCAACACGCACAAATTCCACAAGCTGGGCGGTCCTAATAACGTCTCATTACTCATTAGCCAAAACGACCAAGGGCAAGCAACCCATTCCAGCTCCAGCCCGCCTTACATGCTTGGGAAGGAAAGCCACCTCAACCGGCTAGACCAACCCAACAAGCAACCGTCCCCGAAAAGTAGCCGCCGAAGTCAGCAAGAGTGTATCACGCCGCGCCCCGCCAGCCAAAACGAATTGGCGACCAACACCACCCGGCCAAGCGACCACCCACCTTGCCCAAACCGCTGTAGTTCACCATGTCTCCTTCCTGACCGCGTGAACCACCTACGGCTAAGACAAGGGAGTAGTTTGCAACCCGTTGGGAAGCAAACCACTCAATTAGGGTGCAAAATCGCGGATCATCGGTGTCGCCACCGTAACCAGCCGCATCAGCCCTCGCTAAGATCATCGGGCCAAGCGCATGGCGCATCCCAGCTCAAAAGCCTTGAACCAACCGAAATGGGTTACCCATTTAGTTCAAAACCAACAACCAGCCCAATCCAGCTGCTAAGCCGTATACTGCATGCCGCCGCGACCAGCCTATCCGCCGGCTATCAGGACAAGCCACCGCCAACGCTCCTCACACGACGCAAGTACATCACCAACCAACCAACAATGCGAATAACAGACCAGCCAAACCAACCGCAGTCAAGGAAGGAGCCACAACCAGCCGGGCACAACCCAAGGAGGAACTTGAGTCACCACCGAGATGGTCAAGCCAAGAAACCAAAGAGGTGACCAAACCGCAGGGAGCCGCCTTAAACGTAATTAACGGAACCAACCGCTTCCGGGGAGCCACTAACCGGAGGGACCGAGGAAAACTTAATTAGTCAGCGACCAACCCAAGTTGGGGATCTAAGTGGGTTTTCTACTGGCGCGCCCAGTCAAACCAACCGAGGTGACTAAACCCAGGTGCCTTCTGTCAGGAACCAACCGACTAGCCGACCAACCGTGACCGACCATCCGACCAACCGGGTCGGGTGGTAGTCACCAACCGGACTGACCGAGGGAAGTAACCCCACTGGGCCACATGACCAACCCAAGTTGGGATCTTAAGTGGGTTTTCTACTGCGCCCAAAATTTAAAACCAACCGGAGGTGACCAAAACCGAGGTGCCTTCATGTGGAACAAAACCACCAGCCACCAACCGTAATCAATTAACGGGAACCAACCAAGTCGGGTGGGGAGTCGACAACCGGAGGGACCGAGGGAAGTAACCTGACTACCATGACCAACCCAAGTTGGGATCTTAAGTGGGTTTCTACTAAGTGCCCAGCCAAACCAACCGGAGGTGACCAAACCGAGGTGCTCTCACAGGAACCAACCGACTAGAATGACTCAACCGGTGACGTGGACCAACGGAACTAACCGGGTCGGTTAGGGAGCCGACTAACCGAGGGGATCGAGGGAAGTAAACCATCACCACATGACCAACCCATGTTGGGATCTTAAGTGGCTTACCAAGTCACCAAACCAACCGAGGTGACTAAAACCGAGGTGCCTTCATTGTGGAACCAACCGACCAGTCGCATCAACCACCCCAACCAACGGAACCAACCGGCCGGGTTAGGAGCCGACCAACCGTGACCGGACCGAAAGGAACCACCAGTCATGACCAACCCAAGTTGGGGATCTTAAGTGGGTTTCTACTAAGTCTGTTTAAACCAACCTGAGGCACTCAAAACGAGGAGCCTCTCACAGGGAACAAACCGACTAGTCAATCAACCAAACCGACCACAACGGAACCAACCAACCGGGCAGCAAGGATCCAAGAGCTGAAAGGGGCTGATTGGCTTGCAGCGCTTTGAGTAGCTTTTCAAACGATCCAGAAAGTACCAAGGGTGCACAAAGGCTAGAGCAACCTGGGTAGCCAAAACCGAAAGTGAGCAAACCGCCTTCCAAGCTCCAATCGCTGTACTAAGTCGCCCAAGACCAAGTGCAAACTGCCCCTTCCACTACATCCCCTGTGGTTTTAGAATTCCCCCACACTTTTGGCGTCAAAATAGGCCTTCAAGGAGGTGTCGAGCCGCTAACGACGTGCATGGATAGGAAGGGGCGCCGCGGCGAAGCTTATATAGGTGGCAGCTCGCCAATCGGGCGCATTCCATCGCAGGCGCCAAATAGGGCGCTTTATTGTCGCGACTTCGTTATCGCCAGGCGCCGCTGGGCGGGCGTGACTCTCCCCACGCACGCCGCCCAGCTAGACGGGATCGCCACATGCTTCTTTCGCGTCGTCGCGGTGGGACGTGCAGGCCGCCCCACATCGCCACACGCGAGGGCCTTCTGCTGATGCCAAATGTAGGTCCCCTCAAGTACGCCAGCCCCCAAGTATCAGCCATGGCGGGCGCTGACGCTCTGTGAGCCGCCTCGCCATCCCGCTACAGGCAAACGCTGGACCGGGCGAGGGCAAGTGCGCGCATTGCTGACGTGGAAAACCATCTCGCATGCCATCCAAGAGCCGTGATGACGGTCAGGCCCCCAAGTATCAGCCAAAACCCCCGCTATCAGCCGAGGCATGCGCCGACGGGCTCCAGAGCGCTTCGGCGTTCCGGGACGCTGGCAAGTGCGTAACCCGAAGCGGCAGGGGCGCATTGCTGACGTGGAAACCATCTCGCACGCCAGCCAGTTCAAGGCGCTGCTGATGTCAGCCCCCGTTATCAGCCAAGTACCCTCATATCAGCCGAGGCGCGGCGCTGACGTGGTTTGTGAGTCAGCTTCGGCGTCGTCCGGGCGCTGGCAAGGGCGCATTGCTGACGTAACCATCTCGCACGCCGCCCAAGGCCCGTGCTGACGTGTCAGTCCCCGTTATCAGCCAAGTACCCCGTTATCAGCCGTAGGCGGCATCACGGGCTTCCAGGGGAGCCGCTTCCGGCGTCCGGGCGGGGCAAGCGGGCGCATTGCTGACGTGGAAAACCATCTCGCACGCTGTCCGCTACCCGTGCTGACGTGGGCCGTCTCCCGCACAGCCAAGTACCCCGCGACAGCCGGCGGCGCGACGCCGCCATATAGCCGCTGGCGGTCCGCGCGTAAGGGCGCATTGCCGACGCGGAAACCAGCTTGGCATCGCCCAAGACCGTGATGACGTGTCAGTCCCCGTTATCAGCCAAGTACCCCCGCTATCAGCCGTAGGGCGCGCGCGGCGCCGACGGGCCTAGAGGCGTACGCCCCGGCGTCCGCGCTGGCAAGGGCTCATTGCCGACGCGGAAACCATGTCGCACGCTGTCCAAGACCCATGCTGATGTGTCGGGCACTCCATTATCATCCGCAGACGGGAGTAGAGCCCAACTTAGGGCTTTAGGGCGGCAATGTTGGTCTGGCGGCTATATGCCGCAAAAGCTTTAGAGCCGGGCGGAAATGCGGGAGTTTAGATAAAACCAGATGAGCAATGTCTCCAAGGTCAGAAGTCATCCGAAGGCTTTCCCTTTATCAGCCTCAAAGACGAAGAGGTAAGAAAGACCGGCCAAGATTCACCATGTGCCGCGCCTGCTTGGTTTCGCGGTCCGTCGCTGCGGAATTGCGTATTGCCGACACGCCAAATCCATCTCCCCTTGTCGTAGCACACGCTGATGTGGCAGGCCTCGCTCTACATCGGCCGCGCGGCACGAGATGAGACCGCCAAGTCGTTTTGAGTAATTAACGATGGCTCTCGCAACGCGAGCTACAAACACGGATTCGCTGGCATGCGCGGGATATGACATGGAAACCATACCGAATGCCATCCAACCCTCAGAGGTGACGCGGAAGGCCGCCTCGCTATCAGCCGGGCGCAAGAAGAGGTACAAAGGCCGCCGTATTCACCCGCAGTGCCGGGCCAGCTTCCATGCGCCCTCCCGCTGGTATCGATGCGGGACCGGGCGCTGCGAAATGGCGCTGTCGACGTGGTAACCATCTCTCTCCTTGTTGTAAAGTGCCCGCCGGGCGGCAGGTCAGCCTTTATCAGCCGGGCGCTAGTAAGAGGTGGCCGCCAACTCGGGCTTGAGGCGGCAAATCGGTGGCTCCAAGCAATAAGCCCACCTAAACGATATCCGGGCGGGGGGTGAATGCGGGATATGGCATGTAGCTTGCTATCCCAATGTCCTCCAAGACGCAGTGGTGATGTGGCAGGCCTCCCGTGATCAGCCAATGCGAAGGTGCGTAGCGCCGATCTACCAAGCGCGGGCTCAGGCGCGGTCCCTCTCGCTTGGCCGATGCGGTTCGGGCGCGGAAAGGGCGTAGGTTATGCTGGTAAATCCATCTTCCCATGTCTTGAAGACTCCATGCTGATGTGTCAGGCCTGTGAATCAGACGTATGAAGAGGAGGCCGCCAACCCTGCCTTGAGGCTTTTAGTAACGGCGGCTACGGGCGGCCATGCACCGTAGACGCGGATCTGCGCGCGCAAATGCGGGATATGACAAGGAAACCATATCGAATGTCTCCCAAGATCCAGAGTGATGTGGCAGGCCGCCTCGCCCATCAGCCGAAGCGCGAAAAGACGCTGCAGCGTCAGCCACATCTACCAAGTGCCGCCTCGCGGCGCCTTTGGCGCGGGCCGATGCGGGTCGGACGCTGAAAGGGCGTGCACGCCGACGCTAAACCATCTCCCCATGTCATCCAACACCCGGCGGCTAATGTGGTGGCTACCGCTCTCAGACTTGGCACGGGGAGAGGCCAACTCGGGCTTGGGGCTGCAAAGGTGGTCTCAGCGGTCATAGCCATGAACGAGGACCGTGTGGGGGCAAATGAGACCACATGGAAAACCGGTCGGGCATCGCGACCAAAGACTGCAAACATAAGTCAGGCCACCCGGGCCATTGGCCGGGTACAGGAGGAGGTGCCGAGGCTGATTGGTGCAAACCGTGACTCGGCCCAAGGAGGACAATCCAAAACGACCAGCCAAAGAGAATGCAACTGGGATGCCACCAACTGGGCGGGGAGCCAACTAACCGGTGATGGAAGTCAGCCAGTCGCTGGGAGAGCTAATAACAATGGCGCATCCCAGACACCACCGAAGTCCAAATGCAGGCAACCACCACCAAGTCCGTGTGGAGGGCAACTACCTGCAGCCAAACACACACGACCATTGCTGGGTGGGGGCGCATCCACGACACTACCCGCCTCGGGTGGGTACGCAAGTCATAGAGCCAAGCACACCCACACCACCAGCCGGGTTGGGCAGCCGACTAGCGGAGCCAAAGGTCACCAAGCCTGAGAGACCAAGGAGGATATCATCCAAGCTCGTGGGCAGCCAACTAATCAACTAAATGACCGCCAGCCGGTGGGCAATACACCACCACCCAGCTTTAAGGTAGCCGCATCATCTAGAGACAAACACCACCAAGTCGGCTGGAGAGAGACCAAGGAGGACGGCATCCAAGCCGGGTGGGCAGCCAACTAACCAACCAAACACCACCGGAAGTCGGGTGGGCAGCCAAACACCACCGGAAGCCTGCGGCAGCCAACCACCACCAAGTCAAATGGGGAGCCAAACTAACCGGACAGAGCTACCAAGTCGAAAGGGGCAGCCAACTACGAACCAAACACCACCGGAAGTCGGGTGGCAGCCAACGACCACCAAGTCGGTGTGTGGGGAGCCAAACACCACCAACTCGGGTGGGTAGAACTGATCATCCGACCACACGACACCTACTCAAGTCGGGTGGGCAGCCAACTAACCAACCAAACACTACCCAGCCGCGGGCAGCCAACCACTCCAGCCAAACACCACCAAGTCGCGGTGGGTAGCTGTAAGCTGATCGAGAGACCATTACCTATTACCTACCCAAGTCGGGTGGGGGGAGACAACAACGGCGCATCCAAGTCCTCGCCAAGTCGGATACGGTAGCCCATATAGCCATCAAGTCGAGTGGCAGCCACGGTGGGCAGCCAACCACCACTGCAAGGGGCCAAACACCACCAAGTCGTGGGTAGCCAACTAACCGGACAGAGCCACCAAGTCGGGTGGCAGCCAACTAACCTGGGGAATCCAAACGGGTGGGAAGTTAACAACGGCGGCCAAAGACCACTCAAGTTGGATGGGTAGCCAAACACCACCAAGTCGCGTGAGCAGCTAACCAACTCACCAAGTCGTGGTAGGAGTAGCCAACCACCACCAAGTCGTGTGGGGAGCCAAACACCACCAAGTCGGTTGGGTAGCCAACCAACCCACGTAGCCAACAAGTCGGTGTGGGCAGCCAACTAACCGAACCAAACACCACCGAAGTCGGGTGGGGCAGCCAAACACAACCAAGTCGGGTGGGAAGCCAAACTGATCGATCCCACTGCATCTATTACCTACTCAAGTCGTGGAGACAACAACTACGCATCCAAGTCCGCCAAGTCGGATGGGTAGCCGACAGCCATCAAGCTCCGTGGGCAGCCAACTAACCCAACCAAACACCACCGGTAGTCTGGTGGCAGCAGCCAAACGCCAATCGGTGCCGGTGGGGAGCCAACCGCCACCGAAGCCTGACAACGGGCGAAAGCAACTAACCGAGCTACAACGCCACTAAGCCGGGTGGGCCGCCAACCAACTAGAGAGCCAACCACACGACACCACCACAACTCGCATGGGAGCTGGGTAACCAAACCAAATACCACTAAGCCGGGTGGGCTGCCAACCAACGTGAGCTAACCAAACGACACCCACCAAGTCCGGCATGGGGGGCCAATTAACTAAACCTAACACCACCAAGTCTCAAGCATCCCCCTCGGCAAATGCAGGCTAGCAAGAAGGAACTCTAAGTGCCTTGTCTTGCAACCCTCCCTAGACTTGGAGAAAATGACCAAGTGCCACGAGTAACCCCCACGCAGCTCTGGGTGGAGGAAAAATGACCAAGTGTTGGGTTCCTCCACTTGATCGGCCATGCTTGGAGGAAGTAAGCTGGCTTGCAACCTCCTCAGCACTTGAGAAATAAATGACCAAGTGCCATGATCGCAACCCTCCCCACATACCGTAGGGAGGAGAGGGACAAATCGCAAAGACAAGAGGTTTAATCCCCAACGGATCGTAGCTGCAAGGCTACTCTTCCGCCAGCACAAGACTCTCGCCTTAATTTAAGTCGCCTCGCATAGGATCTATCTCCCTACCGCTTGGAATTATCCTACAAGGCTTAATTCCCCTCATCCTCTTCGGACGAGGAGGCATCCTCGACATCGCCTCGGGGCACACAAGGCACCCCTAACAGTAGTCGGTCACAACCGAGGGAGGTAAAGAGCGCCAAGATTCAGCATGGATTCCGACTTAGGAGGCTGCCTTTCACCATAATCCCACGCGATAGGCTTCACCGGCTTTTCAACCAAGCCGCTAATGACCAAGTATGCTAATCCTCAACTGCCTTCCTGCATCAAGTTGATTACTATTGGGCGTACGCTGTACCGCAGGGTGGTAAACTAACCTCGTCTCACGACGGGCTCCAAATTCAGCTCAGCTCCCTATTGGTGGGTGAACAATCCAACACTTGGTGAATTTCGGCTTCACAATGATAGGGAAGACGTACATCGGCTGATCAAAAGCAACGCTTTTTTCTCGCTATGAACGCTACGTCACAGCCGCCATATCCCTGTGGTAACTTTTCCGACACCTCTAGCCCCAAATCAATAACTAAAGGATCGATAGGGCCATGCTTTCTACGCTTGTATCCGTGATCAAGATCAAAATCAAATGAGCTTTTACCCTTTTGTTCCATTAATTTTAGATTGCCTCGCTGGAGCTCATCTTAGGACACCAGCAAGTATCTTTAAATGTATGTGCCGCCCCCAGCCAAACTCCCCACTGACAATGTCTTCCGCTTCGATCGACCGCAAGTATAGCGGACCTTAAGATTCAGAAGCAGGGCCGGGCCCCTTCCACCCTACCTGAAAAGTAAAATAACGCTAAAAGTAGTGGTATTTCACTTGGCGCCACAGGCTCCCACTTATCCTACACCTCTCAAGTCATTTCACAAAGCCGACTAGAGTCAAGTTCAATGTGGTCTTCTTCCTCGCTGATTTTTCCAAGCCCGCCCTCGGTCGTGGTTTCGCTTAGATAGTGCAGATAGGGACAAAGTGGGGACCTCAAGTAATCCATTCATGCCACTAATTAGATGACGGCGGGCATTTGGCTACCTTTAAGAGAGTCACAGTTACTCCCCGCCGCTATCCGCTTTGGTTGAATTTCTTCACTTTGACATTCTCAGAAAGACCGGCAGAAATCACATTGCGCCAACATCCGGCAGGGACCACGCGAATGCTTTGTTTTAATTAACAAATGGATTCCCTTGTCCGCTCCACCAGGATGACTGCTGGCCGCTTAGGAGAGCACCCCCGAGGATGCATTCCTATCTCACGCCTCTGGGCCGGGCACGCAGGGGAGTGCCCGCCGCTTCGCTGGGAGGCAGCTCTGGGCAGACCGCCGAACAGCCTACTGGGTCAAGCCGCTGCACTCTAAGCCCAGCCCTCGAAAGCCAATCCTTTTCCCGGGTTACTTGATCCATTTTGCCGCACTTCCCCATCACATTGTTCCATCGACCAGAGGCTGCTCACCTTGGAGACCTGATGCGTTATGAGTAATGACCGCTGTTTCCGCAATCGCCTCCTCCGGATTTTCATGGCCGCCGAGCGCACTCTATTGACCGCAAGACGTAAGGGTGCTTTTCGCTCGGCCAAGGCCCTATATTCCGCAAACCATTTCAGGGTCACTCCGGACCGCTAAAAAGAAAAAAGAGAACTCTTCCCGGCCCCCTCACGACGCCTCCGCCGATTCTCAAGAAACGCTATCAGTTCATCACATCGTCCTTGGCTCGACTATTGGACCCGGATTCCTTTCGACGCATCTACGAAATTATGCCATTCACAATGTAGTGTGATTTCTCACCTATCTCTTAGGATCGACCAACCCATGTCCAATTGTTGTTCACATGGAACCCTTTCTCCAATTTCCAGTCTTCAAAGTTCTCATTTGAATACTTGCTACTACCACTAAGATCCGCGACTGGTGTTGCTCCACTCGGGCTCACGCCTCGAGCGTTCCACCTACACCCAATGCCTCCTACTCATCGAGCCCCGACTTGCCACGACGTGTCGCAGAGTAAGTATGGGCGCAAAGGCTTCAGCCATATCCATTTTCAGCTAGTTGATCTTGGCAGTGAGTTGTTACACACTCTTAGCGGATTTCGCACTTCCATGACCACCGCCCCCGGCCTTAATCAATCAACACCCTTTGTGGGATCTAGGGCGAAGCAAGACTTGGGCACACCGTGAACCCGCTTTCGGTTCATCCCCAAGACGCCAGCCTCTGCTTACCAAAAATGGCCTAATTTGAGCTCAATTCCGTGGCCGGGTTCAATGGAGCAACCCAGCGCCTTTACCTATTTAAAGTTTGAGAATAGGTCAGGAGTTTCTCCCATGCCTCTAATCATTCGCTTTACCCGATAAAACTTCTTTGAACGAAAGCCCAGCCTATCCCGAGGAAACTCGGAGGGAACTAAATACTAGATGGTTCGGGATTAGTCTTTCGCCTCGAGTACCCAAGTCCGGAATTTAACGATTTGCACGCCAAGATCGCCACGAAGCCCACCGAAGTTTCCTCTCGGCTTCGCCCCCCGCTTCGTGCATAGTTCACCATCTCTTCGTCCCAACAGCATGCTCACACTCAAACCTTCACGTAAGATCATGGTCAAGCATGGTGCACCACAACAGGGCTCCCACAAAGACGCTTCTCTTTCGCTAAGACTGCTTTGAACCCACCAACTCAAGACGATGTTAGACTCTTGTCCGTTTCAAGACGGGTCGCATGGAAAGCCCCACAAGCCAACGTCCGGAGCGCATTGTGCATGCTAGCCCGGCCAATGTGGCGCGCATGCCTAGTTTCAAGCCCCGCCACGCATCGCCGGGTCACATTTTGTCCCTCTTATCCCAAGCAGACGGAGCTAACGGGGCTGGGTCGGCACCCCGAAGCTGACCGGCAGACCAGCCAAGGCCGCTCCGCACCCAACCGAGCGCCATCTCAAAGAACCCTCCATTCGCTCTCCCAGCCAACCACCACCGCAAGTCGCGGCGGGGCCAAACACCAACAAGTCGGTGGGTAGCCAAACTAACCTAATGAGCCACCAAGTCGGGTGGGCAGCCAACCAATCCCATCCACACACCAAGTCGCAGGAGCGCCTAACCACCACCAAGTCGTGGTGAGCAGCCAACCACCACCAAATGTGGGGAGCCAACACCACCTCAAGTCGGTTGGGTAGCCAAACTAACCCACGTGAGCCACCAAGTCGGGTGGGCAGCCAACTAACCGAATCAACACCACCTACCGTGGGCAAAACAACACCACCAAGTTCCGCCTGGTGAGGCCAAACCGACGATCCCACTGCACGGCTAATTTCTCGTCAGGTGGGAGACAACAACGGCGATCCAAGTCCTCGCCAAGTCGGATGGGTAGCCGATAGAGCCATCAAGTCGGGTGGGCAGCCAACTAACCTAACCAAACACCATCGGAAGTCCGGTGGCAGCCAAACGGCCAATGCAGCCGTGGGGAGCCAACCGCCACCGAAGCCTGTTACAACGGGCGAGCAACCAATCAGCCACAACGCCACTAAGCTGGTGGGCCACAACCAACGGAGCCAAACCACACGACACCACCAACTCCTCGCATGGGGAGCCAAGTAACCAAACCAACACTACACTAAGTTTGGGTGGCCGCCAACAAACGGCCAACCAACGACAATTCACTCAAGTCCTGCGATGGGGGCCACTAACCAAACCCAACACCACCAAGTCTCTGCTAATCCTCGGGCAAATAAGCTTGGAAGAAGGAACTCCTATGCCGCTTGTCTGGGTAAACCTCCTTGTGACTTGGGAGAAAATGACTAAGTGCTGACGAGTAACCCTCCCCCACGCAAATGGGTGGAGAAAAATGACCGCGTTGGGTTCCTCCACTTGATCGCCATGCTTGGAGGAAGTGTTGGCTTGCAACCTCCTAGCACTTGAGAAATAAAATGACCAAGTGCTATGATCGCAACCCTCCCCACATACCTATAGGGAGGAGAGGGACAAATCGCGAAAGACAAGCAGTGCTCAACTCAACGGATCGAAGGGCAAGGCTACTCTTCCACAAGCATGTTAATTCCCGCCTTTAATTTAAGTCGCCCCGCATAGGATCTATCTCCGCCGCTTGGAATTATCCTAATAAAGGCTTATTTCATCCTCGACGAGGAGGCATCCCCGACATCGGCTCTGGGCACACAAGGCACCCCTAACAAAAGAGTCTAGTCACAACCGAGGAGGTAAAGAGCGCCAAGATCTAGCATGGATTCGACTTAGAGTATGCTCAAATATAACTTCACGCGATGGTAGCTTCACGCCTAATCGGCTTTTCAACCAAGCGCACGACCAAGTATGCGAATCAACGGTTCCTCGCATCAAGTTGGATTACTATTGGCGCACGTTGCATCGTTAGGGTAAACTAACCTGCCTCACTACCTGCCTAAACCCAAACTTCACGCTCCCTATCAGGTGAACAATCCAACACTTGGTGAATTCTGCTTCTACAATGATAGGAAGAGCCGACATCGGCGATCAAAAAAGCAACGCCGCTATATGAACGCTTTGGTCGCTACAAGCCAGCTTATCCCCTGCGGTAACTTTTCTCTCGGACACCTCTAGCTTCAAATTCAATAACTAAAGGATCGGGAGTAGGCTATGCTTTCACGCTAGGGTCCGCATCAAGATCAAAATCAAATGAGCTTTTACCCTTTTGTTCCACACGAGATTGCTCTCGCTTGAGCCTATCTTAGACACTACAAGTATCTTTAATGCATGTGCCGCCCAAACTCCCCACCACAATGTCTTCCCCTGATCGGATCAAGCATAGCTGACCTTTAAGACTAGAAGGGCCGGCCCCCGCCTACACCTCACCCGAGTAAGTAAAATAACGCTAAAAGTAGTGGTATTTCACTCTTTGCGCAGGCTTTTCTCCACTATCCTACACCTCTCAAGTCATTTCACAAAAGCCGACTAGAGTCAAGCTCAACAGGTCTTTTCCCCTCGGCTGATTTTTCCAAGCCCGCTCCCCTGGTCAGGGTTTCAGATAGTAGATAGGGACAAGGGGAATCTCGTTAATCCAGACCATGCTGGCCACTAATTAGATGACGCAGGCATTTGGCTACCTAAGAGAGAGTCATAGTTACTCTTCCCGGCCAAGCAATTCGCCAGCTGGCTGAATTTCTTCACTTTGACATTCAGAGAATCGGCGTAAATCACACAAGGCCAACATCCAAGTAGTGGACCATCGCAATGCTTTGTTTTAATTAAACAACATTCCCCTTGTCCGCTCCAGCTTCAGATGACTGTTCGCCAGCTTAGGAGAGCACCCCAGGGGATGCATTCTACGTCCGCCGCCTTGGCCGGGTGCATCGAGGCAGCTCCGGGCCGCCGCTGAGGCAGCTCTCGCAGCATCACAACAAACTTACTTCGGTCAAGTCATGCACTCTAAGCCCAGCCCTCGCAGCCAATCCTTTTTCCCCGTTACGGATCCATTTTTGCCGACTTCCCTTACCTACATCGGCTCCATCGACCAGAGGCTGCTCACCCTGGGAGACCGGCGCGTTATGAGTACGTAATCGCTGCTCTCAAAGAATCGCCCGATTTTCATGGGCCGAGGGCGCACTCCATAATCGCAAGACGGCGGTGCTTTGCCGCCACAAGGCCCCATCTCCCGCAAAACCGATTTCAGGTCATCGGACCGCTAAAAAAGAAAAAGAGAATCCTTCCGCCCCCGCCGACGCCTCCGGATTCGCAAACGCTATCGCCCACCGCCACGCCCGTTCGGGACTATTGACCCATTCCCTTTCGGACACCTACAAGAAATTAAGTACCATTCACACGATTGCCCCATCTCTTAGATCTAATTAACCCATGTCCAATTGTTGTTCACATGGAACCTTTCTCCACTTCAGCCTTCAAAGTTCTCATTTGAATACTTGCTACTACCACTAAGATATCCGCGACTGGGTGTCGTTCACTGGCTCACGCCCCTATCGCCCCGCACGACACTCCACGCTTCCTCCTGACTATTGAGGTGGCCTCAAGACTTGCTAATTTAATTTTTTACGTAGAGTAGCGGCGCTTCAGCGCCCATCCATTTTCGGGCTAGTTGATTCAAGTGTGAGTTAAAGCCACACTCCTTAGCGGATTTCGACTTCCATGACCACCGCCCCATTGCCTTAATCAATCAACCTTTGTGGGATCTAGGTTACGCCACTTGGGTACCGTGAATCTCTAGCTTTGGCTCATCCCAAGATCGCCAGCTCGCTACTCAAAAATGGCCTACTGAGTCTTAATTCCGTGGCCGGGTTCAATGGAGCAAACCCAGCTCTTTACCTATTTAAAGTTTGAGAATAGGTCGAGGAGTTTCTCCCCGATGCCTCTAATCATTCGCTTTACCCGATAAAACTTTGAACGAAACCCAGCTATCCCTTTAGGAAACTCTCGAGGGAAATCCAGCTACTAGGATGGTTCGATTAGTCTTTTCGCCCCTATACCCAAGTCCGGGACTTAACGATTTGCACGTCAAGATCAAGCACGCAGCCTCCACCAGTTTCCCTTCCTCGGCTTCTCGCCCGCCCGTATTAGTTCACCATCTTTCGGTCCCAACCGTGCATGCTCACACCAAACCTTTCACAGAAGATCATGGTCGGCGCATGGTAACTTACCAACAGTGGCTCCCACGCATCGGGCTTCGCCAAGACGGGTTTTGAACCCACCCAACTCGCGACGCATGTTAGACTCCTTGGTCCGCGGTTTCAAGACGGGTCAATGGAAAGCCCCACAAGCTAACGCCCTGAGCGCGACAGCTGTGTGCATGCTGGAAGCCCGCCAATGTGGCGCGGCGCTCGCCCAAGCCCCGGCCACGGCGATCGTTTGTGGCACACATGGTCCCTCTTTATCCCGTATCGCGAGCTAACGGGGCAGTCTAATTCTCGAAAGGACCGCACGTAGCCTAAGCGTCAGTTCAAGCACTCCAACCGAGCCAGCACCAGCAACCTCCATTCGCCTCTCTCCCAAAGAATTTCAAGCACTTTTAACCTCTTTTCAAAGTCCTTTTCACCTTTCCCCTCGCGGTACTTGTTCGCTATCGCCTCTTTGCCAATATTTAGCCTTGGATGAATTCTACTGACCCACTTAAGGTCGCAGATTCTAAAATGTACCTCACTGGAGAGCTCGGGAGCAGTCAGGTCCGGGCCTGACGGGTTCTCACTCTCTCAGCGCCCACTTCCAGGGAACTCGACCCGTCCGGCCAGAGGACGTGCCTTACGTGACTACAATTGCGAATTCAGTAAAACGCCACGCATTCTCAATCTCGCACCTTCCGCCAAGCCGCCGCTAATCCCCCGCTGGTTTTTCCTCCGCTTTTAATGATAATGCTTAAACTCAGCGGCAGCCTTCGCTCCCTGATCTCGAGGTCTCTTGGGTAGTGGCTACACAAGGGAACCAGCCCACACCTTAGCTAATTTGCGCGATGTTGGTGTGTGGGGGGGCAACGTTTAGACCAGCCGCAGCCTTTAAAGCAAAATCCATAACCAACTAAATCCTCGCCACACACGCATTTAGAGTGCGGGCGCGCCCCTCCCTATGCACCTAGCCGACTCACGCTTTGCTATGGACGGCCAATTTGCGCCGCATTGAGTGCGCAGCCAGAGGGACTATTAGACGCCAGTTTATTAACATGCCCCTGACAAGCCCCTACGCAAGTTGGCGCTCAAAGATTCAATGATTCACGGAGTTCGCACCACATCACGTGATCGCATTTCTCACAAGGTTTCTTCATCGCGGCAAGAGCCAAGATATCCGCTGAGAGTGGTACTATCCATCATTTCACATCCGCGCGGGGCGGCCGGAAGACCCCCAATCCGTAGTCGCCACCATCCAAGACATAAGGTTCCAAACGCTAATGTAAATGGCACCCGAGCCCCGAGAGGCACCTGAGGAGGGGAACACTTGCCCAATCCACGCCAAGACCCTCGAAAAGCAGTGGACGCACCGCAAGGAGCCCCGCCTCGGACGCCACCCTTGGTGCCTCGCAAGGTAGCCGAGTTTAGGGGAGCTATGGCGCTGAAAGCAGCCACACCTCCTCCGTGGCCCCTCGTGTATGCGAAACGGTTCAACGGTTTGGACGGACGGTGTCAATGATCCTTCCGCAGGTTCACCCCTAATGGAACCTTGTTACTTATTTCTCCTTCTCTAAACATAAGGTTCAATGAACTTCACCTCGTCACCCAGCTAACCGCAAGCCGCCGGAAAGTAATCCTAACACTTCACCTTAATTCATTCAACTCCAGAGGGAGCGACGGGCTGCGGTGTACAAGGGCGTGGACGTGAGGTCAACGCGAGCGATGACTCGCTGCCACAGGAATTCCTCGAAGCGATCAATAATTGCAATGATCTATCCTCATCAATGCATGAAATTTCAAAAGATTGCCCGAGCCTATCTACCGTGGCATGCACCGCTGAATTCATCGGGCAGAAGAAAGGCTGCGGCGCCCGTAACACCTAAGGCATCACGCATCTGTTATTGCCTCAAACTTCCATCCGCTAGACGCTGAATAAATTCTCTATTAGCCGGCCGCGAAGCGAAGACCTTCGTGAGTTAGTTAGCAGGCCGTAGGTCTCGCTCGCTATCTAATTAACTGCATAAATCAATTCCACCAACTAAGAACGCCAAGTGCACCACCACCCATAGAATCAAGAAAGAGCTCTCAATCACAACTTACTATAACCGACCTCGTAAGTTTCCGTTGAGTCAAATTGTCAGCAGTTCCACCGTGGTGCCCTTCCACACCTTTAAGTTTCAAAATTTAAGACCATACTCCGAACCCAAAAACTTTGATTTCTCATGAGGTGTCAAGGAGTCATCGGGTAATATCCGCCGATCCCTTGTCGGCATCGCTTGTGGTTGAGACTAGGACGGTATCCGGACCTTCGAGCCCCCAACTTTTCGTTTTGATTAATGAAATATCCTGGTAATGCTTTCGCAGTAGTTCGCCTTTCATAAATCCAAGAATTTCACCTTCGACAATGAAATAATGCCCCTGCAATGTACCCCCTATTAATCATTACTCCTCAACTCAAGACCAACGGAAAAGGATCAGTCCTATCACGCTATTCCGCCAAGCAATATATTCGTGAGTATAGGCCTGCTTTTTGACACTCTACTTTTTCTTAAAGTATCAGAAATAATGTGCTTCTGCTGGCCCCGAACAATTAAGGCCGTGACAACGCCGCTAACTAGAAGGGTGAAAATGAAGTGTACACCCTCGAGGGCGGACCGCATCCCACCCTTCCAGATCCAACCACAGCTTTTTAACTGCAACAACTTAAATATACGCCATTGGAGCTGGAATTAGTCAGCTGCACCAGACTTGCCTCCAATGGATCCTCGTTAAGGGGATTTAGATTGTACTTCATTCCAATTACCGTGACTCTTGTGAAGCCCGATGAGCATATTTATTGTCACTACCTCGTGACGGATTGGGTAATTTGCGCCTGCTGCCTTCCTTGGATGTGGTAGCCGCCTCTCGTGCTCCCTCCTCCGAATCAACCCTAATTCCCCGGCCACCGGCCACCTCACCATGGTAGGCCACTATCCTGCTCATCGTAAAGTTGATAGGGCAGAAATTTGAATGAAATATCGCCGCGCCAAGGCCGCGGGCGATTCGACTAGTTATCAAGTGAGCCACGCGGAGCGTGCAAGTTTTTCCCCAGACGGGCTTTTATCTCATAAAATGCATCCCTTCCATGGCCTGACTTGCACGTGATAGCTCTTAGAATTACTACTACTATCCGAGTAGTAAGATACCATCAAATAAACTATAACTGATTTAAATGAGCCATTCGCAGCTTCACAAAGACAAGGTAGCTTATACCTTCACATGCATGGCTTAATCTTTGAGACAAGCATATGACCACCGGCAGGATCTCCCCAACCTCGTGCAGCTTTCCTCCATAAAGGGACAGCCACCACCCACACCGGTGAGGGGCACAACGAGAGGGAACGACAAGATCGCATCTCAAATGCCCCAAAGGGGCCGAGCGCCGCAAGACGCATGGAGCAATGTGGTCGCCCCGGCACTAACATTCTGAAGTGGGAGGTCACTGGCCAACAAAGAAGAAAGATGAGGAGAGAAGGACATGCACCTAAGATCTAACCGAAAGTGTCGTAAGAATGGAACTGAACCGCTACATCAAACGAATAAGGCCGTGGAACACACATGATGAGGACTAGGTCGAGCCGAATACTGAACGCCCGAACTTGTTGTGTGCATCTGAACTCCAAAGATGGTAGGTGGAAGAGGGGTTCCACTACCGCTCCCTCGACACAAAGAGGGTAAAAGCACATTCCAACCATCCAAGGCCTATGCATTGGCGGGCGTAGAGCAGGGGCCACCAACCACAACGGTGCCCGCAATCCGTAATCTAAGCCACAACCGCCATGAACGAAGCCAAACGGGACCCAATGGGGCAACGGAAACAAGAGCAAGGCACTCACCACAAAGACAACCCAACCGATTCGTCCGAGAGGGAGGGTAACATGGAGCCAAGCCCAAAACCAACATCATTGAGGCCCCAACAAAGCCTTGGCAACCTTCCCACCAACCCGCTCCGGGAGGCGGCCGGACAATCGGTGTCAATTTCCAACATTGAGGAACCAATATTGAAAGCCAACCAAAGTTGCGACTAAACAAATCTGAGGGCACCAAGCCGGGTGTGGCACACAACCCGAGGGAACCCAATCCTTGGGAACACGGGAGGAAGCACGACAAGGAATGTGACCCGACAGCACGCAACAACAAGGTGAAGTGCACTCTAACTTCCAACTCAATCTGAACACGCGACAAATCCCACAAGCCAAGCAAGGGTCCGAATAACGCGCCCGGCTAATGACAGCCACAAACGACTAAGGGCAAGTAACCCATTCCAGCCTGTACTCGCCTTCCTTACATGCTTGGGAAGGAAAGCCACCAACCGCTAGACCAACCCAAGCAACCGGGCCCCGTAGTAGCCGCCGAAGTCGAAAGCAAGAGTGTTGGCCATGTTCGCGGCTAAAAGTCTCGGGTCGAACACAGGCCTGGCCGAAAGCCAAAAACGTAATGCCAAGGACCAACACCCACCCACAAGGACCACCCACCTTGCCCAAAACCGCTTTCGTAGTTCAACAATTATGTCTCCTCTGACCTCGCGGAACGACTCCATGGCCAAGACAAGGGAGAAGCCGAAAGCAACCCGTTGGGAAGCAAAACCACCAAATCCTATCGAATTAACCGACCAACCTCTACGCAAGTGGCAGTTTTCCACTAACCTGACCGACCGAGGGAAGTAACCTACTCAGCCAAGTAATGTCCCAAGTTGGGATCTTTAAGTGGGTTTTCTACTAAGTGCCCAGTCAAACCAACCTGAGGGTAATTCAAAACCGCAGGTGCCTTCATTGTGGAACAAAACCCCATCAGCCGCATTCAACCAGACCGATCAACGGAACTAACCGGGTTCCGCTGCGGGGAGCCGACCAACCGGAGGGACCGAGGGAAGTAACTCACTACCATGACCAACCCAAGTTGGGATCTTAAGTGGTTTCACTGGGTGCCTGCAAATTAAACCAACCGAGGTGACCAAACCAGGTGCCTTCACACGGAACCAACCGGACTAGCCGTAATTAACCACAGATTCCGACCAACGAACCAACCGGCCTGCTAGGGAGCCGACTAACGGGAGGGACCGAGGGAAGTAACCACTACCATGACCAACCCATGTTGCATTCAAGTGGGTTTTCTACTGCGCCCAGCCGAAACCAACCGGAGGTGACCAAAACCGAGGTGCCTTCATTGTGGAACTAACCGACTAGGGGCCGACCAACCAAACCGACTAACGGAAATCCAACCGTCGGTTAGGAGCTTCACTAACCGTGATCGACCGAGAGCGGAACCGATCAAATGCTGACCCCAACCCAAGTTGGGATCTTAAGTGGCTTTCTACTAAGTGCCCACCGAAACCAACCGGAGGGTGACCAAAACCTGAGGAGCCTTCTACAGGAACAAACCCGACTAGGCCGACCAACCAAAACCAACAACGGAACCAACTACCAAGCAAAGAAGGATCCAAGAGCCGAAAGGGGCGATTGGCTTGTGCGTTTTGAGCAGCCAAACGATCCGGGTAGTACTAAGGTGCAATAAAAGGCTAGAGCAACCCCGCGGGTAGCCAAAACCGAAAGTGAGCAAACCGCCTGTTTGTAATCGCTGTACTCAAGTCGCCCAAGACCAAGTGCAACCGCCTCTTCCACTATCCCCCGTGGTTTGTGAATGCCCCCACACTTTTATGTCAGGTGCAATAGGCTCCCCATGCTGAGGCTCTGGAGATGAATCCATCACTTATGGATAGGAAGGGGGCGCTAAGGAAGCTATAGGTGGCAGCCTCCCCGCCAATCTACAAGATTCCACGCGGCGCCAACAGGCGCCATTGTCACACTCCCGCTATCACCAGCGCCATGGGCGTGACTCCTCCCCAGACGCGACGCCGTCCGGGGCTTTACCTCCGGATCGCCACTGGAGCGCGGCGCCAAGTCGCCGTGGGACGCGGCAGGTCAGCCCCGACATCGCCACGCAGTGGCCGGGCCGACGCCAGTCGTCCCCGCTATCACCCATAGCCCCACGCTCATGGCGGGCGCCTACAACCGGCCGCAAATATCCCATGCAGGCAAACGCTGGACCGCCAGGGCAAGCGCATTGCTGAGGTGGAAACCATCTCGGCACGCCATCCAAGAGCCGCGATGACGTGTCAGGCCTCGCGTTATCAGCCAAAACCCCGCGCATCGCCGCAGGTATGCGCTGACGGGTCAGAGAGCCGCCCGCGCCCGACGCTGGGTGCGCGCAACCTCGCTGGCAGGGCGCATTGCTGACGGAAACCATCTCGCACGCCGGCCCAAGGCGCGTGCTGACGTGTCAGCTCGCTATCAGCCAAGTACCCCCAAGTATCAGCCGAGGCGCGGCGCTGACGCAAGCCTAGAGTCAGCTTCCGCGTCCGGGCGCTGGGTAAGGGCGCATTGCTGACGTGGAAACTACCCCGGCACGCCGCCCAAGGCCCGCGGCTGGACGTAAGCCAGTCCCCGTTATCAGCCAAGTACCCCAAGTATCGCCGAGGCGGCGCTGACGCGTTTCAGAGCTTCGGGCGGTCCGGGCGGGGCAAGGGCGATTGTCGCAGGAGAAACCATCTCGGCACGCTGTCCAAGGTCCGCGCTGACGGTCAGTCCCCCGCTATCAGCCAAGTACCCCTGCTATCAGCCGGCGCTGACAAGGCCTATAGCCGCCCCGGCGGTCCGGGCGCGGCGGGGCGGGCGCATTGCTGACGGAAAACCAGCTTGGCACGCTGTCCAAGACCCGCGATGACGGCCGTCCCCCGTTATCAGCCGGGTACCCCCGGCATCAGCCGCAGGCGCATGACGTGGGTTTGAAGAGTCGCCTCGGCGTCCGGCAGCGCAAGGGCGCATTGCCGACGTGGAAACTATAAGTTCCAAGAGGCTTCGTCCAAGACCCATGCTGATGTGTCGGCACCTACACACCGTGGTGACGGGAGGAGGCCGCCAACTTAGGCTTTTTAGGCGGCAATGTTGGCTCCGGCGGTCATAAGGCCGCAAAAGCGAGCTCTGGGCGAAATGCGGGAGCCTAGACAAAACCGACGCAGCAATGTCCTCCGCGTCAGAGGTCATTCCGAAGGCGTCGCCTTTATCAGCCTCAAGACGTAGAAGAGGCAAAGAAGACCGCCAAAGATTCACCATGCGCCTGCAGTCTTGCTTGGTTTCGCGCGTGGTCCGCTGGAATTGGCGGCGTCGGCTAATGCTTCAAATCCATCTCCCTCTTGTCGAAAAGGTCAATGCTGATGGGTGCAGGTCACCGCTATCGGCCGGCACGAGATGAGACCGCCAAGTCGGGCTTGAGACGGCAACGCATGGCTCGGCGGTCATGAGCCAAACACGGACATTCGCTACGCGCATAAGGCGCGGGGATATGACATGGAAACCATATATCGGAATGCCATCCGTAACCGTAGTGACGCGGAAGGCCGCTTCCGCTATCAAAGGCGCTAAGAAGAGGTATTAAAGGCCGCCGTGATCTGCCCGGGCAGTGCCGCCCATGCCCTGCCAGGTCGACGCGGTCTCCGCGCTGCGAAATGGCGACACTGTCACGTGGTAAATCCATATCTCCTTGTTGTAAAAGGCCCGCTAAAGTGGCAGTCGCCTTATCAGCCGTGGCGCTAAGAGGTGGGCCGCCAACTGGGCTTGAGGCGGCAACTGCGGGTTCGGGGCGGCCGCTCCACCACAAACGCATATCCGCGGGGCGTGGGGATATGGTGCATGGAAGCTACATCCCAATGTCCTCCAAGACGCAGGTGGGTGATGTGGCGGTGCCTCCCGTGATCAGCCACAATGCGAAGGTGCGTAGGGCGGTCACGTGATCTACCAAGCGCGGCTCGCGGCGTCCCGCTTTGGCCGATGGTTCGGGCGCTGCGAAAGGGGCATGTTGCGCGCGGTAACCATCTTCCCATGTCTTGAAGACTCATGTCGATGTGTCGCCACCAGAATCGCACGCGGGCGCAAGAGGAGGGGCCAACTCGGCTTGAGGCGGTAACGGTGGCTACGGGCGAAAGTCATGCACCGTGACGCGATCTTGCGCGCAAATGCGGGATATGACAGAAAACCATATTGAAATGTCTCCAAGATCCGTAGGTGATGTGGCGCAGCCGCCTGCCCATCAGCCGTGAAGCGCAAAAGACGCCGAAAGGCCGCCGCGATCTACTCGCGCCCGCGGCGGCCTTGCGCGGGCCGGCGCGGTCGGACGCTGCGGAAAGGGCGTACGCCACGTTGTAACCATCTCCCCATGTCATCCAACACCCGCAGCACGTGGTGTAGGCGCCCCGCTCGTGACTTGGCACGGGGAGAGGCCGCTAACTCGGGCTTGGGGCGGCAAAGGTGGCTCCGCGTCATAGCGCCATGAACGAGACCGTGTGGGGTAAAATGCGAGGAGACCACATGGAAACCGGGTCGCACGCGGACCAAAAGATCGGTGCAAACATACAGGCTACCCGCTGGCCGGTATAGGAGGAGTGTGCCGCAGGGCGGATTGGTGCGGCAAATCAGACTCTCGCCCAAGGAGGACAATCCAAACTACTGCCCAAAGAGAATGCAATCGATGCTACCAACTTGGGCTGGGAGCCAACTAACCGAGATAGCCGTCGGGGAGGCTAATACAATGACATCCCAGGACACCACCGAAGTCCAAGGAGGCAATCCACCACCAAACCGTAAGGAGGCAACGACGGCGAAGCCAAACACACGCACTGTTGGGTGGGGGCTTAATCCACGACACCACCGGGCCGTGTGGTAGCTATGTCATGTGAGCTAAGCACACGACACCACTCCAACTTGCTAAGTAGCCGAATTAGCTGGAGCCAAAGGTCACCAAGTCGGTTGAGAGACCAAGGAGGACTCCATCCAAGTCGGGTGGGCAGCCAACCAACTCAACCAACACCCGAAGCCTGGGGTAAGTACACCCACCACCCAAATGGTAGCCGACTATCGAGACAAACACTGTTCAAGTCGGTTGAGAGACCAAGGAGGACATCCAAGTCGGTGGGCAGCCAACTAACCTAACCAAACACCACCGGAAGTCGGGTGGGCAGCCAAACACCACCGAAGTCGGGTGGGCAGCCAACCACCACCAAGTCAAATGGGAGCCAAACTAACCGACAGAGCTAATTAAGTCGAAAGGGCGTACCAACTAGTCAACCAAACACCACCGAAGCCTAAAGTGCCAACGACCAAGTCGAGTAAGCCAAAACACCACCAACCTGCGGGTAGAACTGATCGATCCAATTACACGACACGTACCAAGTCGGGTGTGGGTGCCCAACTAACCAACCAAACACCACCCACGCGTGGGCGTACCAACCACTCCAAATTAAACACCACCAAGTCGCAGGGAAATAAGCCGGACGAGTAGGACACAATTTATTACCCACCAAGTCGGGTGGGGAGACAACAACGGCGTATCCAAGTCCCCGCCAAGCCTGGATGGGTAGCCTAGCCATCAAGCCCAGTGGGCAGCCGGGCCGGGTGGGCGTACCAACCACCACCAAGTCGCATGGGGCCAAACACCACCAAGTCGCGGTGGGTAGCTAAACTAACCGGACAGAATACCAAGTCGGTGGGCAGCCAACTAACCGAATCCAAACGGGTGTGAAGCCAACAACGGCGTGGCCAAAGACCACCAAGTTGATGGGTAGCCAAACACCACCAAGTCGCGGTGGAGCAGCCAACCACCACCAAGTCGCGGTGAGCAGCCAACCACCACCAAGTCGCAGGTGGGGAGCCAAATCAATCACCAAGCCGGTTGGGTAGCCAAATCCAACCGGCCAGGAGCCACAAGTCGGGTGGGCAGCCAACTAACCGAACTAAACACCACCGAAGTCGGTGGCAGCCAAACACAACCAAGTTTGGAAGCCAAACTGATCGACCACCAGACTCCATTACCTACTCAAGCCGGGAGACAACAACGCGCATCCAAGTCCTCGCTAAGTCGGATGGGTAGCTTCCATAGAAAGCCATCAAGTCGGGTGGGCAGCCAACTAACCGAATCCAAACACCACCGAAGCCCCGGGTGGGCAGCCAAACGCCACCGGCCGTGGGAGCCAACCACCACCGAAGCCTGACAACGGCGAAAGCAACTAACCGAGCTACAACGCCACCAAGCCGGTGGGCCAACCAACGTAACCACACGACACTCACCCAACTCGCATGGGAGCCATGCACCAAAACCAAACACCACTGCCGGGTGGGCTGCCAACCAACGTAGGCCAACCAAACGACACCACCAAGTCCGCATGGGGCTAATTAACTAAACCCAACACCACCAAAAGCCCCGGGTTAATCCCCCTCGCATGCTTGGAAGAAGGAACTCATGCCGCGCCTCTAAACCCCTCCCTAGGACTTGGGAGAAAAATGACCAAGTGCCATTTGTGCAACCCCTCCCCACGCAGCTCTGGGTGGAGAAAAAATGACCAAGTGTTGGGTTCCTCCACTCTGATCGCCATGCTTGGAGGAAGTGTTGGCTTGCAACCTCCCCCTAGCACTTGGAGAAATAAATGTCAAGCGTTATGACGTAAACTCTCCCCACATACCTAGGAGGAGAGGGACAATCGCGAAAGACAAGAGGGGTCAACTCCCTAAACGGATCACCGTGAGCGCTAGCGCTACTCTTCCGCCGCATTCTCTCGCCTTAATTCTAAGTCAGTCTCAGATAGGATCTATCTCCCCGCCGCTTGGAATTATCCTTACAAAGGCGTAATTCCCCCTCATCCTCTGACGAGAGGAGTGCATCCCTCGACACGCAGCCCCTGGGCACACAAGGCACCCCACAAAGAAGCTCCGCTCACAACCGCAGGAGGTAAAGAGCCGCGATCTAGCATGGATTTTGACTTAGAGGCTGCTCACCATAATCCCACGAGCGGTAGCTTCGCGTACACCGGCTTTTCAAACTGCCGCAATGACCAAGTATGCGACCAATCCGCCTCTCTGCATCAAGTTGATTACTATTAAGACAAGGCATCAAGAGGGTAAACTAACTGCCTCTAATGACGGCCCAAACCTCACGCTCCCTATTGGTGGGTGAACAATCCAACACTTGGTGACTGATATATTGATATCCTGACACCCGACTGATTACAACTTCACCTGATACTGATCGGACCGCATACGGACCTTAAGATCAGGAAGGGGTCGGGCCCCGGCCTCCACCCTCACCGGGAGGCAAAATAACGCTGGGGTAAAGTAGTGGTATTTCACTTGCGCTCGGAAATTCCCCACTTATCCTACACCTCTCAAGTCATTTCCACAAAGCCTTAACACTAGAGTCAAGCTCAACAGTGGTCTTCTTTTCCCCGCTGATTTTTCCAAGCCCGCTCCCTTTGGCCGGGTTTCGCTTAGATAGTGATAGGACAAAGTGGGAATTCCGCATCCATTCAGCGCGCTGCCACTAATTAGATGACGCAGGCATTTGGCTACCAAGAGAGAGCTCTCATATTACTTCCCGCCGCTACTCCTTGGTTGAATTTCTTTACTTTGACACCCGTGAGCATCAAGTGTAAATCACATTGGCGCCAACATCCGCAGGGACCATCGCAATGCTTTGTTTTAATTAAAATGTACCGGATTCCCCTTGTCCGCTCCAGCTTCTCAGATGACTGTTCGCCGCCTAGGAGTAGCACCCCCAGGGATGTGCATTTCACGCCCTGCCGCCCTGCCTAAGACGAGGCCCGCCCTCAGCCGCTGAGGCAGCCAAGGCATCAGCCAACAGCCTACGTCAAGCCAGACCCCGCTTTTCCAGCTCCTCGCAGCCAATCCTTTCCGGTTACGGATCCATTTTTGCCGACTTCCTTACCTACATTGTTCCATCGACCAGGAGGCTGCTCACCTTGGAGACCCGAGCGCGTTATGAGTACGCACGGGCGTGTTCTCGCGAATCGCTTCCTCCGGATTTTCGCGGGCCGCCGAGGGCGCGACCGACACCGCAAGATCAGCGGCGGTGCTTTGCCGCCACAAGGCCTTATCTCCGGCAGCAAACCGATTTCAGGGTCATCGGACCGCTAAAAGAAAAGAGAACTCTTCCTCGGCCCCCGCCGACGCCTCCGGATTCGCAAACGCTACCGGCTCAATCGCCACGCCGCCCGTTCGACTATTGACCCGACCTCGACGGGACGGGCGAAATTGGCGCCATTCACACAGATTGCCCCATCTCTAGGATCGACTAACCCATAGTCCAATTGTTGTTCACATGGAACCTTTCTCCACTTCAGCCTTCAAAGTTCTCATTTGAATACTTGCTACTACCACCAAGATCCGCGACTGGTGCCGTTCCACTCCTGCTCACGCTCGAGTTGCTCCACTCCACACCCACGCCCTACTCATCGAGGCCTCGTGACTTGCTAATGACGGGCCGGTATAGGCGGCGCTGGGCTTCAGCGCCATCCATTTTCGGGCTAGTTGATCTCGCGTGTGAGTTGTTACACACTCCTTAGCTGGATTTTTCACCCATGACCACCGGCCCCAATTGCCTTAATCAATCAACACCCTTTGTGGGATCTAGGTTAGCGCACTTGGGCAATCAGAACGGCTTTCTGGCTCATCCCGCATCGCCGCCCCGCTACCAAAAATGGCCCACTTGAGCTCCAATCTGTGGCCGGGTTCAATGGAGCAACCCAGCGCCTTTACCTATTTAAAGTTTGAGAATAGGTCGTAGGAGTTTCTCCCCGATGCTCTAATCATTCGGGCTTTAATTCGACAAACTTTGAACGAGCTCCAGCCATCCTGAGGGAAACTCTCGGAGGGAACCACATTGTGATGGTTCGATTAGTCTTCTCTATACCCAAGTCCGACGAACGATTTGCACGCCGCGATCGCCATTTAGCCTCCACCCCCGCAGTTTCCTCCCCGGGCTTCACCGCCGCATAGTTCACCATCTTTCGTCCCAACAGGCATGCTCACACTCAAACCTTCTACGTAAGATCATGGTCGGCGCATGCGCAACTGGCCAACAGGGCTCCCACGCATCAGTTTCCTTTCACAAGACGGTTTTAACCCACCAACCGCACGATGTTAGACTCTTGGTCCGGTGGTTTCAAGATGGGTCGACCGGAAAGCCCCACAAGCCAACGTCCGGAGCGCTATTGCGGTGCATGCTAGCTCGCCACCGTATGCGGCGCTCTTAAGCAAGCCCCGCCTAATGCATCGCCGGGTCACATGGTCCCTCTTTATCCCGGCAGACGGAGCCAACGCTACCTAAGACCCTCGAGTTGACCGCAGACCAGCCCAAGGCCGCTCCAAGACTCCAACCGAGCGACCAGCAACCTTATCTCGCCTCCCTCCCAGCAATTTCAAGCACTTTTTAACCTCTTTCAAAGTCCTTTTCAATCTTTCCCTCGCTGTACTCTGTTCACATCGGTTCTTGCCAATATTTAGCCTTGGATGGAATTTACTACCCACTTAAGGTCGTGATTCCCAAACAAACCGACTCATGGAGAGCCATGGAGCAACAGGTCCGGAGCCCGATCGGGCTCTCACCCCTCAAAGGCCCACTTCCGTGAACCGACCGGTCCTACCGCAGAGGACGCCTACGCATCACAATTCATAACGCAAAACGCCACGAGCCCCTCAATCAGCACCTAAATTGGCCACAAGCACTAGGGAAATCCTCGCTGGTTTTTCCTCCGCTTAATGATATGTTTAAACTCGCCGTAGCCTTGCCTGACTGAGGTCTCTTGGGTAGTGGCCACACAAGGGAACCAGCCGACACCTTAGCCGACGCAGCAACATGTTGGTGGGGGCACCGCCTAGACCAGCTGCAGCCTGGGGTTAAACGTATAACCCTAACCAACCCCGCTGGCCACGCCGACGATTTAGAGGCGGCACCCTCCCT
This sequence comes from Isoetes taiwanensis, assembly GCA_021234155.1. NCBI lineage: Eukaryota > Viridiplantae > Streptophyta > Lycopodiopsida > Isoetales > Isoetaceae > Isoetes > Isoetes taiwanensis. The sequence continues at coordinate 14,180,734 of JAJEKV010000037.1, forward strand.
ATGCACTCCAGCCGCACCACGTTTGCCATGGACGGCCAATTTGCGCCGCATTGAGTGCGAGCCAGGTGGACGACTAGGACGCCAGTTTACATGCCTCTGGACAAGCCTCCCGGGCGCAGTTGGCGCTCTCAGCATTCAATGATTCACTTGAAATTTGCAATTCACATCACGTGATCGTGATTTTCGCTGCGCTTCTTCATCGTGGGTAAGAGCCAAGATATCCCGCTGCTGAGAGTGGTATCATCCATCATTTCGCTTATCCCGGCAAGGGCGCCGAAGACCCCCTGAATCCGCAGAGTCGCCACCATCCAAGACACATGTTAAGGTTCCCCCAAACGCTAATGCAAATGGCACCCGAGCCCCGAGAGGCACGGAGGAACACTTGCCTAATCCACGCCAAGCATCTCGAAGCCGTGCGGTGGATCTGGGGCACTGCAAGGAGCTTCCCGCCTCGACGCCACCCCTTGGTGCCTCAAGGTAGCCAGTTTAGGGGAGCCAGGCGCTGAAAGCAGCCACACCTCCTGTGTGTGTGGCCCTCAGGGGACAAGGAAACGGTTCAACGGTTTCACCGACGCAGGTCAATGATCCTTCCGTTCACCCCACGGAAACCTTTGTTATTTATTCTCCTTCTAAAATGATAAGGTTCAATGAACTTCTCACCTCTGCCACCAAGTAAAATAACCTCCAAGCCGCCGAGGCAATCCTAACACTTCAATCGACCATTCAATCCGTAGGAGCCACTCAAGCAGGTGTACAGCAAGTGTGGACGTAGGTCAACGCGAGCTGATGACTACTAGGAATCGCTGAAGATCAATAATTGCAATGATCTATCCCCTATCAATGGCGAAATTAAAAGATTGCCCGAGCCCATCTACCGTGGCATGCACTCGCTGAATCTACCGGGCCAGATGTAGCCAAGGCGGCGCCTGTAACATCTAAGGGCATCACAGACCAAGTATTGCCTCATAAATCCCATCCGGACGCTAATAGTCCTCTGTTAGGCTGGTCAAGAAGCGAAGACCTTCGCTGTATTAGTTAGCAGGTCGAGGTCTCGCTCATATCTACTCAACCAGACAAATCACTCCACCAACTAAGAACGGCCATGCACCACCACCCATAGAATCAAGAAAGAGCTCTCAATCACAATCCTTACTATGTCCGACCTCGTAGTTTCCCCTCTGCAGTTGAAGCCAATTAAGCCGCAGGCTCACCCCGGTGGTGCCCCTTCACAATTCCTTTAAGTTTCAGCCTTGCACTATACTCCTGAACCCAAAAAACTTGATTTCATGAGGTGTCAAGGAGTCATCGGCGTAACATCCACATCCCTAGTCGGCATCGCTTATGGTTGAGACTAGATCTAGATCCGATCGCCTTCGAGCCCCTAACTCTTGATTAATGAAAACATCCTTGGCAAATGCTTTCGCAGTAGTTCGTCTTCATAAATCCAAGAATTTCACCTCCGACAATGAAATACAAATGCCCCCAACTGTCTTATTAATCATTACCCGTCCTCGGCGACTAACGGAAAGGACCGGGTCCTCAATGCTATTCCATGCTAAATATTATTCAGAGCATAGGCCTGCTTTGAGCACTCTAATTTTTCAAAGTATCAGCTGCTCGCCCCTGTACCTAATTAAGGCCAGGATAACGCTGCCACTAGAAGGGGCGGTGAAATGCCCAAAGGTAATACCCCGTAGGGCGACCGCATCCCACCCCGAGATCCAACTTTCACGCAGCTTTTAACCGCAAATAAATCCTTAAATATACGCCTTATTGAGCCGAATTACCGCTACCGCCGGCAATCTCGCACTTGCCCCTCCAATGGATCCCTCAAGTAAGGGATTTAGATTGTACTCATTCCACTACTTAATTTGTAGTCGATTGTTATTTATTGTCACTACCTCCCCGTGACGGATTGGGTAATTTTATGCTACTGGGCCAGTTTTCTCCTTGATGTGGTAGCCGCCTCTCGCTCCCTCCTAATCGAACCCCTAATCTCCCTTTAATCAACCCCAAAACCCTAATTCCCATCTTCTTCAGCCCCCTTTCTGGGCCCTTCCTTGGGCTTCGGGGAGAAGCTTGATCTTAGGCTTTCCCTATGATTTTGTGTTGGATCATCCTCCCGATGGATCTCTGTTTCGTTGATTCTGCTCATGGCCTGATCAGCCAAGAACAAAACCCAAGACATAGATTTAGAGGCTCGGATCTATGATTCGGAGGCCAGTAGCTATGGGCTGGAGCTTCCGATTAGGGACTTGAGAACCGAGATCAAATGCTTGAAAGGAGTTTAGATCCAAAGCTGGAGCAGCAGGGCAGCAAGAGAAAGAGCTTCAAGTTCTTCAAGAAGATGTTTCAAAGGCGGTTTGGGGCTATGGCAGCCCGTTCTCGAAGAAGTTTAGATGATTCTTGGTGTAAAGCTAAGGTTTGGAAGCCCTCGGAATCGTATTGGTAAAGTTCCTTCAATTTATCCTTCCTATTTGCTGAAATATAATCCTTAGGGGCTATCTCTAACCCAAGATTTGCTTCGGGAGTATTGAGAATCAAGGAGGCAAAAGGGGGAGCCAAAGGATGGGTTGAAGGCATGTAACAGTCGGATTTGAGTGAGGAAGAGCCAATATTTGAAAATGTTTCAGTGCTTTAGGCTGCCATTGGTGAGTTCAATCTAGATTGGGACTGCTACAGCTCATATTGGGACTGTCTTGAGAAGATTCGAGCTTAATCTAAGGTATGAATCTCTTTGTAGTAGTATGGGGAAGTTCTGCCATGAGTAATCGAAGGTTTTGCTGCCACTTCTTGGAATTTTCTTGCTGTAATTTTGTCCAAATTAAGCCACTTGCTCTCTTGCCAAATGGTTGGTTTCATCCCGTAATTTCGTCCCATTGGAGGGTAGTGGAGGATTTCCTGAGGATGTGGGTAAGCTAGGAAAGTAAAGAAAGGCAGTAGTCACTCTTGAGAGCTTGAGGAAGGGCTTGACCAGGCTGTTATGAAGATTCACAAGCATCTAGACAGTGTTCTTGGGCTGCAGCAGAAGTTTCAGACCGAAATGAGCCCATTTCTTCTCAGATCGTAAGGGGCTTTTGCTAAGGTAAAGCTTAGCTAGGTATTAGAAAGTGGATTAAAGAAACCCATCTAGAAAAAATGGAAAAAATTGGGACATTATCCGGATTTATCAGTCCCAGGAGCAGGGTTCTTGAGGGCAGCAGGTCTGTTCCTCCAAATCAAGCCCATAATCGAGTAAATTGGAAGGGGCTTTCTATTCTAAAGGGCATTGGGCATCAGTCCCGACCACAAGTGACAATAATCGGGGGAGTAATCAGGAAATTGAGGCCAAGATCAAGAAAAATCAGGTCTGTAACAAGTTCTTGACTGTTCTTGAAGAAAAACAGGGGAAAAAGAGTCAATTCGGCCCTAATTGAGTAAAATTTAAAGGGGCCTTTCTTATGGGCACAATAGGGAAGGAAATCCGACTTTCAGAACAAGGAATTGGAAGCAAAATCGAAGAGGTCATTGGTCAATTAAGAATATGGGGCAGTCTGCTATGCGTAGAATGGGGGGAAATTCTAATTCGGCCCTTAAAAATCCAAATCTCATGGGGCTTTTTGAATGAGGAACCTCGGAATAGCAGGCCGACCTTGCACAGAGCTAATTGGAAGCTAAATTGAAGACCTAGTTGATCAATTAGAGATTGAAGCTATTTTGCTACAGTTCTGGTTTACTCTTGACTGAACAGTATAAGATTATGTAATAGAATAATGGTACCTTGCCTAGGGGTCGGGTATAGGGTACTCCAGCATAGGGCCTGCAGTCATAATGAGGGAGGTTCAAACCTCCCTTTTGTTGTTTTTTCATGATGGGATGGCCAGGGGCATTTATGTGAACTTATTGCCCCCTAATTAATAAAGTTGAGTGGCAGGACCGATGGGACAGGTACAAATGGGACACGTGGCAGGTGTCCAGCAGGCACGTGGCAGGTGCCCATCAGCCAGAAAAAAAACAAAAATGAAAATTGCAAGGTGACTTCTATTCTCTTTGCCCCCATGGGGATGGCTTCTTCCCACCTGACACTTCCACATGGGGTGATATTTTATGATGAGAGTCTATTTTTGGGCCCACATTTGGGCTCCCATATTGTATAGCACGGGTGCTGGAGAGGTAATTAAGCCCCGCACTCCTAGTGTGCCTTGTGTCCTGGGTATTTCATACATGTTTGTTGCATGTCCCTTTGGGGACAAGGCATCCTTGCATTGGGGATTTAGGGGGCTAGGAAAAAAAAAGGGTAATAATTTGTCTTGATCTCATGGTCAGTTGGTCCTTTTCTCGACTGCAGCATGGTGCAGCATGCTATGGTGAAGTATAATGGATCAGATGGCATTTAGAGGGGAAGGTCCCACTTCCTCTAACCACCCGAAGAGAATACATATCAGATTAGATAGAGGTATATGATTATACTAACGCCCATCTAGCATCCCCGAGAGTCACCAAACTGCTAGTCCTGTCTAGGTCTCTTAGGGTTTTGATGGACCCTTTAAAGGGGTGAGTGTGGCCGCGGCTGATTTCTTTGGGAGTGGGTTTGAGTGCTTGCATGGTTGCTCCCTTCTTCGGATTTGGGGTGGGTTTGGGTAGCGCGTGATCTCCGCCTTCCTTCTTCGCAGGCTGGTCCCCTATCTCGAAGTTCTTGACCCGCACTTGGTGTGCTGCGGATGCATTCTTGTGTGTCCGACGCTCTCTCTCATTCCTCGCGGCCGGGTCATCTTTTGGTGTGGGTGATTGCCGCCTCGGTGTCGCTGGGCGCCTTTGTATGCCCGGACGCTCTTCCCTTGGACTTATGGTGTCACCTTCTTCCGGACGTAGTCTTGGTTCCGGAGTGGCATAAGCCGGTGGTTTTTCTCTATAGTCTTCTGGCCACCCTCGTGAAAGATGTTAGATTGTATTTTGGGTTCGTGACATTGACTCCTCTACCCCATATCAACCCTAATTCCCCAATAATTCACACCACCCATGGTAGGCCAATTATCCTACCATCGAAAAGTTGATAGGGCGTAAATTTGAATGAAATATCGCCGGCGCTAAGGCCGCGGCGATTGAATTAGTTATCATGAGTCATCGCTAAGTGAGTGCAAGCCTCGCGATCGGGCCTTTTATCTCGATAAATGCATCCCTTCCATGGGTCGGGACTTGGTGCACGTGATAGTTTCTGTGAATTACTACGCTATCCGGTAGTAAGATACCATCAAATAAACTATAACTCATTTAATGAGCCATTCGGCAGCTTCACAAAGATAAGCAGAAGCTTTATACTCTACACATGCATGGCTTAATCTTTGAGACAAGATAAGGATCACCGCGTGGATCAACTGTGAAGCCTATAAAGGGACAAATGCATCCATCCACACCGGGTGGAGGCACAACGAAGAGGGGAACGACACATCGACTACTGCTCCTAAAGGCCGAGCTGCAAGACGATGGAGGCATGGTCGCTCGCACCAACATTCCTGAAGTGGAGGTCGGCCGCTACCAACAAAGAAAGAAAAGACAGAGGAGAGAAGGACATGCAATCGGCACCAACCGAAAGTGTCCAAGAATTTGGAACCGAACCGCTTCTACCAAACGACAAGGCCAGGGAACACACATGATGAGGGACTAGGTCGAGCCATTGAACGCTCCCCTAACTTGTTGTGTGTATCCGAACTCCAAAGATGGTAGGTGGGAAGAGGTTCACCGCTCCCCACACAAAGAGGGTAAAAGCATTTCCAACCATCCAAGGCCTATGCATTGCGGCGAGTAGGCCAACAACTACACCCAGCCCGGCAACTTAACGGGCCACAACCGCCATGAACGAAGCAAACGGACCCAATGGGGCAACGGAAACAAGAGCAAGGCACCACCACAAAGACAACCCAACCGGACGGGTCCGGAGAGGGAGGGCACGATGGAGCCAAGCCCAAAACCAAATATCATATTCCCACCAAAGCCTTGGCAACCTTTCCCACCAACCCGCTCGGGAGGTGGCCTGAATAATCGAAAATAATTTCCAACAACATCAGGAACCAACATGCGCCAACCAAAGGCGCATCTTAAACAACGGAGGGCACCTGCCGTGGCATTACAAACCCAGGAACCGTAATCCTTTGAACACGGGCGTAGCACGACGCTGCAGTCGTGACCCGCATTGTAGCACGCACAACAAGGTGAAGTGCACTTCCCAACTTCCAACTCAATCAACACGACAAATCCCCATTGTTGGCGCGGTCCAATAACGGGCCCGGCCACACGATTAGGCCAAAACGACCAAGGGCAAGCAACCCATTCCAGCTCCAGCCCGCCTTACATGCTTGGGAAGGAAAAGCCACTCAACCGCTAGACTAACCCAACAAGCAACCGGCCCCAGGTAGCCGGGCTGAGTCGAAAGCAAGAGGTGTTGGCCATGTTCACGGCTAAAAAGTCTTGGTCAGACGCCAAGGCCCTCACGAGCCAAAACGAATGCCAAGGACCAACACCACCCGACAAGGACCCACCTTGCCCAAAAACCGCTTCGTGAAGTTCACCATGTCTCCTCCTCGACTCCGCGGAACTAATTCCACATGGCCAAGACAAGGAGAAGCCGAGCAAACTGCCAGCCAAAACCACCAATTAGTGCAAATCGCGATCACCGAAGCCCGCCTAATCGGGTAACCAGCCGCATCAGCCTCACTTAAGATCACGTCAGGGCGTATGGCGCATCCCAGCTCAAAAGCCTTGAACCAACCGTTTAAGCTACCAGCCATTTAGTTCAAAACTAACAACCAGCCCAACTAGCTAAGCATAAGCCGCATGCCGCCGCGACCAGCCATCCGCCTCGGGCTAACAGGACAAGCCACCGCCAAACGCTCCTCACACGACGCAATATCACCAACCAACCAACAATGCGAGCCACCAGACCTCGAGCCAAACTCAACCGTAAGGCCGGGCGAAGGAGCCAACCAAATTTCTGCACAACCCAAGTAGAGGAACTTGAGTCGGCCACCGAGATGACCAAGCCAAGAAAACCAGAGGGTGGACCAAACCTAAGGAGCCAGCCAAAACTAATTAACGGAACCAACCTGGCCTGGGTGGGGGAGCCGACTAACCGAGGGACCAGGAAGTAACCTAATTTGGGGCCATGACCAACCCAAGTTGGGATCTTAAGTGGTTTTCTACCAAGTGCCCAGTCAAAACCAACCGGAGGTGACCAAACCGAGGTGCTCTCTAATAGGAACCAACCCATCAGCCTGCACCAACCAGACCTAATTAATCCGACCAACCTGTCGGGGTGGGTAAGTCAATTAACCCGAAGCAATACGTAACTGAAACGGAAGTACAACAA